>OX608078.1:69293264-69829048 GCA_951509765.1 Sphenella marginata
TATACATTTATACCCATTTAGGTAGAAAAAGGGTACAATTAGTGCCTTCATAGGACATGCTTGAACAAATGTGACCAATTTATTCCATTATTATAAAAAAGTAGTAGTCTACTACAATAAAATATTGGAAAAGTATATTTTCTAAACAGAAAATGTATTTTTCATACTAAGAATGAAGTTAGGTATATAGAATAAAATATTTTGATAGCAACACCAGAAGAGGAATTTTCAAAAATACAAGAGCAGGAGTTATTACCTTTCAAATGTTGAAAATAATCTGTAGCCTTGCTACAAGCCGAAATCTAACCACTTCAGTTGGTGCATGTTTTCATTACCTTATGAAAAATTTCAGCAGTATCTATCTATAATATATTAATAGGCTAACACTCTCCCCATAGTAATTTTCGCAACCCAACTTCATATAGTATTTATAGATAGATCCCTATAAAAGTTATATTGTCATCTTGGTATGGACTATTTCTACTGTCTCGCGAAAAAAAATTTTGAAAATTATGCTTTGTTTTTTTGTTATTAAACAAAAAAGAAGCCTACAAACTTTCCAGAACTCTCCAACTATTTTGTAATCTCCAACAGCACAACATATGTATATAAAAGCTTTTACCAAAAGCCAAAACTACAGTATCTAACTGTTTCGATGTACGCTAGATGGACCCGTGCACGCATGGCGTAAAGAATTTCCCCACTACCCTAGCGACATCTACAACCCAGTAGATAAAGTCTCTGATTCATAACAGAAATGATATACATTATACAGCAGTGGTAAAAGTGCCGGCTCTGATGCGTGCGTTTACAGGTTCAAAAGCACGGGTTCGGGGCAGGTTAGGTTTTTTTTTTTATAAATTAAATTTGCCTTGAAACATATAACATGAAAACCTTTTATCATAATATTTTTTTTTTTTAATTTATTGAAGATTGGCCAGAAAAATATTACCAATTGTCTCATTTAGAGCAAAGCTGTAAGTAGACGCTGGAAAGTATAAGTAGTTGCTGGCGTCATTTGAAATAATTTTCCTTGCTTTAAAAGAATTAAAAAAAAAACAATTCCCTATTTTGTCTTCACCGAGAATCCCGATTCACCGAGAATCCCGAGAATCGAAGTCAGGTGTCCTGCAAGTAGTATACATTTATACCCATTTTGGTATAAAAATTGTACAATTATACACGCTCACGCATATGGGCAATCCTGTAGCTCAAAGATTTTAAAACTCATTCATTTTACATACATACATTCATATATGTACATACTTATGAGGGGAAGCCATGCGATTATAAACGTTACCGAAAAATTGAGAAATCGTCATTCTCTCTGCCGAAAATTTCTGCGCATTTGGTTTCTTCTACTCGGTGCGTGAAACACTTGCTCAAATTTTCAAATTTTTTGCCCTCATTCCTTTTACTAACCATAGATAAATAGATTTGAGACTCTTCGTTTCGAGAGAGCGCTGTCAAAATGCACATTTTTTATAACATTTGTCATTGGTGCCACGCCGTGAAAGTGGAGTAAAACTGAGTAATGGTATTTTCATCATATATTTTGGGAATTTTAAAGGTTTTGCTTTTAATTGGACTTTTGAAGGGGTAAATAAATTTTTCGAAACTTATATTATAAATAAACAAAAATATATGTACAAATGAAGTTTAAACGCATCATATAACACTGCCATGAGTTGATAATGAAATATTGAATTTATTGGTAAATATGGATTGATAGGATCAAAAGCACTATAAAAACCGTTGTTGAGTGCATGGGGGCTGGTCCTTTACTTAAAATTTCTGAAGTTCTTCTAACAAAATCTATAACATAAGGCCAAGTAAAAAATGTACTTAAGGTTTTTTGTTGATAAATTTTGACTGGCTTATAGTATTGACCTTCCGCCTGCATATTATTATCAGGGACACCGAACCGCATGTTTTGATGTAGCACTCAACATTTTTCATAACTTCTACCCTTTGACCCCAAAGCTAAAGAGTTCCGGACTATTTCGGTACATTTTTTCGAAAATAAGTATTTTATTTCAAAGTTTTATTTTTAGAGGAGCTGAAGAAAATTTAAATTGGTCGAATTTCGACCACGGGCGATACTAGTTATGATAAAAATTCGATCTTCGACTGTGATCGAACGAATTTTCATTTGGTATTACCACAAAATATTTCGACAAGAACTGGCGTCATTGTGAATTTCGATGTTTTTATCTGTTCACAATAACATATTTCTGTCAGCTGTTATTAAGTAAAAGAAAATAAACAGAGCAGAACAAATCAAGTGCTTTATTATTTATCTATTTTTATGCAGACAAACCAAACAGTTTTGTACATATATTAAAATACAAAATATGACTAAGACTGAAATGTGGTTCAATAGTACATCAGACTAAGAGGATAGCTTACTGGAACTAGCCAGAAGTAGAAAATGAATACAGCTGCGTACGTATGTATAGCTTTAAAAAGGTTAATTAGTTTGTAAAAATAATAAAGTTTTTTTTTATAGATTTACAAAAAATTTTAGATTGCACCTTTCGCTAGGTTCACATTTTGTTCCATTATTGCTGTTGCTTTGCACTTACGACCTTTGACCTATATACAATAAATGCAAATATTTGCTCTATAAATAAAAAAAGTAAAAGATAGATACGAAAACTTACTATTCTTAGCAATTATATAAAAATTCGATACAGGATCGACAGCAAAATTATATTCGATGAAATAATAGATACACAACGAAAATTTCGACAGCGATGAGCTACTCATAATACGAATTTGAAATTCGATTTTCGATCTTCGATAGCCAGCGAAGATCGAACACCGAAAAATGCTCATAATAAGGGCCTCACACGTACATACATCCCTACCAGAAACGCTAATTTTTTCAACTAACCCAATCACACTGAAAATTTCAGTGCTGAATATGTACTGACCAAAATAGTGACAATTAGGGATCGCTATTATCAGTGTGAGACGGATATGTGTTAAATTATATTCCAAATTAGTTTGACAATAAAGTAATTTATTATAAAAGATAATAAAGAAATTATTTATACACGTGTGTGTGGCTCGAGAAAAATATGAAGAAGGGAAGAGTATAGAGATGGTAAAAAAGATATCGGAAGTATAACTTAACCTAAGTAGTGTTACTATATAAATGTACCATATCTCAACCCACCTCCTTACATTTATATTCCATATACTTATACAATGATTTGGCATACTTATTTCATATATAAACTTATTGCAATAAGATATCTCTGAATTTAACACTTCCTAATGCTTTTGTAAAAATGTCTGCAATATTGTTCTCAGATGCAACTTTTACATTTTCAATAATTCCAGATTTAACATTTTCATGTACAAAGTGATAATGAACTTCAATAAGTTTCCATACTTTGCTATAGTTAAAGCTCCTGCATTATCTTCAAATATTTTAATCGCCTTACAAACTTTTGTGAATACATCATTAATTACGCTAACCAGAAAAATTATATCTGTTACAGCTGAATTACAAACCCTGTGCTTGATTTTCTGTCTATGATATCTCCTGCAAAATCTGCATCAACAAAACAATCCATTTCATCTGTATTAATGTTTTTACGATAAGTCAATTTTCGTTGATTTGTTAGGTTTAAATATTTAAGAATTCGCATTGCAATTTTGGAATCTACTTAAAAAATTTACTCTAGACGCTATATCAGGCCTTGTACCGGAGCTTATATACAATAAAGCACCAATTAAGTTTCTATACTTTACATCTTCATTGACTTCAGATTGTTCTAATTTAAAATTTATTTCCATTGGGGTCTTATACAACTTAGCATTTTGAATATTATATTTTTTTTTGCCAATAATTCTATATACGTTTCCTGGCTTAAAAACAAAGTGTTACAAATTTTATATTCATATTCAATATGAATTCCAATATAGGTATTTACTTTTCCCACATCTTTCATTTTCAATTTTTTACTTAGTTCGTTTTTTATTCTGATGATTTCTTGTATATCTTCACAGCATGTTAATAAATCATCTACACATAATAAAAAATTAGTATTCCCGGTTTTAACATAAAGGCAGTAATCAAATTTACATACACCTACGAAATTCAAGTGTGATCAAAAATTCGATTTGCGCATTCATACCAAGTACGAGGCTTTCTCTTAAGCCGTACAATGCTTTATTTAATTTATATACCCTTTCTGTATTGTCCATATACCCAATTGGTTGTTTAACATATACATACTTCAGACATCACTTTGCCATTTAAGAAAGCTGTTTCTACGTCCAATTGATGGACTTCTAAACTATTTTGGCAACAATACGCCAACAACAATTTTAATGTTTGCATTTAAGCTACCTGGGAATAAGTTTCTTCAATACCCTTTTTTTGCTGAAACCCCGTAACTACTAATCTTGCTTTATACTCATCAGAATTCTGTTTGTATATCCACTTCACATCTAACGCCGCTTTATCATTTGGTTTGGTCATGAGTTTCCAAGTTTTATTTCTTAAGGCGTGGTTTCCTCGGAAAACGGTGCCGCTATGTAACGTTCGTTATATAGCGGCGGCTATGCTTGCCGTCATGAGCGGCAACGCTTTTCTGTAAACTTACATGATCGCCGGTTCTTCATTTTTTGATATGATTTGCCGTATTTGTACGTTTTTTTTTTTCTATTTTGATTTTAAAATGTGTTAATATTTAGTTTTAAAACATTGACATGTATCAATTGTTGTATTTGTAAAAAATGTTTGAAATATTTGATACTATTGTTATGGAAACGCGTCAAAATGGAGCAGTAAGGAAGGCGGCCGGCATGATATTGATGTCGCACTGTGGCTAGTCATTGTCGGCTGGGGTGGGCTCTTACCAACATTACCGTCCTGCGCCATAAACAGAGAAATTTGAATCATGCCTCTGAACGCGGGATAAAACGCAAAAACCGCGTCAAAATAACGTTTGAAACAACATCCGGTTAAACCCGGATGCCACGGACAGACCGTTGACATTCAAAACATTCAAAATTTCAGAAACTCAAAAAGAAAACCCAAAATAAAAATTTTAAATCAAAACTCAAAATAAACGGGCGGAACAAAAATTTAAAATTAACCGAAAACAAAACTGGCTAATCAAAATTCCAAAAAAATAACCGAAAATTAATTAGCAAATCGAAATTTAAATAAACGAGGAAAAAAAACCTGAAAAATCAAAACAAATCGGAGACGACCGATTACCATCTGAAAAAAATAAAAATAAACAAACATATGAATCAAAAATAAGGCCGAACAATATAAGGGGGCGCCGCTGGTGTCGATGCGACGCCCGGTGCTTGGCCCACCCTCATCCATGGCCATCGACGCACCTAATCTCGCTGGCCCCTTACCTATAAATCCTATGCCTTCTAACTAATGCGGAACGCCAGCACTCCCATTTAATTATAATTTTTATTTATAATTCATTTTTCTTAAGTTCTAATTTTCGAAATATTTATTTAAAAAAAAAATATTTTATTTAGTTAAGTAACTCTACAAAAAAAAACAACCCTTTTTCTTATTCCTTTCTTTTTCTTTATAAATTACATTTCTATTTTATTTTCCTCCTTTTCAAATTACAGTTCTATCTAACCTTTGTGCTCTTTTAATTAAATTTTCGTTAAGGTATTTTAGTTTTCTTTTTTTTTGTTAGTTATATAATTCGTGCTGTTCTGCTTATTTTATTATTACATTATTAGTGATATATTCTTATGTTATTTAATTAGGTTATTTTATTTGCGGCCTTTAGTTTGTTATGATTGAAATTGTTCATTTTTTATTTATGTATTTGGTTTAGTTGTATTAAAATATATTTTTAGGTATTTAGTGTAACCTATTTTACTCTATGTATTTAATTTAATTTTATTTTATTTGTATCTCGAATTTGATTTTATCTTATGTATTTTGGTTCTATTTTAGTTTATGTATTTTATTAAATTTATTTTATTTTAGGTATTTAATTTTGTTTATTTGATGAAATTTATTTTATTTTATGTATTTAAATTTTATTTTTATTTTATTTAATTTTATTTATTTTATTTCATCTTATTTTATTTTAAGGTATTTTTAAGTATATTTTATTTAGTATTTTATCCTATCCTATCTTATGTATTGTTTTTAATTCTATTTTATGAAATTTCGATTTACTTTAATTTCATGAAACTTTTCCTCAACTTATTTCATATTGATTTCCTGCCTATCTCCTATTTCTATGTTTTAGTAATTGAAATTTATTTCTTTTGCTTATATTAAACTTTCTTTTTCTTTCTTCCTTTAGTCTATCAATTTATTAACACATGTAGGTCTAAATTAGAAAGGTCTCACCAATTTGGTCCGTAGGCCACTGGTGGGGCGCTACTGTTGTTGTTGTTGGTGTTGCAGTAGCCCGTTCGCTTGGGCGCTACTGTGTTTGTTGTTGTTGGTGCTTGTGCGGAGGGCCTATGTTTCGTCGGCCCTCGCTGTTGTCACTGCTGGTGGTTGTTGTCTATGCTGGTGATGTTGTCAATGCTGGTGGTGTTGTCAATGCTGGTGATGTTGTCGATGCTGGTTGGACGGCGGGCCTATATGACGGCGGCCCCCGTTATCGTCACGCTGGTGGTTGGTGTTGTTGGTGGCGCGCCCGATGGTTGCGCGTTGCGATGGTAGCGCGTGCAACAATGTTGCGCAATTAAGGTGGCGCGCGCAATTATGTTGAGCAGCTATAGTCCGCGCGCTAGATGGTGGCGCGCGTTGGGATGGTAGCGCGCGCAATGATGTTGAGCTGCTATAGTCCGCCCGCTCGATGGTGGCGCGCATTGGCCGCGTGCTGTTGTAGTCGCGCGCGATGGTACGTAATGTTGGTGGTGCGTTGTCGTAGTAACGTTCTAGAAAATTCTAAAAGGAGATTGAAAGAAAAATTAAATCAAACATAGGAGATAAATAAGTAATGTTATGGAACTTGCTTCTATTTAAGAGATATTTATGAAATGAAATAAAAGTGATGGTTATAAACATAAAATATGGCCTAATGATGACTATGTTGACACAGGTTTCTGTATACCGAAGGAATGTTTCGCTTTCGCGTGGCATGGGGTAACTGTACCAGTATCCGGACAGCGCCAGTGGCCGGACACTATGTCCATGTTTTTGGATTAATACGCAAATCCCCAAAAAAAATATTTTCAAATAGCAACACTAATGGAAATATACATGTTTTCTGAGTGTCCTTGGAAAATTTGGGTTGCATCCGGCAAATTACAGGTTTTTGTAAAAGAAAATAGTGGGAACTGTTTAGGAAAATAAGCGCCAAACAAGTATTTATTAACATATTACAAAAAAAATTAGAAATATCTGTTTGAAATATAATAAACTAAAACAAAAGTGTCCGGAGACTAAATTTGGCTGTCCGGAAACTAGAACAAATCTAACCTTTTTGGATTTTTAATTTAATAATACTAAGAACGTTATAAATTTAAATTATACATGCGCCATATTATTTAGAAATGTCTATATTTTTATAAACAATTTAACTTTTCGCGGCAGCGTATATAGTGAGAAATTGACTGTAAGTCAAAGATGAGAAAAACGCTAAGTGTCCGGATATTATGTCAATGTTTTGGGATAATTAGGCAAATCCTCACAAAAAAATATTTTCAATGGGTACTCACCTGGCTTTATTTTAAATGGGACCCTATACTGCTTTAATTTTGTTGTCGACCGCACACACCGATTTTTTTTTTTTTTGCAAAATGTATTAATTATGCACGAAACCTTGAATGTAATACAGCCAAAGGTGAAGACTAAACTCACTGCTATATTAAGCGTTGTCGCTTTCAAATATTTGTATTTTCATCTCCATTTAAACATTAAAACACCGTAAAGTTGAAATTTCACACTTTTTAATTGCTGTTGCAATAACTGAATAATTGTTCTCTGCTTTTGCGTAGAATTTGGAAATATTTTCCCTTTAATTTCACTAGAGAATTAATGTCAAATTCGGAAAATGAATATATTTTTTTTCTCGGTTTTGTATTTAAGGTGTAGGTATCTTATTTCAAGCAAAATTACAAGAAATTGGTGGTTAAGATTTGTCAATTCTACCACTTAAAAAAAAAATTTTCCACTACACATCACAATCGACCGTTTGCACCGAAAAATTTTCACATTTGAATGGTCGAATGCCGGTGACGCCGCTATAGGGTAAATTTCCAATCAACTGCGACTGCGCAATGGAAAAGTTCCGTTGCCCAGTCTGACATGACGTGATCGTTGCCAGGTGGAACACTACGATTGGTGGTTGCCATCAGGATTCGGACTTTTATTACTATTTTAAGGACCCTATTATACTACTAAATTTGGTAAGAGTACAGTACTCATTCCGAAACAAAAAAAACCAGGCCTTATGCTATTGAAGTTGAGGTAGAAAATATGATTTTACAACTGTTTAGTAGATTTTATGATAGTTAATCTGTAGACATTACTTGAAACTGGAAGAACTTTATTTTCGCTTTTATTTTAATGGTTAAAGAAAAAGGAATTTAGTACTTTTAGTCTCCCTACTATTTTACTCTTTAGTTAGTTTTAGTAAAGGTGAATTTTCACGTATGGAACAAAAGTTGAAATTACAGAAGGTTAAAAATGAATAATCATCCTACGGGAAAGTTTGAAGTCAGAGAAAAATTTAACTAATCAACAAAAAAATCATATGATGGTAATATTAAATGGGAACATAAAGCGTAGTAGATTTGTGTAAAGTGCATTTAGTATTGAAATTACTACAATTTTAACTAGGTCCGAACCCTAAAGGCACGCTTTCGTTGGCGCGCGAAAAAAGGAAGGTTCTAAAACTTGTGTTTGGTGTGTTCCCTTGGTGGTCCGCGTAACCCGACGTTACTGGGTTTCAGGGTAGGAGGCACATGAAGCTCCTCGCCCGACCTCGCCATTGACAATGTTTCAAGCAACATGCTTGGTTAAGTTGGCACATGAAATAAACTGCCATCTTTCAAATACTTTTGCCTTTTGACTAGTAATTAATTGACATTTACTGCTGAAATGTTGCCTGGCAATATAAAATGTTTTACTCGCGTTCGGCCAATTCTGTCGAAACCGTAATGTCAGCTGTGTCAAAGTCAGGAATCAGGACTGGATTCCACGTGTCTCCCACCCTGATCAATTGATTAATAACATATGGCCTTTAATTGCCGTCGTAAAAATTAAACACCATCTGCTTGACGCGAATTGCCCATTTATTTCAAGTTGACATTTTCGGGCAACATGGTTCACCCTAAAATTTATTTCTGGCCACACCGAGAACACACCAACCACTTGTTTGTCTGGAAATTAAAAGTTCCGTTATTGGTGCCTTTTTCCATTTCATGGAACATTTGGTGCTGCCACCTCGGCAAAAATCACTCCACTTCCCAGAATCTATCGATTTATGTCAAACCGCAGGGTGAACCTAAACTGTCACCTATCCAACCGCAGTGAGTCACATCAATCAAACTCAATAAAAGAAAAAAATGACTATAAGTTGGAAGTAGACCATAACAGACCTGCTTCGCTTCGAAGACCGGTCAATGAAGCGAACAGGAAAAAGGTATACTTGCAAGAAAGCCATTTCGAAATAATAAGAAACGTGGGGCACAACTCACCCCTAGATAAGAGTCTCTAGTTCTACCACAAGCTAGCCGGGCACAGAAGATCCGCCAGTAAGGAGATAAATTTGAAGTATTTTGTTTCGTAGTTCAAAACGCATTGCGGCGAAGGGAAGTTTTTATAGTGGTTTGGCCCCCACAAAAGTTAGGCTTGAGAAAAACGGAGAATTTAATTTTGTTTCTTAGTTAACATGCTTCGCGACGGTAGACATTTGTTATTGGAGAACTCGTCAAAACTCCGAAAGAGATAGGTCTAGTGGTTTCACCCCCACAGAAGGTTAAAGAAAAAGAACCGGAGAAGCAGGTTTCATATTCGATAAATATTCATCCGGTAGACATTTTGACTATGGAGAACTCGTCAAAACTCCGAAAGACAATCCGGTTATCAGGATTGCCAGGTTGTCCACTGCTCCCTGTGGAAGCACATGTGGACTCCCTTCTGGGTCAATGCTCGGGGAGAATACTGGGCGAGTTGTCCCCGACTGCCAAAACGCCCAGATGGAAATGCAAGGTAGAAGAAAAAATATGTCAAAATTTTGGTTATTGTGGACGAATATCCGAAGCATGGAAACGCCCTATCAATTTTCCCGTCAGATCTTCTAAGTCATACAACGCATTGCCTATTTTTCGACGGACTCGACACTTAAGATATTTCGGCAGGAATTTGGCGTTTATGAATTGTTTAAAGTTACTCAAAGCAAAATTTTTCCTAAAAACCTGCTGACCTTTCCTATAGTTCTCTAGTCTAGAGCGTTTGTTATATACTCTTACTGCCCTATCTTTTTCTGCATCTAAATTTCTACGAATTTTCTAGCTACTATTGGGATTTCATCTTGCGCCAGAGCGCCGAGTTTATCTAATATGTTGTATGCCGATGCATGCTGAATCATGTTCTGACCGTATAATGCAAAGTATGGAGAGCACTGAATTGAGGTATGAAAATCACTTCTTAAAACTGAAAGTATTTCGGGTATATGCCTATCCCAGTCAGTATGATCCTGTTTATCCTTCAGAAAAACTCTTATTTTTGAAACAATCTCCCTATTTACGCGTTCAGACGCGTTAGCCTGCGGTGAGTATAGCCCTGTCTTAATGTGGGTTACCCCGTAACTTTCTAAAA
Organism: Sphenella marginata; assembly: GCA_951509765.1. Lineage (NCBI taxonomy): Eukaryota > Metazoa > Arthropoda > Insecta > Diptera > Tephritidae > Sphenella > Sphenella marginata. The sequence continues at coordinate 69,304,054 of OX608078.1, forward strand.
ATTGCTTCATATCCTTTGAGATAAACTGTTTACCGTTGTCGCTGTGGATATACTAAGGGATCCCTACAGTTGGAAAAATTTCAGAAGTGAAGTAATTCATAACGTTCACCGTCGTCGCTTTCTGCATGGGCTTCAACCAAACATACTTTGAAAAGTGGTCCAATAAAATGAAAAGGAATTGATTTCGACGCTTCGATCTCGGATATGGCCCCAGGAAATCGCAGTATAACCGCTGAAATGGTCTTTCCGAAGTAAAAGTATTCGCTATGGGTGGCCTGGCTTGTTGATTTGTTGCTTTTACCGCTTTGCAAATGTCGCACTTGCGTACATACTCCCGGACGTCCTTAGCTTGGCCTGGCCAGAAGTATTTCTGCCGAACGTGCTCCAAAGTTTTCTGCCACCCTCCGTGGTAGCTCCTGTTCGCATCATGCGCAAGTCGTATTGCCTCCTTCATCAACCCAGTCGGTAACCATAACCGCCATAGCGAATGCTCCTCATCCTCCACACTTTTACGAAATTTAACCCTTTTGGAAACTACGCCCTCGTTTACACGTAAATCCGGTAGTGCCTCTTTGTTATCTAAAATGGTTCGGACTAGATCCACATATTCGGCACTTGCAAATTCTGGCGACTCTAAATCTATTTCGTGAGGTGTGTTCGGATAGGTCAGCGCGTCTACATCGAAGCGCGATAGAGCATCCGGTACAATATTCAGGGTTCCCTTGCGATGTTCCATTTGAAAGTCATATCTTTGAAGCAGAAGCGACCACCTAGCCAACCTACCACTTAAATCCTTTTGAGTCATCAACCACTTGAGGCTCGAATGGTCTGTAATAATACGAAATGGCCCAACCCTCAATGTATGGACGAAAGCGTTTGTCACTGACTATGGCTGCCAGGCATTCCAGATCGGTCACGGTATAATTGTGCTGAGCATTGTTAAGCTTTTTTGAAACGAACGCTATTGGATGCTCAGCGCCCTCGTCGTCGACCTGGAATAGCACACCACCCACACCTATTTTGGACGCATCGCACTGAATAACAAATTCTTTCGAGAAATCGGGTTGGGCCAGGACAGGAGCGGAGCTCAAGGCTACCTTCAGCTTTTCGAAAGCCTCTATTGCCTCAGGGGTAAGTTTGAATGGACCTAGCTTTTTTCGAAGGCAATCGGTCAAAGGGCCTGCTAAATCAGCAAAATTTGTAATAAACGCCCTATACAAATTCGCCATACCTACAAACCTACGCACCTGCCGCGGAGACTTCGGGATTGGAAAACTTTTAACTGCTTCTATCTTCCCTGGGTCTACCTTTAAGCATCCGCTACCTACCAAGTACCCTAAATATCGAATTTCCTTCTGACAAAATTTGCTCTTCTTTACGTTAATTGTAAGGCCCGCGTCCCTCAAACACTTTGCTACTTCTGCCAATAAGCTCAGGTGGTCCTCAAAGTTAGTGCTACATACCATCAGGTCATCCAAGTAAACAAAGACGTTCTCACGCAACCGCGAAGGGATGGCCTTGTCCATCAGCCTGCTCATCGTCTGCGGCCCGTTACATAACCCAAATGGCATCACCTTGAAGTGGTAGAGAGGCTTCCCCGGAACTGCGAACGCTGTCTTTTCTTTCGATGACTCCGTCAATTTGATTTGGAAAAACGCGTCCTTCAGGTCGATACCACTGATGAAGTGGGTATCCTTCAACCTACTCAATAGCCCATTAATATGCGGCAACGGGTATGAGTCCTTTTTAGTAACCGCGTTGACTTTTCTGCAATCAATACAAAGCCGGACCTTCCCTGGTTTCCGGACCAACACCAACACCGTGTCAATATGGTGTTCGACTAGCTTTGTTTGACCCAGACCTAACTTCTCAAATGACGGAAACGTCTCTACTAGGTTCTGCAGCTCGACCTTCTGCTTTGTTGTTAAATCATGAAAATTATGTCCTTGTTCCTTCTCTTCGCTAATCTCTAGACATGCTACACTTGGAAAAATATCCGGCGCTAACGCGAAAGCTCTCCAAAAATGAACTTCGAAATACGCCTCTTGAAGAAGCGAAGGAACAAGGTAAAAGCGTATTATTTTGGTAATATTTTTGAAAGTCACAGGTAAGGAAACAGAACCTAGTATTTTCTGCTTGGCGCCACCCGCCGTGTATACGAAAGCCTGTAGTTTGGTCGAATCCAAAAACTCTTCGCAGTCCTTCCCTAGGATAGAGACATTAGCACCCGAGTCCAGTAATCCTACTATAAAACTGTTTTCTATTTTTATCCGCACCAGAGGCCTTTCATCCTCGGTGAGAACTAAAGTGGTGCTTTGCAAAAGTTTACGCTCCTGTACTCGATTATTATATCTCTTCCTACATCCATCATCGTCCGATATGAATGACTCTGGATTGTTTCCGAAAATTCTTGACCTAACTAGCTCGTAACTGGTAACCCTCTGTTCCAAACTAGGTGGAAAATGCGCTTGACAAGCAACATCTCTACTATGACTTTTCAAAATGTGAACTGGCTTTGAAGTATGAGAGGGGGGCCCTGGACTATCTGCATCTGAACTATTGGAGCTATCTGAACTATCAGGAAAAGTTACTATAATGTTGGGTTGTTCCGTCGCAAGAGTGCCACTATTCCTCGAAAGTTCGCCACTTGGAACTTCCTGCTCGCGAAGGACCTACCACTTGTTTCAGCACTCGAGGCGATTCCTCGGGCACTGGCTGATATGGGGGCTATGGCACCGAACGAGTTTCCCCCTCTTCTCGCTCGAATATTGGTTTCCCTGCCGGCGATGGTCCTTTGGACACTTATTTTTTTATTTTTTTATTTTATTTTAACACTGGATTCCTGAATAGTCCGGTTTTCTATTGCGCCGATACTCCAACGCCTCGATCTGCGGGTCAGCTTCGCAATCCTCGCCTTCCATCCTCCTATCCGGTGTCATCGCTCGAGCCTCATTAACATGTCTTCCGGTATAAGTTATTCCAAGAATCTTGCTCTCCCTCAGCAATTGGGCACCTTTTCGTGCTAATTCGCGTAGATCATGCAATGTCCTCGCCTCCGCGTTGAACAGCATAAGCTTCAAGCTACTGTTGACGTTTCGTTTTATTATGTCAATCAGTAGGGCTTCTGACATTGGTTCTCTAAGGCGCGCGTTTAGTGCTACTATGTCAGTATGACTCACTCAGCTTTTGCTTTCGCATTGAGATCTCCATCATGATCTCGTGGTCACTTTTCAATGTTCCAAACTCACGCTTCAAAGAATAACGCAAAAAGGGATAATTTGCATTTGGGTTCTGTTTGGTGAACAGCCAGTACCATTCCTCGGCCCGACCTGACAGAAATAGATGAAGACTTGCCATTAACTGGTCATCCGAACACTGAGTCCGCTCACATAAGGTGTCTAATTTAAACAAAAAATCCGCAACGCTCCCAGTACCATCGAAGGAGACCTTCCACTCCTGTGGTTTCACAGCCATGTTGTTCGAAACGATGTTGGCTTGGTTACTAACAAAGGTCTGGGCCCGGTTCCTTTCATCCCTATTGGTGTTCCTGGTATAGGTCGCACCGCCCTGCGACGATGTTACTGCAGCGTTAAGTAAGTCCATATTCTCCCTGATCGTCCTCATCTCGTTACGTATCTCCTCCTGAGAAGTCCTGAACAGCTGATGTAGCACGTTCACCCACGAATCTTCAGAAGGGGCCTCGACAATGTTCCGCGGAGTATTCCTATCACCTAAAGTGTTAAGAGGTATAGGGTTTTGCAGCAAAACTCCAGCTTCTTCCTGTATACCTGTCAACACGTTAGTCGAAGGGTCAAAAATATTCTGCATGGGATCTGCGGCCATGGACGAGTCAAGGATATTAGTACTAGCTGGTCTATCCATCTTGTGGTTGGAAGCAGGGTTCAATACTGTCCCGGTCGAATCTCCTCTACCCGGACTACCTACTGGAGAATGCATCACTAAAGGCCGATTTATGGGCTGTTTCGGAAATGCCCCTCTACCCTGACCTCTAGGTTTACCCCCACTTCCTCGCGTAGAATTTCTAGTAGCCATACGTTCAGCTGACTGATCCATGTCTACTAGGAATATGGCTAAAAAAAAAAATTGGTCAATAAAAAAATATTGTTTTCGGTTACAAGGGGCGGTTGGAAGGCACAAAGTCAAAATTCACCCTCCCTACCCTATAATACCGACGATTCGCGTAAAAAAAAATGTATGTTTAATTACGTCGACGTTTGTCAAGTCGCTAATCGTAACGACATTTCCGTAAAAAGAAATATAGTAAAGTTTTCAAAAAAAATGTGTATATATACGTGTACAATATACGCTGAAAGAAAGTTGGATTAGTAAATATACGTTTAAAAGTCAAACGAAATGAAATACGATATATAGTTTTGATAAAGATATGTATATGTATTTAAATGTTCAATGGGAATGCTGACATCCCATCATTAGAAGGCATAGGTATAAATAAAAAAAAACTAACATAAAACATTTGACAAGGACATATCCAGGTACACCTACCGCAATGCAGGGGTGGTCTTAAGGACACCTCGCCCTGAGACATGTGGGTGTACCATGGCGAAAATTTTGAAAAAGTTAAAATTATTTGGACTACAGTACTCCCGACCGCAATGCAGGGGCTGCTAAAGGCTGCCGCCTGAGACTTGCCGAGGCACTGTAGACCGAAAATGACAAAAGAAACTGAAAATTTATTTTACTCTACACCTCTTCAGGTGCGCCGCAATGAAAGGATTCGGTTAGGTACCGCATTTCCCCAGACTTGCGCAGTTGAAAAGTTTAAACTATTTGGACTCCAGCACTGCCGACCGCAATGCAGGGGCTGCTAAAGGCTGCCGCCTGAGACTTGCCGGGGTGCTGTAGACCGCAAATGAAAAAAAAACTGAAAATCTGTGTTCTACCCCTCCTCAGCTGCGCCGCAATGAAAGGATGCAGCTAGGTGCCGCATTTCCCCAGACTTGCGCAGTTGAAAAGGGGGTTATTCGGCTCCCCACTCCTCCTTCCGCAATGCAGGGGCTGCTGAAGGCTGCCACCTGAGACTGGTTAGAGGAGTGGAGATACCTACAAAAAAAATGCATACAAAAAAAAACAAAGACAAAACAAAACACTCGTTCGGCAAACGAAAAGTTAAAAATCCCCAAAACAAACTAAACCCCACTTAGCGGACATATTTATTTTTCCCGAAGCCGACATCGGACAACAGACCCTGGACAAAAAAAAATATGTATATTACAAAAACACTACCTCACCGGGTGAAATGCAAAACTTCCGGTGGACATGACGTGAAGTCTCGTGGAGCCCTCAGCTACTGAACCCGAAGACCCATCCGGAGAACTTGATCGGTCCCACCATCCCGTCGCAACGCAGGTGGCGGCTCCTGGGCCTGCCCACCTGGGACATACGAGATGGTGAAACCTCACAAATCGACCAGAAAAGTCATCGAGGCCAGCGCCTCGGGTACCACGTTGGGCGCCATCTGTTATGGTATGCTGGGCGCCATATGTTATGGACCCCGCAAGCAAAACGTTGGGTGCCATCTGTTATGGAAACGCGTCAAAATGGAGCAGTAAGGAAGGCGGTCGGCATGATATTGATGTCGCACTGTGGCTAGTCATTGTCGGCTGGGGTGGGCTCTTGCCAACCTTACCGTCCTGCGTCATAAACAGAGAAATTTGAATCATGCCTCTGAACCGCGTCAAAATAACGTTTGAAACAACATCCGGTTAAACCCGGATGCCACGGACAGACCGTTGACATTCAAAACATTCAAAATTTCAGAAACTCAAAAAGAAAATCCAAAATAAAAATTTTAAATCAAAACTCAAAATAAACGGGCGGAACAAAAATTTAAAATTAACCGAAAACAAAACTGGCAAATCAAAATTCAAAAAAATAACCGAAAATTAGTTAGCAAATCGAAATTTAAATAAACGAGGAAAAAAAAACCTGAAAAATCAAAACAAATCGGAGACGACCGATTACCATCTGAAAAAAATAAAAATAAACAAACATATAAATCAAAAATAAGGCCGAACAATATAAGGGGGCGCCGCTGGTGTCGATGCGATGCCCGGTGCTTGGCCCACCCTCATCCATGGCCATCGACGCACCTAATCTCGATGGCCCCTTACCTATAAATCCTATGCCTTCTAAATAATGCGGACCGCCAGCACTCCCATTTAATTATAATTTTTATTTATAATTCATTTTTCTTAAGTTCTAATTTTAGAAATATTTATTTAAAAAAAAAACATTTTATTTAGTTAAGTAACTCTACAAAAAAAAACAACCCTTTTTCTTCTTCCTTTCTTTTTCTTTATAAATTACATTTCTATTTTATTTTCCTCCTGTTCAAATTACAGTTCTATCTAACCTTTGTGCTCTTTTAATTAAATTTTCGTTAAGGTATTTTAGTTTTCTTTTTTTTTGTTAGTTATATAATTCGTGCTGTTCTGCTTATTTTATTATTACATTATTAGTGATATATTCTTATGTTATTTAATTAGGTTATTTTATTTGCGGCCTTTAGTTTGTTATGATTGAAATTGTTCATTTTTTTTTATGTATTTGGTATTTTGGTTCTATTTTAGTTTATGTATTTTATTAAATTTATTTTATTTTAGGTATTTAATTTTGTTTATTTGATGAAATTTATTTTATTTTATGTATTTAAATTTTATTTTTATTTTATTTTATTTTATTTATTTTATTTCATCTTATTTTATTTTAAGTTATTTTTAAGTATATTTTATTTTATGTATTTTATCCTATCCTATCTTATGTATTGTTTTTAATTCTATTTTATGAAATTTTAATTTACTTTAATTTCATGAAACTTTTCCTCAACTTATTTCATATTGATTTTCTGCCTATCTCCTATTTCTATGTTTTAGTAATTAAATTTTCTTTCTTACTTTAGTCTATCAATTTAGTTTATTTAATTTAAATCCTCCTATCCTTCCTTTTGGTTATTATTTTATAATTTTAAAATATACGTTCTTTTTTTTTTTAAATTTTTACAAATATAATATACATAATTATAACACATGTAGGTCTAAATTAGAAAGGTCTCACCCATTTGGTCCGTAGGCCACTGCTGGGGCGCTACTGTTGTTGTTGTTGGTGTTGCAGTAGCCCGTTCGCTTGGGCGCTACTGTGTTTGTTGTTGTTGGTGCTTGTGCGGCGGGCCTATGTTACGTCGGCCCTCGCTGTTGTCACTGCTGGTGGTTGTTGTCTATGCTGGTGATGTTGTCGATGCTAGTTGGACGGCGGCCCCCGTTATCGTCACGCTGGTGGTTGGTGTTGTTGGTGGCGCGCACGATGGTGGCGCGCGCAATGATGTTGAGCTGCTATAGTCCGCCCGCTCGATGGTGGCGCGCGTTGGGCGCGTGCTGTTGTAGTCGCGCGCGATGGTACGTGATGTTGGCGCTGTTTTGGTGGTGCGTTGTCGTAGTAACGCTCTAAAAAATTCTAAAAGGAGATTGAAAGAAAAATTAAATCAAACATAGGAGATAAATAAATAATGTTATGGAACTTGCTTCTATTTAAGAGATATTTATGAAATGAAATAAAAGTGATGGTTATAAACATAAAATATGGCCTAATGATGACTATGTTGACACAGGTTTCTGTATACCGAAGGAATGTTTCGCTTTTGCGTGGCATGGGGTAACTGTACCAGTGTCCGGACAGCGCCAGTGGCCGGACACTATGTCCATGTTTTTGGATTAATACGCAAATCCCCAAAAAAAATATTTTCAAATAGCAACACTAATGGAAATATACATGTTTTCTGAGTGTCCTTGGAAAATTTGGGTTGCATCCGGCAAAATTACAGGTTTTTGTAAAAGAAAATAGTGGGAACTGATTAGGAAAATAAGTGCCAAACAAGTATTTATTAACATATTACAAAAAAATTTAGAAATATCTGTTTGAAATATAATAAACTAAAACAAAAGTGTCCGGAGACTAAATTTGGCTGTCCGGAAACTAGAACAAATCTAACCTTTTTGGATTTTTAATTTAATAATACTAAGAACGTTATAAATTTAAATTAAGCATGCGTCTATATTTTTATAAACAATTTAACTTTTCGCGGCAGCGTATATAGTGAGAAATTGAGTGTAAGTCAAAGATGAGAAAAACGCTAAGTGTCCGGATATTATGTCAATGTTTTGGGATTATTAGGCAAATCCTCAAAAAAAAATATTTTCAATGGGTACTCACCTGGCTTTATTTTAAATGGGATCCTATACTGCTTTAATTTTGTTGTCGACCGCACACACCGATTTTTTCTTTTTTTTTGCAAAATGTATTAATTATGCACGAAACCTTGACTGTAATACAGCCAAAGGTGAAGACTAAACTCACTGCATTCCCACGACAGCCGGATCTACGTACCGGAATGACTCGGGGTCTCCCCGACCAAGGGCTGTTATTTCACTACCCCCCTGCCTAAACCGTCAGTTATCCCCCCCCCAATAATGTCATCCTCCGAGCAGCTCCTTGCAGCGGGACTGCTCAAGACTCTCCTGCTCCGGGTTGGTATTGAATCCAACCCCGGACCTAGAGAATGGATCTGCTGTGTATGCTGGAAGAAAATTTATGTGAAACGTTCACATTCTGTACAATGCTCTAATTGTAGCAGATGGTTGCATCTGACTAGTTGCTCCGGACTAAATCCCTCTACTCATAGACCCGCTAGTTTTTATAAAACTTTTGTGGCCCCTTGCTGTTCACGTCCTATGACGTCCATTGGCCGTCGTCGATCAAGTATCGCTCCGCCACATATGTCTGACTCTGTCACATCAGTCTCCACGACTAGCACTAACAATGCACATCAGCAAGTAGACCTTCCGAGCGGCCGCTCACGCCCACAGGCGTCAACATCTCACACAGCAGCTCACAGCTACTCCCTACGTAGCACTTCCCAAGTGGATTTGAGCAATGCTGAGCGTCCGCTCTCTCCCACCTCCTCGGTCAGCCCCTCTTCTTCCAGCATTAGCACGAGTATAAGCCACAACCATCAGCTCCTGGTTCCTTATACTATGTGCACTGTTTGTCGGTTAAGATTATATACGCCGTAGGCATCAGTCAAGTGCAATAACTGCCTTGGCCTGTGTCACCTGCTCATATGCTTTGGACTCGCGAACAGGAACCTATGGACTGATACGTACGTTGCGCCATGCTGTCGAGCTACGCAACCTTCAACGTCGTCCGACTCGCCTCTACCTTCTGGTAACGCGATTCCTTCGACTTCAAGATTGCACCGTAGTGCGCGACCCAGCCTATTACCACCTAGGCATGCGCACCAGTCCTTGACCCACAGCATCAACTCTGCTCCCCCTACACCGTTCGGTATCCTGCAATTTAATTACAACGGCCTAAGCGGCAAAATTGTTGAAGTGACAAATTTAATGAAGCGACTGAACATCAAGATCGCGGCGATTCAGGAGACAAAGTTAGGTGGAAGGTCGTCTCTTCTGACCTGCAATGGGTACAATGTACACCGTTGTGACCGTGCGAGAGGGCTTGGGGGTGGTCTGGCATTCATCACGCATCAATCTGTGCAGTATCGTCTATTTGAGCCTGACATCGACCCGAGGGACACCACCTTAGAACGTCAAGGTATGGTTGTCCGGTCAGGCGATGTCGACCTTGAAATCATAAACATTCACGTACCTCCTGTCACCTGTTGTCCCAAGGATTACCACCCTGACATTCGTGCGTTACTCAGGGGCGAGAACCGCGTCATCCTTGGTGACTTCAACGCACACCACGACCTGTGGCACTCCAGCCTGCAGGCCGATGGTAGGGGACAGGAGCTGGCTGACCAAATAGATGATTCGACGTTCTGCACGGGTAATGGGGATGGCCCCACTAGAGTGGCGGTAAACTGCTCTAGCTCGCCAGACATCACCATAGTCAGCGCTGGCCTAATAAACTGCGTTGAATGGAATGACCCTTGCTTCAGACCACCTACCTATATTGCTCTCTATCGATCGCCCCACCGACTTTGTCACCGCTGAGTAACGCACTTACACTAACTTCAATAAAGCCGACTGGGAGGGTTTTCTCAACACCACAGAGAACGCCTTCGCTGCTCTTCCTACCCCGTCTGATGTACGAGAAGGGGAAAAGGCGTTTCGTATGGCCCTAATTTCAGCCTCCCATCAACACATTCCGTCAGGTAGAATAAAGGAAGTGCGTCCATTCTTCCCCGCAGAGGCAGCGGCCCTGGCAAATGAACGTGACCATATTAGACGCCTTGACCCTACGGATCCTCAAATAAGGGATCTTAATGCGGAAATCACACGCTTAGTAGATCAACACAAACGCACTAAGTGGGAGGAGCATCTAAGGTCTTGCAACCTCTCGGCTGGAGTTGGCAAATTATGGTCGACGGTGAAATCTTTGACCAACCCGACTAAACCTAACGACAAAATATCCATCGCCTTCGGTGATAAGGTTCAGTCGAAGCCAAAAAGATGCGTGAGCGCCTTCTGCCGACAATTTGTAATGCATCCTCCGTTGAACAAAGATATTCGCCGAGCCACCAGGGAAGCGCACAAACACAAACACAGCGATGCGCCCATTGCCATCTCCACAACAGAAGTTCATGAGACTATTCGGAGATCTAAGAACACCAAATATATTGGCACCGATGGCATTTCCATGCTGATGCTGAAACACCTCGGCGACGAAGGCATAAGATACCTTACACAAATTTTCAACCTTTCCCTTTCCACTTTTGTTATTCCTGAAAGATGGAGACAAGCAAAGGTGGTCCCACTACTAAAGCCTGGCAAGCCAGCTGCCGTAGGGGAGTCATATCGCCCGATATCTCTCCTCTCGCCAGTAGTGAAGGTGTTGGAATCCATCTTGTTGCCGTACTTCACCGCAAACCTGAGGCTCGCCGAACATCAGCATGGATTTCGAAAAAATCACAGCACCACCACCGCGCTGAACGCCATAACCACTCAGATAGGGGACGGACTAAACCAAAAGCGTCCGAACTACAGGACAGTGCTAGTTGCGCTTGACTTGGCCAAAGCTTTTGACACGGTCAACCATGCGCAACTAAAGAAAGACCTTGAAGACTCGTCCCTTCCTCCCTGTCTTAAACGTTGGACTGCCAACTATCTGAGTGGTCGTCAATCGTCGGTTGAGTTCAGAGGCGCAAGATCAAAACTCAGAATAGTTAAACAAGGGGTGCCACAGGGTGGTGTCCTATCCCCGTTCCTGTTTAACTATTATATATCGAAACTTCCCCCCCCACCAGAGGGTGTCTCGATCGTCTCTTACGCCGACGATTGTACGATTCTGGCAACAGGCCCCTCCGTCGAAGAACTCTGCTTTCGATTTAACTCATACCTCCCAGCCGTGTCCGAATTCTTCGCCGGGAGAAACCTGACATTGTCACCGAATAAGTCCTCGGCCACCCTATTCACGACGTGGACAACGCAAGTGAACATGGAATTAGACGTCTACGTTGATAGTGTCAAGCTACCAACTGTCTCACACCCCAAAATCTTAGGGGTGACGTTTGATAACATGTTCAAATACGGCGCAATAAAGTCCAAAGCCGTAACAAAATCCTCAAGTCCCTAGCTGGCAGCACAAAGAAACGTTACTAGCTACATATAAAGCAATTGGCCAGCCGGTACTGAGCTACGCGACGCCTATATGGTCGCCGGGGCTTGCTGACACACACTGGACGAGGCTACAGGTCTGCCAAAACACCGCCCTTCGTACCGCCACTGGGTGTCTTCTTATGTCTCCTGAGCATCACTTACACAATGAAGAGAAAATGCTCGCCGTTAAAGAGCATAGCGAGATGTTGACCAGGCAATTCCTGTTCAACTGTTGCAAACAGCAGCATCCGAACGGACGCCTGATCAACGAGGATCCGCCCCCCAGGAGCATAAGGAGCCATCTACGCAAACACTACGATGAGATCCGGCACCTGATTTCCACGCCGTTTGATCCTAAGGTGCACCGGCAGGCCCTCACCCTCATCCACTCGAATTCGGTAAATTCCTAAGTTGGCTCTCTCCCGGTGAACGCCGTTCTTCAGGCAACAACACCACCCGTTGCCGAAGAGGAGCGCGAGCTGCCTAGGGAGACTAGGGTGATGCTGGCCCAACTCCGGTCTGGATATTGTAATAGGTTAAACTCTTACCTATCCAGAATGAACCCTGACTTGCCTAATGTTTGTCCGGCATGCGGCTTGTCCCCCCATACTACTAACCATCTTTTTGTCTGCTCATCCGAGCCTACTCTGCTAACACCCATATCCCTCTGGTCCTCCCCTGTTGAAGCCGCTAGGTTTCTAGGTTGGTTGGTTGGTTGGTTGGAGTGGCGAGTCCCAGTGACTCCAATTAGCGCTAGCGCGCCGTTTTGATACCACAGCTCGTGAACTAACCAATGAAGATTACGACAGAAAACTTGCGTGGTGGGACTCTCACCCCTATATCCTAACTATATCCATCCCGTTGAGTCCAGAAATTTTAGAAGTTCCCCAAGCTTAACATCGTTGAGCTCAGAAAGACTCCCGAACAAAGGTTTACCCAGAAATTTTGTTCTGCTCCTGCAGTGCGCAGGACAGCCGCACAGTAGGTGCTCCACCGTCTCTTCCATCCCCGGAAGGTTGCAACTGCGGCACGTAGTATTGTGCTCCATGCCCATCCTTGCCGCGTGCGCCCCGATAGTCCAATGTCCAGTGAGGGCTGAGACTAATCTGAAAAGGTCCCTTCTGTTGTTCCTTAGAAGGGTCGAAGTTCGTGCTTCATTATACGACGGCCATAAACTCCTTGAAACTCTGCAGGACTGCAAACACTTCCATCTATCCGTAGCCTCACCAAGCCAGTGCTGAGAGATCCGACCCTTGAGCAGTCCCAGCGGTGCAAGGACCTCCTGCGCTTCTGAGCCGTGCCAGCTCATCGGCACACTCGTTTCCCTGTATGTTACGATGCCCCGGCACCCATATCAGAGAAACGGCATGTCGACTTGCCAGGTTCACGGCCCTCTCCCTGCACTGACCTACGAGGCTCGAAGTGATCGTCGCTGATCCGAGAGCCCGAAGAGCCGCCTGGCTGTCCGAGAAGATAGCTATCCGATTACCTGTTATATTTGTATCCAGTAATGCCCTGCATGCTTCCTGGATAGCATAAATTTCCGATTGAAATACACTCGCAGAGTCTGGAAGACGAACTGATAAGGATACGTCTGGGAGAATTCCGAAAACTCCCGCTCCCACTCCACAATCCATTTTAGATCCGTCCGTGAAAATTGATATGTCGAAGTTTTGTGGTAGTTCCCCTGTTTTCCAGTCCTTTCTGGATGGGAAAATAACCTCAAAATTTTTGTCGAAAACTGTCCTAGAACTGTTTCTAGGACTTCCGTTAGAAGAGTTCGATGACAATATTGGGTAAGGTTGATACTGACTACCTAGGCAGGGCAACGTAGTGCTACAACAACAACAACAACAACTAAACTCACTACTATATTAAGCGTTGTCGCTTTCAAATATTTGTATTTTCATCTCCATTTAAACATTAAAACACCGTAAAGTTGAAATTTTACACTTTTTAATTGCTGTTGCAATAACTGAATAATTGTTCTCTGCTTTTGCGTAGAATTTGGAAATATTTTCCCTTTAATTTCACTAGAGAATTAATGTCAAATTCGGAAAATGAGAAGCAAAGTTCGCCACTTTTATTATACCTAGTAGTGCTTCGCACACAAGGTATATTAACTTCATTCGCCTAACGGTAGTATGTAACGGCATAAACGAATCGAGATAGATATTGACTTATATATATCAAAATGTTCAGGAGGAAAAGATAAATTGATTGAGCCATGTCCGTCCGTCTGTGAACACGATAACTTGAGTAAATCTTGAGATATCTCAATGAAATTTGGTATGTAGGTTCCTTTTCACTTATCTCCGAGCGCTATTGAAAATAGGCAAAATCGGTTAAAAGCCACGCCCTCTTTCTATATATATAATATTTTGGAAAATACAAAAAGAGTGATTATTCAGTACATAATACACCTATAAGGATAATATTTGGTGTGCACTTTAGCGTTAAGGCAACAAATACATTTTTGAAGAAATTTTTAAAAAGGGGCGTGGCACCGCCCACTTTTGATATAGTCAAATTTGGAAATATTATTAATCATAAATCAAAAACCGCTCAAGATAGCAAAATAAAATTCAGCACACATATATATATTAATACAGGCAATATTTCGAAAAAAAATTAGCGAAATCGGGTTAGGTCCACGCCCAATTTTATACGAAAGATTTTGAAAAGGATCATAGATATATTGAATATGCTATAACTTTGCTTAAACTAGCTGTATATAATTTCTATTTCACCTCTGAAGTGTTCGTGGGCAAAGAAAGTCGAAAGCACAAAATTTTTAGAAAATGGGCGTGGCCCCGCCCCTTTATGGGGGATTATTCCACAAAACTTTCCATGCCAAAACTCCGGTAAAAATTGACTTATTGAAACGATATTTAGAGAAAGTGTTCAGCATATAAAGCTTACTCTTTGCTGTAAAAGTAAACAAAATCGGAGAACGGACACGCCCACTTTTTGAACACAGTTCTAAAAAATTTCTTCGTAAACTTAAAATCGCGATATTTCAATAATTGTATAAGTTATATAAGTAAGATTTTACACACATAATAAGCCTTTTAAGCAAAACTGAACTGTACAAAAATTTTGTGGATTTTGGTGAAGTAGGCGTGGCGCCGCCCACTTTTTAGCATAAAAGCTCTGCTATTTTCAAAAGCGATTGCTTGGAATTTCAAGAATGTATTTCAATGAAATTTTGTGAGAGGGTTCACAATAGTATGTTGTATACTCCTGCCAAAAATTACGCAAATCGAATAACAAACAAGCAAGATTTACGGGCAAGTAGTTAACACCCTACTGCCTTTTTTATACCTAGTAGTGCTTCGCACACAAGGTATATTAACTTCATTCGCCTAACGGTAGTATGTAACGGCATAAACGAATCGAGATAGATATTGACTTATATATATCAAAATGTTCAGGAGGAAAAGAGAAATTGATTGAGCCATGTCCGTCCGTCCGTCCGTCCGTCTGTGAACACGATAACTTGAGTAAATCTTGAGATATCTCAATGAAATTTGGTATGCAGGTTCCTTTTCACTTATCTCGGAGCGCTATTGAAAATAGGCAAAATCGGTTAAAAGCCACGCCCACTTTCAATATATATAATATTTTCGAAAATACAAAAAGAGTGATTATTCAGTACATAATACACCTATAAGGATAATATTTGGTGTGCACTTTAGCGTTAAGGCAAAAAATACATTTTTGAAGAAATTTTTAAAATGGGGCGTGGTACCGCCCACTTTTGATTAAGTCAAATTTGGAAATATTATTAATCATAAATCAAAAACCGCTCAAGATAGCAAAGTAAAATTCAGCACACATATTTATATTAATACAGGCAATATTTCGAAAAAAAATTATCGAAATCGGGTTAGGTCCACGCCCAATTTTATACGAAAGATTTTGAAAAGGATCATAGATATATTGAATATGCTATAACTTTGCTTAAACTAGCTGTATATCATTTCTATTTCACCTCTAAAGTGTTCGTGGGCAAAGAAAGTCGAAAACACAAAATTTTTGGAAAATGGGCGTGGCCCCGCCCCTTTATGGGTGATTATTCCATAAAACTTTCCATGCCATAACTCCGGTAAAAATTGACTTATTGAAACGATATTTAGAGAAAGTGTTCAACATATAAATCTAACTCTTTGCTGTAAAAATAAAGAAAATCGGTGAACGGACACGCCCACTTTTTGAACACAGTTCTGAAAAATTTCTTCGTAAAATTAAAATCGCGATATTTCCATAACTGTATAAGTTATATATATAAGATTTTACACACTTAATAAGCTTTTTAAGAAAAACTAAACTGCAAAAAACTTTTGTGGATTTTGTTGAAGTAGGCGTGGCGCCGCCCACTTTTCAGCACAAAAGGTCTGTTATTTTCAAAAGCGATTGCTTGAAATTTCAAGAAGGTATTTCAATGAAAGTTAGTGAGATGCTTCTCAATAGTATGTAGTATACTCCTGCAAAAATTATGCAAATCGAATGACAAACAAGCAAGATTTACGGGAAAGTAGTTAACTCCCTATTGCCTTTTTATACCTAGTAGTGCTTCGCACACAAGGTATATTAACTTCATTCGCCTAACGGTAGTATGTAACGGCATAAACGAATCGAGATAAATATTGACTTATATATATCAAAATGTTCAGGAGGAAAGGAGAAATTGATTGAGCCATGTCCGTCCGTCCGTCCGTCCGTCTGTAAACATGATAACTTGAGTAAATCTTGAGATATCTCAATGAAATTTGGTATGTAGGTTCCTTTTCACTTATCTCCGAGCGCTATTGAAAATAGGCAAAATCGGTTAAAAGCCACGCCCTCTTTCTATATCTTATAAATAAAAATGAATGTGTGTCTGTGTGTCTGTGTGTCTGTGTGTCTGTGTGTCCTTTATGGGCGTCCAAAGTACTCAACCGATTTTTATGAAATTTTCACAGTATATTCTTGAGATCATGGGTTAAAGCATAGGCTATATTAATTTTTGGAAAAGTGGGCGGTGCCACGCCCCCAGGCTATATAAAACTACAATTCTTCATAACTCTGAACATATTTGGTCTAAATTAATGATTTTTGGATATGTGTGTCCTTAGGTCAAGATTTATGTAATTTTGGAAAAGTGGGCGGTGCCACGCCCACATTTTTTGTGTTTTGTTTGTACTTCAATAATGTCCAAAGTTTATGGTCGATCTCTTTTAAACTTTCAAGATTGGTTCAGAAGATTGTTGTGTACGATTTAGGCTATATCAATTTTTGGAAAAGTAGGCGGTGCCACGCCCCCAGGCTATATAAAAATTAAATTCTTCATAGCTCTGAACATATTTGGTCTAAATTAATGATTTCTGGATATGTGTGTCCTTTAGTCACGATTTATGTAATTTTGGAAAAGTGGGCGGTGCCACGCCCACATTTTTTGTGTTTTGTTTGTACTTCAATAATGTCCAAAGTTTATGGTCGATCTCTTTTAAACTTTCAAGATTGGTTAAGAAAATTGTTGTGTAAGATTTAGGCTATATCAATTTTTGGAAAAGTAGGCAGTGCCACGCCCCAAGGCTATATAAAATTTAAATTCTTCAAAGCTCTGAACATATTTGGTCTAAATTAATGATTTCTGGATATGTGTGTCCTTTGGTCAAGATTTATGTAATTTTGGAAAAGTGGGCGGTGCCACGCCCACATTTTTTGTGTTTTGTTTGTACTTCAATAAGTTCAAAATTTATGGTCGATCTTCTCCAAATTTCCAGATTGGTTCAGAAGATTGTTGTGCCACGCCCCCAGGCTATATAAAATTTAAATCATCATAACTTTGAATATTTTTGGTCTAAACTAATGATTTTTGGATATGTGTGTCCCTTGGTCAAGAATTATATAATTTTGGAAATGTGGGCCGTGCCACGCCCACATTTTTTGTATTCAGTGCTTTGTTTGTACTTCAATAATGTCCAAAGTTTATGGTTGATCTGTTTTAAACTTTTCCAATACGTTAAAATCTTCGTTGGGTACGACATACATAGGCTACATTTGTAAATTCTTTGGAAAAGTGGGCAGTTCCAGGACCACAAGCTAAGTAATATTTCAATTCGTTATATCCCTGAATGTATTTGCTTTAGTGACATTTTAACGTTCTTAAATCTTAATCAAAGCACTTAATTTTTTTTGTTTGTTATTGCCGTTCATACATATCCAGAGTATTATAGGTAGATATAGGATATAATTAAATAAGTACTAACTATACATCTGCTTAGCAGCGCATAATGGTTTTTGTCATACCCATTGAGTTCAAAAGATCCGTTTTTTGAGTTGGACATCCAAAAAATTTATTTGTTTATACCAAAGACTTTAAAGCCAGAAACATTGTATATCCTAAAGCACTGCAATAAATGGAATGTTAAAAGTTAAAGAAAAATATTTGAAAATGTATTTCTAGGGAAGTCACTGGTCAGGCGGAACAACGTCTGCCGGGTCTGCTAGTATATAATATTTTGGAAAATACAAAAAGAGTGATTATTCAGTACATAATACACCTATAAGGATAATATTTGGTGTGCACTTTAGCGTTAAGGCAACAAATACATTTTTGAAGAAATTTTTAAAAAGGGGCGTGGCACCGCCCACTTTTGATATAGTCAAATTTGGAAATATTATTAATCATAAATCAAAAACCGCTTAAGATAGCAAAATAAAATTCAGCACACATATATATATTAATACAGGCAATATTTCGAAAAAAAATTAGCGAAATCGGGTTAGGTCCACGCCCAATTTTATACGAAAGATTTTGAAAAGGATCATAGATATATTGAATATGCTATAACTTTGCTTAAACTAGCTGTATATAATTTCTATTTCACCTCTGAAGTGTTCGTGGGCAAAGAAAGTCGAAAGCACAAAATTTTTGGAAAATGGGCGTGGCCCCGCCCCTTTATGGGGGATTATTCCACAAAAATTTCCATGCCAAAACTCCGGTAAAAATTTACTTATTGAAACGATATTTAGAGAAAGTGTTCAGCATATAAAGCTTACTCTTTGCTGTAAAAGTAAACAAAATCGGAGAACGGACACGCCCACTTTTTGAACACAGTTCTAAAAAATTTCTTCGTTAACTTAAAATCGCGATATTTCAATAATTGTATAAGTTATATAAATAAGATTTTACACACATAATAAGCCTTTTAAGCAAAACTGAACTGTACAAAAATTTTGTGGATTTTGGTGAAGTAGGCGTGGCGCCGCCCACTTTTTAGCATAAAAGCTCTGCTATTTTCAAAAGCGATTGCTTGGAATTTCAAGAATGTATTTTAATGAAATTTTGTGAGAGGGTTCCCAATAGTATGTAGTATACTCCTGCCTTAATTTTTTTTGTTTGTTATTGCCGTTCATACATATCCAGAGTATTATAGGTAGATATAGGATATAATTAAATAAGTACTAACTATACATCTGCTTAGCAGCGCATAATGGTTTTTGTCATACCCATTGAGTTCAAAAGATCCGTTTTTTGAGTTGGACATCCAAAAAATTTATTTGTTTATACCAAAGACTTTAAAGCCAGAAACATTGTATATCCTAAAGCACTGCAATAAATGGAATGTTAAAAGTTAAAGAAAAATATTTGAAAATGTATTTCTAGGGAAGTCACTGGTCAGGCGGAACAACGTCTGCCGGGTCTGCTAGTATATAATATTTTGGAAAATACAAAAAGAGTGATTATTCAGTACATAATACACCTATAAGGATAATATTTGGTGTGCACTTTAGCGTTAAGGCAACAAATACATTTTTGAAGAAATTTTTAAAAAGGGGCGTGGCACCGCCCACTTTTGATATAGTCAAATTTGGAAATATTATTAATCATAAATCAAAAACCGCTTAAGATAGCAAAATAAAATTCAGCACACATATATATATTAATACAGGCAATATTTCGAAAAAAAATTAGCGAAATCGGGTTAGGTCCACGCCCAATTTTATACGAAAGATTTTGAAAAGGATCATAGATATATTGAATATGCTATAACTTTGCTTAAACTAGCTGTATATAATTTCTATTTCACCTCTGAAGTGTTCGTGGGCAAAGAAAGTCGAAAGCACAAAATTTTTGGAAAATGGGCGTGGCCCCGCCCCTTTATGGGGGATTATTCCACAAAAATTTCCATTCCAAAACTCCGGTAAAAATTTACTTATTGAAACGATATTTAGAGAAAGTGTTCAGCATATAAAGCTTACTCTTTGCTGTAAAAGTAAACAAAATCGGAGAACGGACACGCCCACTTTTTGAACACAGTTCTAAAAAATTTCTTCGTAAACTTAAAATCGCGATATTTCAATAATTGTATAAGTTATATAAATAAGATTTTACACACATAATAAGCCTTTTAAGCAAAACTGAACTGTACAAAAATTTTGTGGATTTTGGTGAAGTAGGCGTGGCGCCGCCCACTTTTTAGCATAAAAGCTCTGCTATTTTCAAAAGCGATTGCTTGGAATTTCAAGAATGTATTTCAATGAAATTTTGTGAGAGGGTTCACAATAGTATGTTGTATACTCCTGCCAAAAATTACGCAAATCGAATAACAAACAAGCAAGATTTACGGGCAAGTAGTTAACACCCTACTGCCTTTTTTATACCTAGTAGTGCTTCGCACACAAGGTATATTAACTTCATTCGCCTAACGGTAGTATGTAACGGCATAAACGAATCGAGATAGATATTGACTTATATATATCAAAATGTTCAGGAGGAAAAGAGAAATTGATTGAGCCATGTCCGTCCGTCCGTCCGTCCGTCTGTGAACACGATAACTTGAGTAAATCTTGAGATATCTCAATGAAATTTGGTATGCAGGTTCCTTTTCACTTATCTCGGAGCGCTATTGAAAATAGGCAAAATCGGTTAAAAGCCACGCCCACTTTCAATATATATAATATTTTCGAAAATACAAAAAGAGTGATTATTCAGTACATAATACACCTATAAGGATAATATTTGGTGTGCACTTTAGCGTTAAGGCAAAAAATACATTTTTGAAGAAATTTTTAAAATGGGGTGTGGTACCGCCCACTTTTGATTAAGTCAAATTTGGAAATATTATTAATCATAAATCAAAAACCGCTCAAGATAGAAAAATGAAATTCAGCACACATATTTATATTAATACAGGCAATATTTCGAAAAAAAATTATCGAAATCGGGTTAGGTCCACGCCCAATTTTATACGAAAGATTTTGAAAAGGATCATAGATATATTGAATATGCTATAACTTTGCTTAAACTAGCTGTATATCATTTCTATTTCACCTCTAAAGTGTTCGTGGGCAAAGAAAGTCGAAAACACAAAATTTTTGGAAAATGGGCGTGGCCCCGCCCCTTTATGGGTGATTATTCCATAAAACTTTCCATGCCATAACTCCGGTAAAAATTGACTTATTGAAACGATATTTAGAGAAAGTGTTCAACATATAAATCTAACTCTTTGCTGTAAAAATAAAGAAAATCGGTGAACGGACACGCCCACTTTTTGAACACAGTTCTGAAAAATTTCTTCGTAAAATTAAAATCGCGATATTTCCATAACTGTATAAGTTATATATATAAGATTTTACACACTTAATAAGCTTTTTAAGAAAAACTAAACTGCAAAAAACTTTTGTGGATTTTGTTGAAGTAGGCGTGGCGCCGCCCACTTTTCAGCACAAAAGGTCTCTTATTTTCAAAAGCGATTGCTTGAAATTTCAAGAAGGTATTTCAATGAAAGTTAGTGAGATGCTTCTCAATAGTATGTAGTATACTCCTGCAAAAATTATGCAAATCGAATGACAAACAAGCAAGATTTACGGGAAAGTAGTTAACTCCCTATTGCCTTTTTATACCTAGTAGTGCTTCGCACACAAGGTATATTAACTTCATTCGCCTAACGGTAGTATGTAACGGCATAAACGAATCGAGATAAATATTGACTTATATATATCAAAATGTTCAGGAGGAAAGGAGAAATTGATTGAGCCATGTCCGTCCGTCCGTCCGTCCGTCTGTAAACACGATAACTTGAGTAAATCTTGAGATATCTCAATGAAATTTGGTATGTAGGTTCCTTTTCACTTATCTCCGAGCGCTATTGAAAATAGGCAAAATCGGTTAAAAGCCACGCCCTCTTTCTATATCTTATAAATAAAAATGAATGTGTGTCTGTGTGTCTGTGTGTCTGTGTGTCCTTTATGGGCGTCCAAAGTACTCAACCGATTTTTATGAAATTTTCACAGTATATTCTTGAGATCATGGGTTAAAGCATAGGCTATATTAATTTTTGGAAAAGTGGGCGGTGCCACGCCCCCAGGCTATATAAAACTACAATTCTTCATAACTCTGAACATATTTGGTCTAAATTAATGATTTTTGGATATGTGTGTCCTTAGGTCAAGATTTATGTAATTTTGGAAAAGTGGGCGGTGCCACGCCCACATTTTTTGTGTTTTGTTTGTACTTCAATAATGTCCAAAGTTTATGGTCGATCTCTTTTAAACTTTCAAGATTGGTTCAGAAGATTGTTGTGTACGATTTAGGCTATATCAATTTTTGGAAAAGTAGGCGGTGCCACGCCCCCAGGCTATATAAAAATTAAATTCTTCATAGCTCTGAACATATTTGGTCTAAATTAATGATTTCTGGATATGTGTGTCCTTTAGTCACGATTTATGTAATTTTGGAAAAGTGGGCGGTGCCACGCCCACATTTTTTGTGTTTTGTTTGTACTTCAATAATGTCCAAAGTTTATGGTCGATCTCTTTTAAACTTTCAAGATTGGTTAAGAAAATTGTTGTGTAAGATTTAGGCTATATCAATTTTTGGAAAAGTAGGCAGTGCCACGCCCCAAGGCTATATAAAATTTAAATTCTTCAAAGCTCTGAACATATTTGGTCTAAATTAATGATTTCTGGATATGTGTGTCCTTTGGTCAAGATTTATGTAATTTTGGAAAAGTGGGCGGTGCCACGCCCACATTTTTTGTGTTTTGTTTGTACTTCAATAAGTTCAAAATTTATGGTCGATCTTCTCCAAATTTCCAGATTGGTTCAGAAGATTGTTGTGCCACGCCCCCAGGCTATATAAAATTTAAATCATCATAACTTTGAATATTTTTGGTCTAAACTAATGATTTTTGGATATGTGTGTCCCTTGGTCAAGAATTATATAATTTTGGAAATGTGGGCCGTGCCACGCCCACATTTTTTGTATTCAGTGCTTTGTTTGTACTTCAATAATGTCCAAAGTAATATTTCAATTCGTTATATCCCTGAATGTATTTGCTTTAGTGACATTTTAACGTTCTTAAATCTTAATCAAAGCACTTAATTTTTTTTGTTTGTTATTGCCGTTCATACATATCCAGAGTATTATAGGTAGATATAGGATATAATTAAATAAGTACTAACTATACATCTGCTTAGCAGCGCATAATGGTTTTTGTCATACCCATTGAGTTCAAAAGATCCGTTTTTTGAGTTGGACATCCAAAAAATTTATTTGTTTATACCAAAGACTTTAAAGCCAGAAACATTGTATATCCTAAAGCACTGCAATAAATGGAATGTTAAAAGTTAAAGAAAAATATTTGAAAATGTATTTCTAGGGAAGTCACTGGTCAGGCGGAACAACGTCTGCCGGGTCTGCTAGTATATAATATTTTGGAAAATACAAAAAGAGTGATTATTCAGTACATAATACACCTATAAGGATAATATTTGGTGTGCACTTTAGCGTTAAGGCAACAAATACATTTTTGAAGAAATTTTTAAAAAGGGGCGTGGCACCGCCCACTTTTGATGTAGTCAAATTTGGAAATATTATTAATCATAAATCAAAAACCGCTTAAGATAGCAAAATAAAATTCAGCACACATATATATATTAATACAGGCAATATTTCGAAAAAAAATTAGCGAAATCGGGTTAGGTCCACGCCCAATTTTATACGAAAGATTTTGAAAAGGATCATAGATATATTGAATATGCTATAACTTTGCTTAAACTAGCTGTATATAATTTCTATTTCACCTCTGAAGTGTTCGTGGGCAAAGAAAGTCGAAAGCACAAAATTTTTGGAAAATGGGCGTGGCCCCGCCCCTTTATGGGGGATTATTCCACAAAAATTTCCATGCCAAAACTCCGGTAAAAATTTACTTATTGAAACGATATTTAGAGAAAGTGTTCAGCATATAAAGCTTACTCTTTGCTGTAAAAGTAAACAAAATCGGAGAACGGACACGCCCACTTTTTGAACACAGTTCTAAAAAATTTCTTCGTTAACTTAAAATCGCGATATTTCAATAATTGTATAAGTTATATAAATAAGATTTTACACACATAATAAGCCTTTTAAGCAAAACTGAACTGTACAAAAATTTTGTGGATTTTGGTGAAGTAGGCGTGGCGCCGCCCACTTTTTAGCATAAAAGCTCTGCTATTTTCAAAAGCGATTGCTTGGAATTTCAAGAATGTATTTCAATGAAATTTTGTGAGAGGGTTCCCAATAGTATGTAGTATACTCCTGCCTTAATTTTTTTTGTTTGTTATTGCCGTTCATACATATCCAGAGTATTATAGGTAGATATAGGATATAATTAAATAAGTACTAACTATACATCTGCTTAGCAGCGCATAATGGTTTTTGTCATACCCATTGAGTTCAAAAGATCCGTTTTTTGAGTTGGACATCCAAAAAATTTATTTGTTTATACCAAAGACTTTAAAGCCAGAAACATTGTATATCCTAAAGCACTGCAATAAATGGAATGTTAAAAGTTAAAGAAAAATATTTGAAAATGTATTTCTAGGGAAGTCACTGGTCAGGCGGAACAACGTCTGCCGGGTCTGCTAGTATATAATATTTTGGAAAATACAAAAAGAGTGATTATTCAGTACATAATACACCTATAAGGATAATATTTGGTGTGCACTTTAGCGTTAAGGCAACAAATACATTTTTGAAGAAATTTTTAAAAAGGGACGTGGCACCGCCCACTTTTGATATAGTCAAATTTGGAAATATTATTAATCATAAATCAAAAACCGCTTAAGATAGCAAAATAAAATTCAGCACACATATATATATTAATACAGGCAATATTTCGAAAAAAAATTAGCGAAATCGGGTTAGGTCCACGCCCAATTTTATACGAAAGATTTTGAAAAGGATCATAGATATATTGAATATGCTATAACTTTGCTTAAACTAGCTGTATATAATTTCTATTTCACCTCTGAAGTGTTCGTGGGCAAAGAAAGTCGAAAGCACAAAATTTTTGGAAAATGGGCGTGGCCCCGCCCCTTTATGGGGGATTATTCCACAAAAATTTCCATTCCAAAACTCCGGTAAAAATTTACTTATTGAAACGATATTTAGAGAAAGTGTTCAGCATATAAAGCTTACTCTTTGCTGTAAAAGTAAACAAAATCGGAGAACGGACACGCCCACTTTTTGAACACAGTTCTAAAAAATTTCTTCGTAAACTTAAAATCGCGATATTTCAATAATAGTATAAGTTATATAAATAAGATTTTACACACATAATAAGCCTTTTAAGCAAAACTGAACTGTACAAAAATTTTGTGGATTTTGGTGAAGTAGGCGTGGCGCCGCCCACTTTTTAGCATAAAAGCTCTGCTATTTTCAAAAGCGATTGCTTGGAATTTCAAGAATGTATTTCAATGAAATTTTGTGAGAGGGTTCCCAATAGTATGTAGTATACTCCTGCCAAAAATTACGCAAATCGAATAACAAACAAGCAAGATTTACGGGCAAGTAGTTAACACCCTACTGCCTTTTTATACCTAGTAGTGCTTCGCACACAAGGTATAATAACTTCATTCGCCTAACGGTAGTATGTAACGGCATAAACGAATCGAGATAAATATTGACTTATATATATCAAAATGTTCAGGAGGAAAAGAGAAATTGATTGAGCCATGTCCGTCCGTCCGTCCGTCCGTCCGTCCGTCTGTAAACACGATAACTTGAGTAAATCTTGAGATATCTCAATGAAATTTGGTATGTAGGTTCCTTTTCACTTATCTCCGAGCGCTATTGAAAATAGGCAAAATCGGTTAAAAGCCACGCCCTCTTTCTATATATATAATATTTTGGAAAATACATAAAGAGTGATTATTCAGTACATAATACACCTATAAGGATAATATTTGGTGCGCACTTTAGCGTTAAGGCAAAAAATAAATTTTTGAAGAAATTTTTAAAAAGGGGTGTGGCACCGCCCACTTTTGATATAGTCAAATTTGGAAATATTATTAATCATAAATCAAAAACCGCTCAAGATAGCAAAATAAAATTCAGCACTCATATATATATTAATACAGGCAATATTTCGAAAAAAAAATTAGCGAAATCGGGTTAGGTCCACGCCCAATTTTATCCGAAAGATTTTGAAAAGGATCATAGATATATTGAATATGCTATAACTTTGCTTAAACTAGCTGTATATAATTTCTATTTCACCTCTGAAGTGTTCGTGGGCAAAGAAAGTCGAAAGCACAAAATTTTTGGAAAATGGGCGTGGCCCCGCCCCTTTATGGGGGATTATTCCACAAAACTTTCCATGCCATAACTCCGGTAAAAATTGACTTATTGAAACGATATTTAGAGAAAGTGTTCAGCATATAAAGCTTACCCTTTGCTGTAAAAATAAACAAAATCGGAGAACGGACACGCCCACTTTTTGAACACAGTTCTAAAAAATTTCTTCGTAAACTTAAAATCGCGATATTTCAATAATTGTATAAGTTATATAAATAAGATTTTACGCACATAATAAGCCTTTTAAGCAAAACTGAACTGTGCAAAAATTTTGTCGATTTTGGTGAAGTAGGCGTGGCGCCGCCCACTTTTTAGCATAAAAGCTCTGCTATTTTCAAAAGCGATTGCTTGGAATGAATGAAGAATGTATTTCAATGAAATTTTGTGAGAGGGTTCCCAATAGTATGTAGTATACTCCTGCCAAAAATTACGCAAATCGAATAACAAACAAGCAAGATTTACGGGCAAGTAGTTAACACCCTACTGCCTTTTTATACCTAGTAGTGCTTCGCACACAAGGTATAATAACTTCATTCGCCTAACGGTAGTATGTAACGGCATAAACGAATCGAGATAAATATTGACTTATATATATCAAAATGTTCAGGAGGAAAAGAGAAATTGATTGAGCCATGTCCGTCCGTCCGTCCGTCCGTCCGTCTGTAAACACGATAACTTGAGTAAATCTTGAGATATCTCAATGAAATTTGGTATGTAGGTTCCTTTTCACTTATCTCCGAGCGCTATTGAAAATAGGCAAAATCGGTTAAAAGCCACGCCCTCTTTCTATATCTTATAAATAAAAATGAATGTGTGTCTGTGTGTCTGTGTGTCTGTGTGTCCTTTATGGGCGTCCAAAGTACTCAACCGATTTTTATGAAATTTTCACAGTATATTCTTGAGATCATGGGTTAAAGCATAGGCTATATTAATTTTTGGAAAAGTGGGCGGTGCCACGCCCCCAGGCTATATAAAACTACAATTCTTCATAACTCTGAACATATTTGGTCTAAATTAATGATTTTTGGATATGTGTGTCCTTAGGTCAAGATTTATGTAATTTTGGAAAAGTGGGCGGTGCCACGCCCACATTTTTTGTGTTTTGTTTGTACTTCAATAATGTCCAAAGTTTATGGTCGATCTCTTTTAAACTTTCAAGATTGGTTCAGAAGATTGTTGTGTACGATTTAGGCTATATCAATTTTTGGAAAAGTAGGCGGTGCCACGCCCCCAGGCTATATAAAAATTAAATTCTTCATAGCTCTGAACATATTTGGTCTAAATTAATGATTTCTGGATATGTGTGTCCTTTAGTCACGATTTATGTAATTTTGGAAAAGTGGGCGGTGCCACGCCCACATTTTTTGTGTTTTGTTTGTACTTCAATAATGTCCAAAGTTTATGGTCGATCTCTTTTAAACTTTCAAGATTGGTTAAGAAAATTGTTGTGTAAGATTTAGGCTATATCAATTTTTGGAAAAGTAGGCAGTGCCACGCCCCAAGGCTATATAAAATTTAAATTCTTCAAAGCTCTGAACATATTTGGTCTAAATTAATGATTTCTGGATATGTGTGTCCTTTGGTCAAGATTTATGTAATTTTGGAAAAGTGGGCGGTGCCACGCCCACATTTTTTGTGTTTTGTTTGTACTTCAATAAGTTCAAAATTTATGGTCGATCTTCTCCAAATTTCCTGATTGGTTCAGAAGATTGTTGTGCCACGCCCCCAGGCTACATATATAAAATTTAAATCATCATAACTTTGAATATTTTTGGTCGAAACTAATGATTTTTGGATATGTGTGTCCCTTGGCCAAGAATTATATAATTTGGGAAATGTGGGCCGTGCCACGCCCACATTTTTTGTATTCAGTGCTTTGTTTGTACTTCAATAATGTCCAAAGTTTATGGTTGATCTGTTTTAAACTTTTCCAATACGTTAAAATCTTCGTTGGGTACGACATACATAGGCTACATTTGTAAATTCTTTGGAAAAGTGGGCAGTTCCAGGACCACAAGCTAAGTAATATTTCAATTCGTTATATCCCTGAATGTATTTGCTTTAGTGACATTTTAACGTTCTTAAATCTTAATCAAAGCACTTAATTTTTTTTGTTTGTTATTGCCGTTCATACATATCCAGAGTATTATAGGTAGATATAGGATATAATTAAATAAGTACTAACTATACATCTGCTTAGCAGCGCATAATGGTTTTTGTCATACCCATTGAGTTCAAAAGATCCGTTTTTTGAGTTGGACATCCAAAAAATTTATTTGTTTATACCAAAGACTTTAAAGCCAGAAACATTGTATATCCCAAAGCACTGCAATAAATGGAATGTTAAAAGTTAAAGAAAAATATTTGAAAATGTATTTCTAGGGAAGTCACTGGTCAGGCGGAACAACGTCTGCCGGGTCTGCTAGTTAATCATAAATCAAAAACCGCTCAAGATAGCAAAATAAAATTCAGCACACATATATATATTAATACAGGCAATATTTCGAAAAAAAATTAGCGAAATCGGGTTAGGTCCACGCCCAATTTTGTACGAAAGATTTTGAAAAGGATCATAGATATATTGAATATGCTATAACTTTGCTTAAACTAGTTGTATATAATTTCTATTTCACCTCTGAAGTGTTCGTGGGCAAAGAAAGTCGAAAGCACAACATTTTTGGAAAATGGGCGTGGCCCCGCCCCTTTATGGGGGATTATTCCACAAAACTTTCCATGCCATAACTCCGGTAAAAATTGACTTATTGAAACGATATTTAGAGAAAATGTTCAGCATATAAGGCTTACCCTTTGCTGTAAAAATAAACAAAATCGGAGAACGGACACGCCCACTTTTTGAACACAGTTCTAAAAAATTTCTTCGTAAACTTAAAATCGCGATATTTCAATAATTGTATAAGTTATATAAATAAGATTTTACGCACATAATAAGCCTTTTAAGCAAAACTGAACTGTACAAAAATTTTGTCGATTTTGGTGAAGTAGGCGTGGCGCCGCCCACTTTTTAGCATAAAAGCTCTGCTATTTTCAAAAGCGATTGCTTGGAATTTCAAGAATGTATTTCAATGAAATTTTGTGAGAGGGTTCCCAATAGTATGTAGTATACTCCTGCCAAAAATTACGCAAATCGAATAACAAACAAGCAAGATTTACGGGCAAGTAGTTAACACCCTACTGCCTTTTTATACCTAGTAGTGCTTCGCACACAAGGTATATTAACTTCATTCGCCTAACGGTAGTATGTAACGGCATAAACGAATCGAGATAAATATTGACTTATATATATCAAAATGTTCAGGAGGAAAAGAGAAATTGATTGAGCCATGTCCGTCCGTCCGTCCGTCCGTCTGTAAACACGATAACTTGAGTAAATCTTGAGATATCTCAATGAAATTTGGTATGTAGGTTCCTTTTCACTTATCTCCGAGCGCTATTGAAAATAGGCAAAATCGGTTAAAAGCCACGCCCTCTTTCTATATATATAATATTTTCGAAAATACAAAAAGACTGATTATTCAGTACATAATACACCTATAAGGATAAAATTTGGTGTGTACCTTAGCGTTAAGGCAAAAAATAAATTTCTGAAGAAATTTTTAAAAAGGGGCGTGGCACCGCCCACTTTTGATATAGTCAAGATAGCAAAATAAAATTCAGCACACATATATATATTAATACAGGCAATATTTCGAAAAAAATTAGCGAAATCGGGTTAGGTCCACGCCCAATTTTATACGAAAGATTTTGAAAAGGATCATAGATATATTGAATATGCTATAACTTTGCTTAAACTAGCTGTATATAATTTCTATTTCACCTCTGAAGTGTTCGTGGGCAACGAAAGTCGAAAGCACAAAATTTTTAGAAAATGGGCGTGGCCCCGCCCCTTTATGGGGGATTATTCCACAAAACTTTCCATGCCAAAACTCAAGGTAAAAATTGACTTATTGAAACGATATTTAGAGAAAGTGTTCAGCATATAAAGCTTACTCTTTGCTGTAAAAGTAAACAAAATCGGAGAACGGACACGCCCACTTTTTGAACACAGTTCTAAAAAATTTCTTCGTAAACTTAAAATCGCGATATTTCAATAATTGTATAAGTTATATAAATAAGATTTTACGCACATAATAAGCCTTTTAAGCAAAACTGAACTGTGCAAAAATTTTGTCGATTTTGGTGAAGTAGGCGTGGCGCCGCCCACTTTTTAGCATAAAAGCTCTGCTATTTTCAAAAGCGATTGCTTGGAATGAATGAAGAATGTATTTCAATGAAATTTTGTGAGAGGGTTCCCAATAGTATGTAGTATACTCCTGCCAAAAATTACGCAAATCGAATAACAAACAAGCAAGATTTACGGGCAAGTAGGTAACACCCTACTGCCTTTTTTTTATTAATTTTTTTTATTTTCATACCTTTCATGAACATGAGGAAAGGTATTTATATTTTGTTATTTAGTAATAATTTAATTTACCACTCACAACAGAAGTGTTTTTATCGAAAACAATCCGTTGCCTTCATAACAAATTTTCAGGTATGTATTAAAATAGACCTGAGTAAATTAGGATACCAAAACAGATCACTACTAGGTATTTAATGTTCGGTTACACCCGAACATAGACTTCCTTACTAGTTTTTTTTCTCGGTTTTGTATTTAAGGTGTAGGTATCTTATTTCAAGCAAAATTACAAGAAATTGGTGGCTAAGATTTGTCAATTCTACCACTTAAAAAAAAAATTTTTCACTACACATCACAATCGACCGTTTGCACCGAAAAATTTTCACATTTGAATGGTCGAATGCCGGTGACGCCGCTATAGGGAAAATTTCCAATCAACTGCGACTGCGCAATGGAAAAGTTCCGTTGCCCAGTCTGACATGACGTGATCGTTGCCAGGTGGAACACTACGATTGGTGGTTGCCATCAGGATTCGGGCTTTTATTACTATTTTAAGGACCCTATTATACTACTAAATTTGGTAAGAGTACAGCACTCATTCCGAAACAAAAAAAACCAGGCCTTATGCTATTGAAGTTGAAGCAGAAAATATGATTTTACAACTGTTTAGTAGATTTTATGATAGTTAATCTGTAGACATTACTTGAAACTTGAAGAACTTTAATTTCGCTTTTATTTTAATGGTTAAAGAAAAAGGAATTTAGTACTTTTAGTCTCCCTACTATTTTACTCTTTAGTTAGTTTTAGTAAAGGTGAATTTTCACGTATGGAACAAAAGTTGAAATTACAGAAGGTTAAAAATGAATAATTATCCTACGGGAAAGTTTGAAGCCAGAGAAAAATTTAACTAATCAACAAAAAAATCATATGATGGTAATATTAAATGGGAACATAAAGCGTAGTAGATTTGTGTAAAGTGCATTTAGTATTGAAATTACTACAATTTTAACTAGGTACGAACCCTAAAGGCACGCTTTCGTTGGCGCGCGAAAAGGAACTTGTGTTTGGTGTGTTCCCTTGGTGGTCCGCGGAACCCGACGTTACTGGGTTTCAGGGTAGGAGGCACATGAAGCTCCTCGCCCGACCTCGCCATTGACAATGTTTCAAGCGACATGCTTGGTTAAGTTGGCACATGAAATAAACTGCCATCTTTACAATACTTTTGACTATTAATTAATTGACATTTACTGCTGAAATGTTGCCTGGCGGTCGGCCAATTCTGTCGAAACCGTAATGTCAGCTGTGTCAAAGTCAGGAATCAGGACAGGATTCCACGTGTCTCCCTCCCTGATCAATTGATTAATAACATATGGCCTTTAATTGCCGTCGTAAAAATTAAACACCATCTGCTTGACGCGAATTGCCCATTTATTTCAAGTTGACATTTTCGGGCAACATGGTTCACCCTAAAATTTATTTCTGGCCACACCGAGAACACACCAACCACTTGTTTGTCTGGAAATTAAAAGTTCCGTTATTGGTGCCTTTTTCCATTTCATGGAACATTTGGTGCTGCCACCTCGGCAAAAATCACGCCACTTCCCATAATCTATCGATTTATGTCAAATCGCAGGGTGAACCTAAACTGTCACCTATCCAACCGCAGTGAGTCACACCAATCAAACTCAATAAAAGAAAAAATGACTATAAGTTGGAAGTAGACCATAACATTATTCATACCGCTATGACAAAAGCGGTGAGAAAAAACGGTGAAGAACTAGTCTTCACCGTCATGAAGGCCGTAATATATCATGCTTGCCGCTATATTACATTACGGTGAACTTCACCGTCTTCTAACTTTACACCTAATTACTTTTACATTGAATTGTTTTCGACAACGTACTCTACCGCTATGTAACGGCCGCTATATAGCGGCACCGCTTGCGAGGAAGCCAAAGCTTTACCAGACTGCTCCTCTCTCGATTCATTGCTTCATCGCAGGTCACCGCGTGATGATAGTTATTTCGTGTAGTAGCATCACAAAAGTTTGCCCCTATGCAGTAGTAGCCGAACTCCTCACCAAAACTTACTGGAACTCTTGTCTGTACTCTTTCCCACCCTCTGCCCGTTTGTACTTACACTTTCGCCATCTTCATCGCTTGCCTCACATTTCTCTTATCCGCTATGTAACGGCCGCTATATAGCGGCACCGCTTGCGAGGAAGCCAAAGCTTTACCAGACTGCTCCTCTCTCGATTCATTGCTTCATCGCAGGTCACCGCGTGATGATAGTTATTTCGTGTAGTAGCATCACAAAAGTTTGCCCCTATGCAGTAGTAGCCGAACTCCTCACCAAAACTTACTGGAACTCTTGTCTGTACTCTTTCCCACCCTCTGCCCGTTTGTACTTACACTTTCGCCATCTTCATCGCTTGCCTCACATTTCTCTTCATTGCCTGTTTCGAATTTCGCTAATGTGTAATTTTGTTTCTGCATAACTTTCTCCCTTTGCATGTCGTTTTCAATTTCTTTTTAATCATCATCGTAGCCAATACATGAAATGTCCTCTTCAATAACGGCGCAATGTCTTGCCACAACTACTCGATTGCCAATCAACACTCTATAACCGACCTCTGAATATCCAAGCAGAATTCCCAGTTCTGCCTTTTTGTCCCATTTGGATCTTCTTTTTACTTCAGGGATTCTTACATAAACCCGACTACCGGACATTTTCAAATTTTTGATTGATGGTTTATTTTTAAAAAATATTTCATATGGCGTTTTCTTCTCTATTGTATTTGTCAAAGTCCGATTTTTCAGGTATGCAGCAGCTTTAATTACTTCTGGCCAATATTTTATATCCACACCCGCTTCTCGCAGAAGACATCTTGCCATATCCATAGGGACACGAATTTCGATACGATACGATACCATATCGATACTTCTGCCCCTCGATACCGATATTTTGTACTCGACGCTTTTTTAACGATACTTTTCGGCATCGAGTATCTAGACCCCGGTATCGTATCGAATTTTTAAAAAATATGGAACTAATAGAGCAAAAATACCGCTCTGCTGGTTGTCTCTCTCTAACTTGTGACGCGAATCGAAGGAAAATCAGAGCCAAATAATAACAGTTAATTTAGCCGGAAAAGGCAGACTCCAGAAAAGTAAGAGTTGCCATTGATCTGTTGCAATATGCACTTAATACGTCCAAAAAGGTTACAACAAACTTGAAGTACTAACTTATTGTGATATTGTTTTGCCTTTATACTGAAAAAAAGGTAATACTATCCATCCAACGTCAAATATTGCATTTTCTGATCCCTGCGCTTATTCCCTATGTATGTCTTGGCTACGTGATATGATCAGTCGGGAAGAAGCCGCACATGCAATCCAAGAATTTGTGTTCCGACAAAAATGAATTTTGGAATCACATAGAAACTTTAGCATCTGGTCGAGGAAGTGAAAGTGCAATCCGACAAAGCGAAAACATCAATGAATATATTCGTTGCAAACTACTTCCTTTAAGTGGCTATCCTTTGCGTTTTTGGAAGGAAAATAAGCATAAATATCCTCATTTGTCGAAAATTGCTTTACGATATCTAGAAGTACCAGCAACTTCTGTCCCATAAGAGCGCCTATTTTCAAAGGCAGGTTTAACAATGACACAAACACGTAACAGGTTGAAGGGGAAGAGGTTGGATAAATTACTATTCATGGCAGATTGCACAGAGGAAGAGTGGGGCTTTTGATCTTCGTTTCTTGAAGTAAAATCTATCAAATTAAAAAAATCAAATTTGCTCATATTAAACTAGTTTATGTTATTATTTATTTTATTGAAGTTTATACGAACCTATGGTAATCATTTACAAAACGTATGAATTTCGATATCGTGTCCCTACATATCCATTATTGATCTGTTATACCTCTCTGCAGTTCCGTTTAACTCGTGGACGTATGGCGGGCAAGCTTTTATTTGAATGCCCTTTTCTCTTGTGAACTGCTACACTTTTGCATTCATGTATTCTTTTCCGTTTCCGCATCGCAACTCTTTAATACTTTTTCCCGTAAGATTTTACATTTCGTTTACGTATTGTATCATACACTCGTGTACTCGATCTTTTAATTGAATTCAATATATTTTAGCTAAATTGCTATAATCATCAATAAAACTCAGGAAATATGAGGCCCATTTAAATCTGTGTGCGCAATTTCAAGAATATCTTCAACTCTTTTTTTCTATTATTGACGAATGGTAGATTATGCATTTTGTTCTCAATGCAAATGGCGCATTTCATATATTCCATTTCAATTTCTTTGGGTAATCCATCCAGCAATTCATTTTTGCACATTATTTGTAAGATTTTAAAGTTGATATATCCGAGTGTTCGATGCAATTTTTCCTTCACTGTTTGTAGCCACATTTGCTTTTAAGCCCTCTTTCATCATCAGCAGCGGTGGGCACCACTACAAACAAATGTACAGCACCTCTTGTGCTTGTATGAGTGTGCTTTTGAGAGGACAGTGGGGTCAACCCCGATTTTCACGAGTAACTATTTTGTTTTAGTTTCCATTTTGGTTTGGTTTTAGTTTATATTTTGCTTTTTTTTATTAAGTTTTCAAAATAAAGCATATATTTTTTTTTATTTAAAAATATTAGTTCAGGATTATATTTTTTCATATGGTTTTGATTTGTTTTTTGTAACAAGAAAATATTTTTTTTTATTCCAAAGCAATAGTTAGCTTTTTTTTTTTTGAAAATGTACTCTTTCTTTGTTCAAAAGTAACAGGCAATCTTTTTAATTCTTTTATATTTTTTTATTTACAAGTAAGTAAGTTCGCTTTCGATCATTTTTGCTGAAATCATTAATAGCCCTGTGGAACGCCAAAAAATGTCGCTTTAAATTGAACACTGTAATAAGATTTAACGACCTGGAGAAATTATGCATTGTGGCTTTTAGAACTACCTATATAAAAGAAAAATAACTTCAATTTTCCACCCAATTTCAAACATCATACAACTTTCATCAATATAAAACAAAGTTGCCCACTGTGTAACGTATAGGCAGAAACCTGTTTCTTGTACTCTTGAAATTGAATTGAGCGCCTTTCATTCACACGATTTTACTCTCGCAGCTCTATAGAGCTGCTCTGCCCACCATTGATCATCAGGCACGACGACATAGACACGTTTGCAGAAATGCGAGTGTGTTAGTAATCCAGATCACGCATCGACCACGGAAGCAAATTGAATTATTAATTCAGTTTGATTTTAGGCGCTTGCAAAGGTAACACGTACCACGCGCAGTTGCTATCAGACTAACAAAAACAACGTCAGACAGTGGGCGATCGGAAAATACGTACATGTTTATGAAAATGTTTAAGGTCGAATGGGAAATGGAGTTTTTTTTTTGCTTTAAACGCTACAAGTAAGCGGCAGTGCTTGATTTGCGGAATAGTATTGAATTACGTCAGCAAGCAAAGCTTAAGTAGGCATTTCGCTTCACAACACAGAGAAGTAAATACCCTAAGTGCTGATGAAAAAACGATTAAGTTTTTCGAATATAAGCTCGAGTTTATGCAAAGCTCTTATTGATGTAGTAGAAGATAATTTTAAAAATGCTAAATTGATAGCTTCATTTAAAGTTAGCTTGGCTTTAGCTAAAAAGGAAAGCCACTCAAAGATGGTGCTGTTATTAGAGACCTGTTTGTAAACGTTTTGGAAGGTTTTGGAGAAAAAGGGGCTGAGCTAGCCAAACATGTTGGTGATATACCCTTCACTTAACTTTAAGAGAAAATACACGAAACTTTCTGTGCTTGACCCACATTGAAACTTTTCACCACCTTCTCTTCAAGTCAACTTCCAACCCAACCTAAAAATCTTAACATTCATATGTACGCACTGTTTGATCATCCTTTGTACTAAAACTGAGTGCTTCGCCGCTCGACACACCCTCACCGTACGAGTGTTGAAATCAAACTGAATGGGGTTGTCGTTGATTTTGTCGAAGAAGTCGCTGTGCGCTCGGTTTTCGTATACGTGTATGGTCACTTAGCAGGTGCTAAGCTGATGCCCACCCTTGTTCACCATATAACTTTGCATTTTGTATAATTTGTCTTCTTTTGTTGCCATCGCTACAATTTGTTGATAACTGTTGAAAATTTTCGAGTAACGTCCCTTTGATATTACAGAATGACGATCGGTGATGTTAGAAAAACTTAGTAAATGAGCTTTCATCTCTTTAACGTAGAATACATCCATTAGAGTCACCTCAGAGTAGTCACCATACACTATAAATACTGTTTTAATATTGCCGACTTTAGTAGCTTCTAATATTCGTTCATCACCAACTTTAACCTTTACAGGATTTTTTAATACCACGCATTCATAATAATAATAATAATAATAATGCCCAACGGATTACCCACCATATCCCGCCCGACCGGCGCGAGGGGCGCATCCGCATGACGCGCGGATTGTTCTTTCGTGCAGAGTCTTTGAAAGGCTTTGGTTTGTTAATCGTCGAGATCGAAAACTGCTCAGCTACAGAGAAAACCTCATCAGCTAAGTAAAAAAGATTACACAATTAATAAATCATTAGTTGACAGCGAAAAGTTAATTGTTAAGAATAAAGATAAGAAACAAAAGATATGAAAAAAATTTTTGCTATGTATTTAGGATAGAAAGAATTGACTTTTTTATGCTGTATAGTGAGTCTGAAATATCAAACGTACCAGAATGAGAATTAATATTCTTATAAACAGCGAAAAGGCTCATTTAATTCAAAATTAGTTCGGCACTGTTTCAAGATAAGTGGTTTAAAATGTATTGATGGACGAGAAGGTACATTGAAGTTCACTTCGCTCAAAAGAAACGGGCTTACTATTGAACCATTTAGTAATTTAATCATGAAGACAATTCCAAGCATTTCCCTCCGACTAGAATGGCTGTGAAGATTAATTAGTTTTAAGCGACTCGTGTACGATGGCAAATTATACAAGGGATCCCAGTGAAGATCTCTTAAGGAAAATAGTAAAAATTGTTTTTGAACTGATTCTAAGCGATCCACGTGGACCTGGTAACGCGGGTTCCAAATTATAGAACCGTATTCAAGTATCGGTCTAACTAATGTAGTAAAGAGAGTTTTAGTTACATAAGGGTCGCTAAATTCTTTAGACCATCGACCTCTTACGTAGATCAATTGCTAGAACGCCTCTAGCTTTATTGACTGTTACGTTAATGTGGCAGTTGAAACTGAGTTTGTAATCCATAGTAACCCCAAGGTCAACAAAATCATACATTTGCTCAAGACTATAATTGTTAATTGTATGGGAAGCTGGCTGCGAAATTCCTCTCGAATAACGCATGTATTTACTGTAGAAATGTCATTTATAAACAACAAGAACAGAATCGGGCCCAGATGGCTTCCTTGAGGAACTCCAGAGGAGACTTTGATAACATCGGATTCACAGTTTTTAAACACTACTTTTTGTGTTCTGTCACTAAGGTAAGAAGAGATCAAGCGATTGAGACCCGGCTGGAAACCCAGCTGATCTAGTTTATGAATAAGTAACGAGTGACACACTTTATCGAAAGCTTTGCTGAAATCAGTATAAATAACGTCGGTGTGCAGATTTTTTCTAAAGCCATTTAAGACATGATTTGTAAATTCAAGTAAGTTTGTAACGGTGGACTTTCCCTTACAGAACCCGTGTTGACAGTCAGAAATCAAGGTAGAGATAGGATTCGTACGCTGATTGGTAACAATAGCTTCACACACTTTTGGGATGGCACGATAGTTCTCTATAGAAGCCTTGCTTCCGCTTTTATGGAGCGGTAGAAGAAACGACTATTTCCATGCTTTTGAGAGGACAGTGGGGTCAACCCCGATTTTCACGAGTAACTATTTTGTTTTAGTTTCCATTTTGGTTTGGTTTTAGTTTATATTTTGCTTTTTTTTATTAAGTTTTCAAAATAAAGCATATATTTTTTTTTATTTAAAAATATTAGTTCAGGATTATATTTTTTCATATGGTTTTGATTTGTTTTTTGTAACAAGAAAATATTTTTTTTTATTCCAAAGCAATAGTTAGCTTTTTTTTTTTTGAAAATGTACTCTTTCTTTGTTCAAAAGTAACAGGCAATCTTTTTAATTCTTTTATATTTTTTTATTTACAAGTAAGTAAGTTCGCTTTCGATCATTTTTGCTGAAATCATTAATAGCCCTGTGGAACGCCAAAAAATGTCGCTTTAAATTGAACACTGTAATAAGATTTAACGACCTGGAGAAATTATGCATTGTGGCTTTTAGAACTACCTATATAAAAGAAAAATAACTTCAATTTTCCACCCAATTTCAAACATCATACAACTTTCATCAATATAAAACAAAGTTGCCCACTGTGTAACGTATAGGCAGAAACCTGTTTCTTGTACTCTTGAAATTGAATTGAGCGCCTTTCATTCACACGATTTTACTCTCGCAGCTCTATAGAGCTGCTCTGCCCACCATTGATCATCAGGCACGACGACATAGAGACGTTTGCAGAAATGCGAGTGTGTTAGTAATCCAGATCACGCATCGACCACGGAAGCAAATTGAATTATTAATTCAGTTTGATTTTAGGCGCTTGCAAAGGTAACACGTACCACGCGCAGTTGCTATCAGACTAACAAAAACAACGTCAGACAGTGGGCGATCGGAAAATACGTACATGTTTATGAAAATGTTTAAGGTCGAATGGGAAATGGAGTTTTTTTTTTGCTTTAAACGCTACAAGTAAGCGGCAGTGCTTGATTTGCGGAATAGTATTGAATTACGTCAGCAAGCAAAGCTTAAGTAGGCATTTCGCTTCACAACACAGAGAAGTAAATACCCTAAGTGCTGATGAAAAAACGATTAAGTTTTTCGAATATAAGCTCGAGTTTATGCAAAGCTCTTATTGATGTAGTAGAAGATAATTTTAAAAATGCTAAATTGATAGCTTCATTTAAAGTTAGCTTGGCTTTAGCTAAAAAGGAAAGCCACTCAAAGATGGTGCTGTTATTAGAGACCTGTTTGTAAACGTTTTGGAAGGTTTTGGAGAAAAAGGGGCTGAGCTAGCCAAACATGTTGGTGATATACCCTTCACTTAACTTTAAGAGAAAATACACGAAACTTTCTGTGCTTGACCCACATTGAAACTTTTCACCACCTTCTCTTCAAGTCAACTTCCAACCCAACCTAAAAATCTTAACATTCATATGTACGCACTGTTTGATCATCCTTTGTACTAAAACTGAGTGCTTCGCCGCTCGACACACCCTCACCGTACGAGTGTTGAAATCAAACTGAATGGGGTTGTCGTTGATTTTGTCGAAGAAGTCGCTGTGCGCTCGGTTTTCGTATACGTGTATGGTCACTTAGCAGGTGCTAAGCTGATGCCCACCCTTGTTCACCATATAACTTTGCATTTTGTATAATTTGTCTTCTTTTGTTGCCATCGCTACAATTTGTTGATAACTGTTGAAAATTTTCGAGTAACGTCCCTTTGATATTACAGAATGACGATCGGTGATGTTAGAAAAACTTAGTAAATGAGCTTTCATCTCTTTAACGTAGAATACATCCATTAGAGTCACCTCAGAGTAGTCACCATACACTATAAATACTGTTTTAATATTGCCGACTTTAGTAGCTTCTAATATTCGTTCATCACCAACTTTAACCTTTACAGGATTTTTTAATACCACGCATTCATAATAATAATAATAATAATAATGCCCAACGGATTACCCACCATATCCCGCCCGACCGGCGCGAGGGGCGCATCCGCATGACGCGCGGATTGTTCTTTCGTGCAGAGTCTTTGAAAGGCTTTGGTTTGTTAATCGTCGAGATCGAAAACTGCTCAGCTACAGAGAAAACCTCATCAGCTAAGTAAAAAAGATTACACAATTAATAAATCATTAGTTGACAGCGAAAAGTTAATTGTTAAGAATAAAGATAAGAAACAAAAGATATGAAAAAAATTTTTGCTATGTATTTAGGATAGAAAGAATTGACTTTTTTATGCTGTATAGTGAGTCTGAAATATCAAACGTACCAGAATGAGAATTAATATTCTTATAAACAGCGAAAAGGCTCATTTAATTCAAAATTAGTTCGGCACTGTTTCAAGATAAGTGGTTTAAAATGTATTGATGGACGAGAAGGTACATTGAAGTTCACTTCGCTCAAAAGAAACGGGCTTACTATTGAACCATTTAGTAATTTAATCATGAAGACAATTCCAAGCATTTCCCTCCGACTAGAATGGCTGTGAAGATTAATTAGTTTTAAGCGACTCGTGTACGATGGCAAATTATACAAGGGATCCCAGTGAAGATCTCTTAAGGAAAATAGTAAAAATTGTTTTTGAACTGATTCTAAGCGATCCACGTGGACCTGGTAACGCGGGTTCCAAATTATAGAACCGTATTCAAGTATCGGTCTAACTAATGTAGTAAAGAGAGTTTTAGTTACATAAGGGTCGCTAAATTCTTTAGACCATCGACCTCTTACGTAGATCAATTGCTAGAACGCCTCTAGCTTTATTGACTGTTACGTTAATGTGGCAGTTGAAACTGAGTTTGTAATCCATAGTAACCCCAAGGTCAACAAAATCATACATTTGCTCAAGACTATAATTGTTAATTGTATGGGAAGCTGGCTGCGAAATTCCTCTCGAATAACGCATGTATTTACTGTAGAAATGTCATTTATAAACAACAAGAACAGAATCGGGCCCAGATGGCTTCCTTGAGGAACTCCAGAGGAGACTTTGATAACATCGGATTCACAGTTTTTAAACACTACTTTTTGTGTTCTGTCACTAAGGTAAGAAGAGATCAAGCGATTGAGACCCGGCTGGAAACCCAGCTGATCTAGTTTATGAATAAGTAACGAGTGACACACTTTATCGAAAGCTTTGCTGAAATCAGTATAAATAACGTCGGTGTGCAGATTTTTTCTAAAGCCATTTAAGACATGATTTGTAAATTCAAGTAAGTTTGTAACGGTGGACTTTCCCTTACAGAACCCGTGTTGACAGTCAGAAATCAAGGTAGAGATAGGATTCGTACGCTGATTGGTAACAATAGCTTCACACACTTTTGGGATGGCACGATAGTTCTCTATAGAAGCCTTGCTTCCGCTTTTATGGAGCGGTAGAAGAAACGACTATTTCCATGCTGTTGGAAAAATACCACACTTTAGTGACAGATTGAACAAATTTTTAAGGGGTTTGTAAATATTGTTAGCGCACTTCTTCAAGAAGCATGTAGGAATCCCATCAGGACCACATTTAAAAGATTCTTTCAAGGTTTCCAGACAAACAAGCACACCATTGGCGCATATAGTTGGACAATAAATTAAATTGTTCCCATGTAGCTCATAAGGATAATTTAGAAAGTCAGAATTGGTGACGGCAGAATAGTTAGAAGTGAAAAATTGCGCAATGAAATTTGCGATATTTTGATTATCGCTAGATAAAATGTCTTTATATTTCATGGCTGAGGGAAATTCCACTACTTTTCGTTTAGAATTTACGAAATCATAAAATGATTTCGGATTGCGAATAATGTCTCTTTTTGTTTTAGAGGTATAGGCTTTATAGCACTTTTTATTTAAGTCGATGTACCTCTTACGTAGACCAGAATACAACAAGTAGTGTTTGTTTAACCCAGATTTCCTAAATAATTTGAAAGAACGCGTTTTTCTATTTTTCAGCATCATAAGCTCTTTAGTAAACCAAGCTTGCGTTGGATGATCATATGTTATTTTACGTTTAGGAACAATCTTCTCAAATAAGTTGTAAATAGTTTGATTAAAATGTAAAACGTTTGAATCGATATCGCCACACTGCTCAGGCCAAGTTAATTTAGACAGTTCTTTATTTAATTTCTTATAGTTGGCTTTTGAGAAGTTAAAGTCAAAGTTACTACTTGAGCAGCCTTATGTACATTAGCCATTACTTAAGGTTTCGTGAAATATTTCCATCGAAGGGTGGTAGACGTCTTCGGGTAAAACCAGCCGATCGCAACGACTTACAGAAAATTTATTTTTATCATCGACAAAAACTAAATCTAAGACTTTGCCAAACTTGTTTGCTGTAACGTTTATTTGATTAAGACAGAGATCGGAAATTCCATCTAAAAAGTCATTGTAGCCCGGTCTGGATGGATTTGGAATAATATTTCCATCGACTATTTTCCACGATATATGAGGTAGGTTAAAATCCCCCAAAACAATCATCGAGTCAGAATCTTTAGTCAAAAAGTGAACCTTTTTGAGCAAAGAGATAAGTTGCATGTACAAAGCAAGATCTGATGCTGGAGGGATGTAACAAACAAATAAGTACATGGAGACATTCGGTAGCTGA
Source organism: Sphenella marginata (assembly GCA_951509765.1). Lineage (NCBI taxonomy): Eukaryota > Metazoa > Arthropoda > Insecta > Diptera > Tephritidae > Sphenella > Sphenella marginata. The sequence continues at coordinate 69,347,137 of OX608078.1, forward strand.
ATGCGGATGCATTTGAACTCAATGGAATCAATGTTAGGTATAACAACCTCCTCTGAAGGTATTGAGGAATGAACTGCAAGTAAAACTCCACCCCCGACCCTGTTCAAGCGATCATTTCTATAAACTTGAAATTCGTTACAAAAAAATTCAGAGTTGAAAACATGAGGTTTTAGCCAAGTTTCAGTAAAAGCAATTACGTTATAGTTAGGTTAGGTTAGGTTAGGTTACGAGGGTTAGACCGAAACACAAGGTTACGGCCCGACACTTAGGCCACCAGTGGGCCCGTTGTGATACCCTATACGGACTCGAAAGACAAGAGAGTCCCTTCCTCGCCTATACATGATGATCGAACCACTTCGTGGAGACAATGAATTTAGCTAGAGCCTTGACCTCACATCTAGAGACTTCAGAGAGGTCTACTAGAAATGGTTGCCCTGAAAGGCTAACCGCCGCCTGCCAAGTGCTGGACACTGGCACAGGAGGTGCTGGACACTCTCCTCCTCCTCGATACATCTACAACTGCGACAGTAGTCGAAGGTTGTCGCTCCCAATCTAATACCGTGAGTGCCAATTAGGCAGTGCCCCGTTAGAACCCTTATAAGTGATGCTACCTTAGGTTTGTTTAGGGTAAGAAGCTCCTTAGTGCGCCCTCTATCATATGAGGGCCAGGTTAGCCTGGATGTCTCGCAAGTTGAGATTGCCGACCATTTCTCGTTTGCAGATCTTATAGTGCTCGTGCTCACACGGAGCTTGAAGGAGGCCATAGGTATACCTACCGAGTCATTTCCGGAAAGGATGTGGTCGGTGGTACCTCTTCTGCCCAGCTCGTCCGCTCTGCAGTTACCCTCAATATCCCTGTGACCAGGTACCCATATAAGGTTGATACTGAAGTGCTGAGCCATCTCGTTAAGAGATCTGCGGCATTCAGTGAGCGACTTTGAATTGTCGACGAATGAGCCCAGGGCCTTAAGTGCGGCCTGGCTGTCTGAGAAAATGAAGACCTGTTTGCCATCACTGGGTACAGTAGCCAGATGGCTTACGGCTCTGTGTATTGCCAGCATTTCCGCTTGGTATACACTGCAGTGATCCGGAAGGCGGAAAGAGACCTCTAGACCAAGCATCGGCAGATTTGTAAATGCATGCGTATTAGTGAGAGCGCTTTGATCGCTCAAACCAATTGATTTTCGTGTCATTCGCTTGTTAGACAGCAAAACGCAAGCACATGTATGCGCAATATGGCAAGCAATTATTTTATGATCATGAATCCCTTTGCACAATATCAATGCGTTTTATGTTTTCAAACGTTTGCCCCAAGATATATGTCCAACATAAAAAGACATTTTTTGAAATGTCACAAAACGGTAAATAAATTTAGCGATGAAAAAAAAAAGAAAATGTTTGAGAAACAAAAATATTTATTTTTGAAAAAAATTAAAGGGTGGTTGTCCGGGGTTGAAGACACCGGGAGGGACAAAAATAAACCAAAATTACAAATGGAGTTGTCATCTCTGGTAAACTTTGATATTGTAAGGCAGGGTAGGCCCTTTTCTGATGGCAAGTTTATTAAAAGCCTTTTGGTAAAGGTTTTTAATAAACTGAAAATCGGCTTAGATTTAGTTCAAGAAATTCCTTTATCCGCAAGGACTTTAGTGCGTCGCACTGATCAGTTAGGTATTCGAATAAACTCTGAAATTTTAAAGATTTTAGGAGACTGTAAATATTTTTCGATATGCTTGGATGAAAGTACGGATATCAATGACACTTGCCAACTTGCTATTTGTGCTCGAATCGTAATGCCCAATTACACAATCTTCGAAACACTTTTCTCCATTGAGAGCTTTTATGGCAACGTAACTGGGAAGACTTTATTTGAAGTTGTTCATGAAAAGCTGTTCTCCGTTGTAGATATGGAGAAACTATCAGGGGTTTGTACAGATGGGGCCAACACTATGAGTGGTAGGCACGGAGGCTTCGTGGGGCAGTTAAGTAAGCATGATATCAACGTGTCAAGCTTACACTGCATCATACACCAGGCAGCACTTTCCTCTAAGTTTTTAACAGATCACCCTGTTATGAAAACAGCAGAGGAAATTATAAATAAGATACGTGGTGGTCACCATGCACTTTCCATTAGGAAATTCATGAGCTTTTTGAAAGGCAAAGGTGCTAGATACCATGACTTAAAAATGTTTACGGACGTAAGGTGGTTAAGCCGCGGCGACTCCCTTAATAGGTTATTTGACCTTAGAGCTGAAGTTCTAGAATTTTTGGAGATAGAAAATAAAGAATTGCGTTTTATATCGTTGCTCAAAGATCGAACTTTTATTTTGGACTTGGCGTTTTTGGCTGATACAACTAAGTTTTTGAACGAGTTCAACTTAGAACTTCAAGGGAACGGGTTAAGTTTTCCGCATGCCTATAAAATTCTGACCATATTTAGGACAAAAATATTTTTGCTTCTTTGCGAGTTGCAGAGTGGTAATTATTCAAGTTTTTCGAAAACCACGCTGATTATTTCTGAATATAGTGGTAGCAATACAAATTCGGAGCATTCCAATATTTTTCAAACGCTGTTTGAAAATTTTCTAGATAGGTTTAGGGACTTTGAAATAATGACACCTCGTTTGGATCTATTTCAAGATCCATTTCACTGTGATGTTCTCAAATATGAGTTCAAAATACAATGCGAACTTGTAATTCTAAGGGGTGAAATTGATGAACCAGATCCAAACAATATCATTGAGTTCTGGAAAAATATAGATGCAATGCATTTTCCAGAACTTAAAGCAAACTCCTTGATATGTGTGTCATTATTTCCCTCAACGTACTTTTGTGAACAGACATTCCCGACTTGAAGTATATTTGTTCAAAACAGCGAAGTAGATTAACTTCCACAAATTTGAACAATATACTTCTTGTACGGAAGAGTCACTCTGATATAGTAACAAAATGTTTACTGTGAGGCAAACTTCCTAAACCTATTTAGAAAATATCCTCTGCATTTGTATTGCTTATACTATAATCAGAAAGAATCAATACGGTTTTCGAAAAACTTGAATAATTGAATTATTTGTCACAAATATTTTTTGAATTTTATAAGTGTGCGGTAAACTTTTCCCTGTCTTTTTAGGTTGTGAGCCAAAAACTTCAAACCTGAACAAAAAGTTTTATCTTGGAGCAATGATATAAAACACACTTCTTTTTTCTGTATTTCCAGAAATTCGAGAGCTTTTGGTTAACAATTTTATGTCCGTAAACATGTTAAGGTCGTGGTGTTAAACACCTTACCTTTTCAAAAAGTATACGAGTCTATTTACAATTTCCTTTGCTGTTTTCATTACAGAGATATCTGTTTTAATCTCGAGGGAAGCTAAACCTAGGCTACAAGGACTTCGCGCCTACCACTCATGATTTTTGTACCATCTGTACAAACTCCTGAACGTTTTCCATGCCTAGAATAAGGAGCAGTTTTTAATGAACCTCATTTAATAAAGTCTTCAGTCACGTTCCCATTATAGCTCGTAATGTAATAAAGTGTTTCGGAAAAATGTAGTCGGTCATTACGTTTCGAAACAAATATAAAGTTAGCAGGAGTCGAAACTGTCTGTTTTTCATCTGGCCATATCAAAAAAAAAAAACAGTCTTCTAAAATCGATTCGATTTCAAATTTTATTATAATACATAACTAATCAGTGCGACTCACTAAAGTCCTTTCGGACCAAGGAATTTCTGTAACGACATCTAATCCGATGGTATATATATATATGTATATATGCCTATTTTTTTTTTTCAAATCCTTTTTTTTTATAGCTTTCCATAAGTTAACGGCTTACCCTACCTTACAATTTCAACATGAAATCCGCTTTAAAATGAAATACACCAACACAATTTTTTTTTTAAATTTTTTAATGGAATATTTACCAAAAATTTCTTAATTTTAAAAAATGTTTTTTTAATTCAATTCTTTTATAATTGTTTGTGCAATAATAGCCCCGCTAATTTACATAAAAATACCTAAATATTCATAGTTTTTTTTTAACATATTATACCAAAAATTTTTTATTTTACTACTGTATTAAGTTTTTTTTTTATTTACATACTACCCCCATAATTTGTACTACTCCCGCCAATTATACGTACGTACATACATATTTTTCACATTCGCTGCGCAAATATGCGACAACCATGCGCGATGTTGTTTTGCCACTTGTTCAGCGACGACTAAATCGTTTGCTAGGCAAAGAGCGCAACCTGTCTGTGTGAAGAGCGTAACATGTTTGTCTGATCTTAAGATCTATGAAGTGCCGATGCTTGCTCTAGACCCAGATCCGGTGAGAAGATGCCCGCTCCAACCTTCCCGTCAAGCTTAGAGCCATCGGTAAAAATGTTTACAGCGTTCGAGACAAGATGCTGCCTACTATCCCAGTCTTGTCGCGTTGGTATTAACACTGTGTAGTTCTTAAGGAATACATTCCTTGATGTGCAGTAATCAGTGAAAGCTGGTATTGGGACAGGGGCGCATGCACCCAGGATGGTGGCATACCCACAAGTTCCATTTGACCAGATACCCGTTTCCCGTATGCGTAGAGCCGTGATAACAGAAACCTCCCTCGCCACAAGGTCAAGGGGTGGTAGGTAGAGTATTGTGTTAAGTGCTTCGGTGGGAGTAGAACAGAGAGCCCCTGTTATACATAGCTCCGAGCTTCTTTGCACTTTTTGCAGCATTTTAAGATAGGTGCTTTTGGCCAGTGCAGGCCACCAGACCAAAACGCCATATAGGAGAATCGGGCCTACAATGACCGTAAAGACCCAGTGAACCCCCAGGAGGCACCAATTGCCCTCTTGCAGGAGAAAAGAGCCGCAGCTGCCTTTCTGGATCGATCCATTATGTTGTCATTCCAGAGCAGTTTTCTATCTAGACTAGCCCCCAGGTACTTGACCTTATCACTCAGAACTAGAGACGTATCCCCGATTCTTGGTGGTATTATGTTTGGTATCTTGTATCTCCTCGAAAAGAGAACTAACTCGGTTTTATCAGGGTTCACTTCCAGGCCAGAGCTCATTGCCCAGGATGATATTGTGGATAGTGCCCCTTCCATTAAATTACAGAGGGTTTGCGGGAATTTTCCCCTTAAAATGACGCAGATGTCATCAGCATACGCGATCAATTGATGGCCTTCTGATTCCATGAGACGTAAAAGATGGTTTACAGTAACCAGCCACAAAAGTGGAGAGAGAACGCCACCCTGCGGGGTGCCTCGGTTGGCGAGTCTGTGGACTTCGCCCCGCCTAGCTCAGATTTTATCCGCCTATCCGTAAGCAGATTGTAGATAAGTTCCACAACGCACGCATCCACCCGTAGGTCTATTAGGGCCGAGGGGATTGCAGTTGGAACGACGTTGTTGAAGGCGCCCGCTATGTCAAGGAAAGTCAAAGTTATAGTTACAACAGAAAGATTTCAAATAAAGATCGGTTAATTTGGTATTCAAACCTCTGACATTTTGATAAAAGATAGTCATGGTCTTAGTACTCAGTTTTTTGGCTCAACGTTATCACGAGAGATTGTTGCTACATTTTGAACATTTCTATTTGGTCTGTATTCAAACTCCCGCACAAGATCACCAGGGGGCCAAAAAGAACTATCCAAAAGAGCGTCGAAATCTTTTCCAGCGACATCAATTCTAAATGAAGACATATTTCTCTGATACGTGAAATTAAACTTTTTAATAGTCAAGTTACGATCTTTTACCTTAGTCGAAATATGGTACATTAAATCTTCTTCTGTAGTGTCAGGATGGAACCTAGACACAAAAATAGATTTTTTGCGAGGGACCACAACCAGATTCCTAGCAATTGGTTCAGACTCAATTGCAATTGCAGGAGGATCCGGATTATTTTTAGTGGAGGTTTTTGGAGGATTCTTGGAAGTTGTCCGAACAGAAGTGCTTGGAATTGGGTCCGCCAAGTCTATCAATTCGATGGCTTGCGGCAAGTTTGGCGCTAATAAAGGAGCAGGCCGATCATCCGTACGCCGCGCTCGCCATCACGATTGATAGAATTTTCTATTTGAGGCGATTTGTCAAGATTTCCAAACGATTTAAAAATGCTTTCATATTTTTTGAATTTTTCGCTCAGCAAAGAAAAGTCGGCTGTTCTACATCACACAGCCAGCATGCTACAAAGCGCTCCGACACGCTTTTTATCTGGCAATTTTCAAACGTGCACGACATTATATTATTAATAATTATGAAAAATTAAAAAAAAAATTATGAAAAATTAAAAGAAAAATTATAAAATTTAAAAATTTAGTAGTTAAAAATAAAAAGCTATAAAAACAACTCTGGCAGTTTGGAAGGCAATGTACTTGACGTTTAACAAACCAAGCAAACAGCTGTAACGAAAAAGGAGTGAGAAAAAGAAAAGAAAGTCAACACACAACAACAATTACAATGTAAAATGTAAGCCTTTCAAAAGCAACAAATACAATATGCAAAAACACAACTCGTCACACACAAATTCAATAGAATGAATTTATAATTATTTAATTTTCAAAAATTTATCAAAAATTTACACTTTTCACAACAAGTAGTGAAGCACATTAAGTACTCAACTCATTAACTTTAATCTTAAACTTCAAAATTTCCAGATATATGACAAATATGATTAAATGTTTAGATAAGAGCACAGAGTAAAATAAAAGCACAACTACACAGCTTGACGTTTGCGAAACGTGTTTATGATATGATCTGTACAGCCGCTATCGAGCAACCACGTTATCTCATCTTTATTTGAGACGTGATGCTCACTATCTGTCTTAATGTTATTCGCAATAGTTATGTGAAATCTATTAGCTTGATGTTCGCCACTCGGTTTGCTTCGAAAACGATATGACTGACGTTTACCTCGACCTAGTCCGGGGCTTCCTGTTCCTGCCCAACAATCTCGCTTAATATGTCCTGGCTTTCCACAGTTGTAACATTTCGGTTTACTTTGCTGCGATCCACGAGCACCACACTCGACTTTAAATACATTTTACTTGTCGTTGACTTCTTGTGACTTCTCCACTCCAGTTTCCGAAGATTTCATTTTTAATTTACTTTTTATATATTCGACATTTCTGTCCGCTGTTGGTAGCACATCTATGAGGTCTCCAATATGACTGCTGCAGAACCTGTAGCATATAATTCAGTGTTTCCTGCTCACTTACAACTGCACCGGCGTGCTTTAGCTCCTTTACAAGCTTTACAAATTCATCAAAAAAATGGCTAACGTCAGAGTATTTTTTCAGCTTAACGCTTTCAAGATTATTGCGGCAGACAATTTGTGAAGCTGTAGACTTTTTTAAATACATTTCGTCGAACTTTAACATAATTTTATATGCTGAATCAAGCTCAGTGATATATTCAAGTTGCTTATTGGAAATGGCACTGTAAATGTAGTTAGTTGCCTGTACTTATTTTTGCTCCCACTCCTCAGGTTTATCTAAAGTGCGTTTCTCCCTTGTTGCTACATCTCTGCATTGTTTAAATTGTAGAAACTTTAGCACTCGTAGCCTCCAATTGCTATAGTCTGTGCTATCAAATATTGGTATTACGATGCCATTATTTTTCATTGCTGCCATTTTGGTAAGGGTACTACCACCCTTTCAATAAACTCTTTGCACGTTTTGTCGTAGATATTTTAGTATTCAACGTAGATATTCTTTAATAAACCTTGCTCTGCTACCAAGTTAAATTATATTCCAAATTAATAAACGCCAGTTAGTTTGACAATAAAGTAATTTATTATAAAAGATAAGTTCCTCTTTTTATACACGTGTGTGTGGCTAGAGAAAAATATGAAGAAGGGAAGAATATAGAGATGGTAGAAAAGATATCGGAAGTATAACTTAACCTAAGTAGTGTTGCCATATAAATGTACCATGTCTCAACATATGGCTAATGAAGTTGTTTGTATGCTAGAGTAGTTCATCCAATTGAATCATATGGTCAATAGTGACTGTCATTTGACTATCAAATGATTTTCAGAAGTGGTACATTTTCAAAATTCCTAGAAAATTTTAAGCCTTCGCGCATTCTTAGCAAAATCTTTTAAAAATGCAGTGTTACGAGGTAAATAAAATGTTAATGGCTAAGAATATCATTTCTAACAAAAAATTATTTTCTAGGAGTGTTGGAGCAAGGTTCACTGAACTTAGAAGGCAAACATTTCCAAAAGCCACCACAACGTACAACAAATATAGCGAACATTAAGTACTTAACTTTGAATTTGTGTAATGTTTTAATTAAAGTCCTTATTTTAGTTGCATAAATCATAGAAGAAAACAAATGCTCAAGTAATTTTCAGATGTAAAGAAATAAAATTTCCTATGTAAAAAAGCAGTGGTGATATTTTTACATTGGACAGTAGTGACATTATTATGTTCAGCACTGGTGAAAACAGTTTTGTATCATTTATGACAGTCTTATAGACAGTGGTTATGGAATAAAGCACGTGGGAGTGAACAGTACAGCTCTATGCTTAATTAAAAGGCGATTTCACTGTGTTAGAGTGAAATAAGAGCTCACAGGTACACAGTTGTTTACATCAGCATCGCGCAAGCCCCCTTGTGTCCGTGATGAGTTTGTATGGAGGGCTGACAATTAGAGTGATAGTACTGACGATCAGATGTTGGGTCAAATGACAGTCAGTGTTCTTGTGAGCTTGATTCTTTTCGAACCTTTTTTTATGTTTCGCACTTTGGTCTATATTTTCTAATGCATTTTTCCTACGTTCATCAACTTCAGAATCTTCTAGCCATATAAGGCCAAGTGGTCTCGCAACTTTTCCAATCAGTAGTTTCAGAGGACTATAACTTATTACACGGTTGGACGTACGGTTTAAAGCTAACTTTACATCAGAAAGATCAGTTTGCCATGATCGGTCTTTGCTTGTCTCTACTGCGGTAAGCATATTCTTAAGTGTGCTCTTTACGCGTTCCACTTGACCATTTGTACGAGAACTACCTGTAGGTACAAGATGCAATTCAATACCGTAAGAATCACAAAATTCAGAGCTAGAAAACCATCTACCTTTTGTGAAGGAATCAATTATTACGAAAACATATTCTTTCTTCTCACTTTTACCATTAAGTTTACCAGTTGCATCGATATGAACTGTATGCCAAGGAACGCACACTTTTCGGGTGGGATGTAATTCAGCTTGTACCTTACCAGCATATGACTTGCATATTTTACATACAATACAATTTTCAAAAAACTTTTTTACATATTTTGCCATGTTTTCAAACCAATATGACTCACAAAGTTTGTCAAGAGTTTTCTCCTACCCAAGATGTATTAAAGATTCTTGTATACGACTTATCACAGACCACCGTAAAGCTCGATGGAGAATTGAAAACACTACCTTTCTTTCTTCTTTCTTCTACCTTTACGTTGGATGACTCGATATAGAACCCCTGAACGTAATTCGTAAGTCTTCAATAAATTATCGCCCAACGTACTATCCTTAAAATTAAGAAACACCTTTTGTATCTCCAAATCACGTCGCTGTTCAGCAATTAGCCAATTTTCAGTTAAATATTCAAAATTGATTTCTTTCTGCTTAACTTTATCGAAATCTTGGGTTATATCCGAGGGTTGTGGATTTCTTGAAAATAAACCTACATGGCCCATCCGATCACCACTTCTCTGGGAGTTAAGTCAGACTTTGTACGCGCCGACTTCAAGGAATTTCAATCAGTGACAACTAGAAATTTACGAGCAGTAAGTGTCTGAAATGCTTAATATCATTAAAAACTACAAGAGTTTCTAACTCATAAGAATGATATTTTCTTTCTGCTGGTGTAGTACACTTACTATAATAGGCAGTAATATATAAATTCTTATCATTCCGCTGCATTAAAATTGCACCAAAACCCAAAGAACTTGCATCAGTATGCAACTCAGTTGGAAAATTGGGATCAAAGATTTGTAAAACCGGAGAATCAGTTAATACTGTTATGATTTTGTTTCTAATAACTGCGAAGGTTTCCAAACAATATTGCCTTTACTCAAACTCGTTAACTTGTGAACATTTTGAAATATGAAGCTAAACCAATACCGCAATTGAGTAACTGTTTGTGGTCGAGGTAAGGAAACCCGTGCATAAATTTTTTTGGGATTAGGTTTAATTTTTGCCATCAGTTACCTCTAGGGTATGACTTTTATAAAGCAAAATTTTTTTAAGTTGAGAGTAAATCCAGCAGCAGTAATTAATTTCAAGACAGAATCTAGCCTTTCCAAACTGACCTTGTTTAAGCGACATACATACATAAGCTACGGTTATTTCATTCGTTTATTTTATTTGCATTGCATGCTATTGCAATTCGCAATCAGCTAATAAAATATTTCGAAGATATAGTTTATGTTTTGGAAAGCCAAAGGGTGGTTTTTTATAAGGAAAATGAGGAAGCCAATCTCGCGCCATGCCTCAGAGCCAACAGTGCTCGCCACCAACAAATACATTTAGGGTGTCACAGGTATCCCGCACCTCCCGTTCTATAAAGAACAAAATGTTTTTAACATTTGCGCAACACGGTCATCAGAACCTGAGCAAAATGATTTAATAAATACCTTTTGAGCAAGACGGTCGCCTAGGCCTGAGCCAAAAGGTGGTTTTTCCAAGCGAAAATGAGGAAGCCAATCGCGCCATGCCTCAGAGCCAACAGTGCTCGCCACCAATAACAAATACATACCCTCTCGTTCTCCAAAGAACCATTTTGAACATTTAGGCAAACATGGTCGTCAGAACTTGAGCCAAATGAATAAATACAATTTGAGCAAAACGGTCACATAGCACCTGAGCCAAATAATAAAATAAAATAAAAAATAATAATAACTTAAAAAACAACTCGCCTTCTCTAAAGCTTAGACAGACCTTTATGTCTTCTGTCCCTAACACAAGTACGTCATCCATATACACCACTATATAACTTTGAACTAAGTCACCCAAAACTTTCATAACAGCATGCTGAAACACCGTTGGGGCATTTCGCAATCCGAAAGTCATAGCAAGATACTAATAATGGCCTTCTGGAGTCACAAAAGCTCTTTTTTCAATTGAATCAGAATGAACTGGTATTTGATGATACCCACTAGCCATATCCAAAGTAGTAAAATAACAACTTCCATGAAGCCTGTTAATTTGATCCGATATCAGTGGTAATGGAAATCGATCTGTGTTCGATTGTGTTGTCATTTAGCTAACAATAATCAACACACATTCTATTAGAGCCATCTTCCTTCTTGACAAGTAAAATGGGACTTGCAAAAGAGGATCAACTGGGTCGTATTACACCCGCAACTCATTCCCACGACAACCGGTTCTACGTACCGGAATGACTCTTGGCTGTTATTTCGCTACCCCCCTCCCTAAACCGTCAGTTAGATGCTGACGCTGATCGCCCCCCGACTTTGTCACCGCTGAAAATCGCATCTTCACCAACTTCAATAGAGCCGACTGGGAGGGTTTTCTCACCACCACATAGAGCGCTTTCGCTGCTCTCCCTACCTCGTCTGACGTACGAGAAGGGGAAAAGGCATTTCGTATGGCCCTAATTTCAGCCTCCCATCAACACATTCCATCAGGTAGAGTAAAGGAAGTGCTTCCACTCTTCCCCGCAGAGGCAAATGAACGTAACCATATTAGACGCCTGGACGCTACGGATCCTCAAATAAAGAATATTATGCGGAAATTAGACGCTTAGTAGATAAACACAAACGCGCTAAGTGGGAAGAGCACCTAAGGTCTTGCAACCTCTCGGCTGGAGTTGGCAAATTATGGTCGACGGTGAAATCTTTGTCCAACCCGACTAAACCCAACGACAAAATATCCATCGCCTTCGGCGATAAGGTTCATTCGAAGCCAAAAAGATGCGTGAGCGCCTTCTGCCGACAATTTGTAATGCATCCTCCGTTGAACAAAGATATTCGGCGAGCCACCAGGGAAGCGCACAAACACAAAAACAGCGATGCGCCCATTGCCATCTCCACAACAGAAGTTAATGAGGCAATTCGGGGATCTAAGAACACCAAGTATATAGGCCCTGATGGCATTTCCATTCGGATGCTGAAACACCTCTGCGACGAAGGCATAAGATACCTAACACACATTTTCAACCTTTCCCTGTCCACCTTTGTCATTCCTGAAAGATGAGACAGCAAAGGTGGTCCCACTACTAAAGCCTGGCAAGAGAGTTGCAGTAGGGGAGTCATATCGCCCGATATCACTCATCTCGCTAGTAGTGAAAGTGTTGGAATCTATCTTATTACCGTATTTCACCGCAAACCTGAGGCTCGCCGAACATCACCATGGTTTTTGCAAGAACCACATCACCACCACAGCGCTGAACGCCATACCCACTCAGATAGGGGACGGACTAAACTAAAAGCGCCCAAACCACAGGACAGTGCTAGTTGCGATTGACTTGTCCAAAGCATTTGACACGGTCAACCATGCACAACTATTGAAAGACCTGGAAGACTCGTCCCTTCCCCCCTGTCTTAAACGTTGGACTGCTAACTACCTGTGTGGCCGCAGGCGTCTGATCAAAACCCAAAATAGTTAGACAAGGGGTGCCACAGGGTGGTGTCCTAGCGCCTTTTCTGTTTAACTATTATGTATCGAGACTATGGTGGTAGGTGTCTTCTTATGGCTCCTGAGCACCATCTCCATAATGAAGCAAAAATGCCCTGCTTTAAAGAGAATAGTGAGATGTTGGCCAGGCAATTCCTGTTCAACTGCTGCAAACCACAGCGTCCGAACAGACGCCTGATCAAAGAGAATCCGCCCCCCAGGAGCATAAGAAGCCATCTACGCAAACATTTCGATGAGATCCAGCACCTGATTTCTACGCCGTTTGATCCTAAGGTGCACCGGCAGGCCCTCCCCCTCATCCACACTAATTCGGTAAATTCGAACGCCTTTCTTCAGGCTCGAGCTGCCTAGGGAGACTAGGGTGATGCTGGCTCAAGTCCGGTCTGGATATTTTAATAGGTTGAACTCTTACTTATCCAGACTGAACGCCGACTTGAATAATATTTGTCCGGCATGCGGCTTGTCCCCCAATAATACTAACCACCTTTTTGTCTGCTCAACCGAGCCTACTCTTCTAACACCAATATCCCTCTGGCCCAACCCTGTCGAAGCCGCTAGGTTTCTAGGACTCCGTTAGAAGAGTTTGATGATATTACTGGATAAGATACTGACTACCTAGGTAGGGCTAAGTAGCGCTACAACAACAACACCCGCAGCTAATAATTCATTAATCTTTTTACGTACAACATCACGCTCTTGGGAACTCAACCTGTAAGGACGTCGATTAACTGTTTTATTGGGATCCTTCAGTCGTATTTGCATTGGAGGCACAACAGTAGAACAGCAAGGAGTACCTTCCGCAAAACTTTATTTATATTCCTTTAAAATTTTAACTCAATTGGAATATCAGTAATGATCCCCTCAAAATCCAAACTTTTACTTTCTGCCTGACAAACGTTTACTTTAACATGAAAAATATGAAAAGGATTTCAATAAAAATCTCATCAATTTCTATTGTGGCTAAAACCTGCAACGTACTAATAACTCTTGCGTGACCAATGCCCGTCATATTCACAATATTAGTAAACCGTTTACCACAAAATTTAGAAGCTACGGACTCTTTAATTAGGGAACACTCCGCTCCTGAATCATAACAAAAATTGTATTGCTCACCTGACTGTCGCAAAATACCTAACGGTGACTTTATGTTACAAACGTCCACCCTCTTCTCCACAACATTGTTTGATGAACCAGCATTTGTAGTCTTTTTGATTGCACTGGGACAACGGAAGCATAATGACCCAATTTTTGGCAGCAAAAGCAGGCTAGCGAATCGTTTTTGTTACCAGGAATATTTTTATTGGCTGATTCATTCTTAAAGTTGTTAGTCCCCTTTTACACCAGGCAATTCTGCTTTCTGCTGGCCTTCTCTTTTGTGTTTTCTATTCGTGTCTACACTTGTCAATTTTTCTTGAAAGCAAGTTTCTGGTTTTCTCCCTCGTTTTTTGACATTTACCTATCCATACATAAACTATAAAGCCGTCAAATAGAAATTAACAAATAAATTGTTTTAAAAGATTGTATTAATTTAACCAAACAAGCTTTAGTCGAAGACAGCGACGATGAAACTATTTATGGTAAGCGCATTTTATGTATTCAAAGCATTGTTTAACGATGATTCGGTCCATATTTATTATTATTTATTAGATCAACACATTTACCTAAGGCTAATAATTTATATCCCATTTCCAGGCTTAATGTATGGTTAAGTATAGTGTCTATTTGTTGACAATGCGATCCAAGGCATTTTGGACATTTTAGCGCCACGTACTAAATTTTATTGCACTAATGATTAGAGCCAAAATGATCTAAGTGCGCTCCACCAAGCAATAAAATTCAATTGCTCGGCCAAAAGATCATGCAGAATTTTCAAGTATGCAGTTTTGTAGCCCCTTTAATTTCAGTCTCACAAAGTGCTAAACTTAAATTCGTAGGAAGTATCGCTGATTTTTGGCAATTTTTTTTCTTACGAGGATAAGGACTTTTTCCATATAAAAAAAAATTACGTTTAATAAATCCTATGGGGTATAACTCAAGAAAAAAATTTAACTATAGTTAACGACTGAAGGTCCTGGTACACTAAAAAAATGAAAGGGCCAACTTGCCCTGGAAATAAAACACAAGAGATTAGAGTTTTAAAAACTTAATTGGTTAATAGTTTCACCAAGACATCAAGTACGATTACTAATAAGGTTAGTAGTCCACACGCAACTGTCCCTAAATTCTGCTTTGCTCCCTTTTATAACGTTTCGCGCTGCTGTCTTCATGCGCATAGTATTGGTACGCCGGCTTAGAATCCCGCTTCCCACGGTTGGCATGCACCGATGTCATGTGCAGGTATTTCACAATCGTGTGAAACATATTTTGCTGACGCTATGTCTGGCTAGGTTCCTATTGCATGAGCCCACAGGTAAATACGGTGGGAAGCGACTGGCCTTGACTTAGAGTGTTAGGTTGTAGCTGACTGTAATTATGCTGACATGGCGGCACGTGTATTGGTATAATGTGGGAATGCAACATGTTGGGTGCCGCAGTGTGTTAACTCCTCCCCCTTTAAATGTCTTCGTCCCGCAGATTAGATAGCAAGGAACGGTTCCTGGTCCTTTGACTGAGCCGATTCGCAATCTTCTTCCAAATACACCAAATAAGTAGCAAAAGTAAAAGGAATCCTGATATTTCTGATAGCGCGAACCAATTTGTCTTATCCTTGTCGTCATTCCATGTACCAGATACAAATTTAGTGCAACCGTGCGGTTCGTGACATTGGCCAAAATAGGTGGGAGTACCTGTACTCCTGACGCGGTGATGCCGGAGTATGTTTTGTTGTTGATTATAATCGTCTCGTTGTCCATCTGGAGAATATAAGAGCTGTTAAGATTAGCAGTGGCCTTACCAGATCCTATGGTACCAACGAAGTTGTCAAGAAAAATAGTATCCTCTTTGATTACTTCAACGGTAGATTCGTTGCTTTTCACGTAGGCACAGCTAGTTTTTCCGCTCTTTAGGAGACGTGCCAAACAACCGGTCTCCGGCAGCAAAACCAAGGATTTCTTCTCGCATACCATTGGCGAGGATAGGTGTAATCAATTTCCTCTTATGCCATATGTCTCTTGTTTGTTTACTAGGACAGTTTTGTAAGCCAAATCTATTCGTTGACCCGCTTCCACGTTAGCTCTTGTAATAAGATGATTAAATCTTTCTTCTGTAACCTTGGGCAGGAATAGCACATATAGCAATAGCGTGTTGTTAGTGTAGATCGAAGGGTTGCTGTATTCGATTGCTTCAATGATGTTGCTGTATGGTAGGATGTCGATTGCTGTTTACAATGCCAGCCTTAGCCATTTGGCAGGCGCGTACCAATTCATTGACGTCCTCCCCCAAGATGGTGATTCTATTTTCGAAGACCCGCTCAAGTCTTTCGATGTTTCTTTGACCAACAACGTCGTTCGTAACCGTCACAATGGTATTTAGCTTCTGCAATAGTTCATTAGTTTTCTCGAAAATTGCATTATTTACCTTATATTGTTGTTGGTTGTTTTCATTGAGGGAGTTTTCGTTGTTAAGGACCTTATCCCAATCCGTGGCATCAGGCGAGCCAGCTATCCACTTCCAGGCGGACCCTATCCAATCAATGGATCGCTTTGACCTTTCAGGTTGATGCCCTCTTAGGTCCTTTAAGTGTGTGCGGACTTGGTTTAATTGGAACAATAGGATTTCCGTTGTTGTCGTTGTTTCGTTGAGAACTGTTAATGTATTTTCTAGTTGATTTGCTGCCATGTGATAACGCTGCACGTCTATAACGTGAATTAGTTTAAAGTGTCCATCGATGACCCACCCGTACCCATCTCAAATGGTGGCTATTGGTGAGTCTATTTTAAATATGTCGTAGGGGTGCGCAGAGGCAGATGCTATGAATTATAGTAGTGTTAGTAAATTGTGTGCTCATCCAAAAAAATTTTATTTTATTATTACTATCTATTCTTATGGTGCTAGTCAATTTTAAATTAACTTATTTTCTTTTTCTTAATGGCTATTCTATAAAGTTCATGATTTATTGAAATTTTATCATCTTAATGTATATTCTACAAAGTTCATGAATTATCGAAATTTTATCATCTTAATGTCTGCTATATAAAGTTCATGATTCATTAACATTTTATTTTTTTAATGTTTACTCTTAAGAATATGCTAGCTTATTGGTTATTCTTTATTCTAAAGGCCTATATTACTTGTGTATATTACGTGTTGTTGCGTGTTTGCGCACACTTGCATTTTGCTTATATTTTTATTGCGTTTTTTAGGCATATTTCTGGCAGTTTTCGTTTTATTTGCTGCATTTTTCTGCAGTTGTATGTGTTTTGTATTTTTGCATTGGAATATAGGTATTGACTTGACGCTGGAAGGTCCGCGTTGATCCCTTTTAGTCGTAAGCGTTTATAATTGCAAACGACCTACTCATGACACGGATGTCTTCACGCAAGTAAGCAGGAGATCATTTTGGAGAAATTGAACCCCTTCGAATCAGTCATCCCACACCAGTGAGAAAAGTGGAATTGAACCACTATAACTTCAACGACTACAAGTGCGGAAACACTTGCATTCCGGACTCCCGGATTCTAATGATCCTAAGCTTATGACTAACCTTTTGACCAATGTTCTCTACACATTTTTTACATCAGTTTTGTGGAACTTTTTTCCACTTTGAGTAACAACTGTTACATTTCTATCTTCAGCGACGGCTTCTTTTTTGTAAAGAGCCTTTTGCTTACTTTTTATTTGTTTGTTGGCGAAGAATAACTCATCGCCGCTATTAAAATTACGCGGTGGCGAGCGTTTTGAATTGATCCTCGCATTTCTAGTTTCCTGCTCATGTAACAACTGTGCCTTAATGTTCTCATGAGTTCTACCCCTAAAGTCCCTCAAGCCTTGATAGTTAACCCTAGCTGTTCTGTTGAAGAATACATCTACCGGCTTCCTTTTTGTTGTGGAATGGACGGTATTGTTGTACCTGTCAACAACTATCGCTATCTTTTCTTTAGGGGTCATCCTAGGGAAGTCTTTAGAAATACACCGATAAATTTCTATTAGGGTTGAGTGCAACCTCTCTACTTATCCATTGGCTTCACTCCGTTGAGTGGGCGTTTGATAGATTTCAATCCCGAGGGATCTAATGCAGTTGAGAACGAGTGGGATGAGGAATCCCCTCTCATTGCCCATGACCAAGATTTTTGGCACGGAAAAGTAATGCAAAACGTCAGTTAGTTTCCTGCGGATATAAATAGACGATTTGTTTTTAATAGCGAATAGCTTTGAAAATTTTGAAAATTTGTCTATACAACTGAGGAACTTCTGTTTCTCAAAGATATCACTGTGGACGATTTCACATGGATAGCTGGGAATTGGTGCTGGTTGCAAATGAGGCTTGGCCAGATGCCTGTCAAATTTATTAAATTTGCACATCCCACATCGCCTAACGTATTCCCTAATCTTCTTTAACATACCTAGGATGTAGTATTTCTCTAAAATCTGTTCGCGGTTTTCCTTCGGATTCCGATGGGCCCTGCGATGCTCTTCCTCAATTATATTAAAGATCCTATCATGTATGGTCACATCCTCCACTATCCGTTGAGTTATCCTAACCCTTTACTTTTGACAATGATTGGCATATACGTCCTGCAATTCTTGCAGATATTCCTCGGGTATTTTTATACCATTTACGACGTTGGGATTCAGGCATTCCCTAAGGATTGGAATAATATTTGTGCTGTTAATATTTGGCAAGGAAATGAAATATCTGCAGTAACCATGGTGCGGTTGCTCGTGGCATCGAGATTCTTGACCTATCCTGAATATTACCTGGTTCCTAAAGACATTTATGGGGGCTTCCACATGTGGTATCAAATCAGAAATGTCTTGTTCGGCAGAGTGCATCGTTGCTGCTGAAGACGCATCTTCGTTGTTGTTTTCTATTGCTCCTTCGGACGGCTGCGCCACCACAGAATCCGTTAAAGCATTGACTTCGGTCTTAAGACGGGAAAGGGCATCGGCGACAACGTTTGCTTTCCCTGGCTTGTATACTATTTCGCAGTTATATTCTTCGATGCGCGCCTTCCAGCGCTTCAGTTTAGCGTTGTAATTGCGACAACTTAAAGAAAATTTTAACGGCTGGTGATCGGTGTGAATTTAAATTTTCTTCGCACCATAAAGATAGGACCTTAGGTTATCAAGAGCCCATACGCTAGCTAGCATCTCCTTTTCATTCGTCGCGTAATTTTCTTCGGCCTTGTTGTTGCAGATGAATGCTATGGGCTTATAATGTCCCATGTCCCCCTGGGATAAGACCACGCCAATTGCGTAGTTTGAGGCGTCTGTGGTGAGATTGAAAGGCTTTTGGAAGTCTGGGAAGGCGAGGACATCTGCAGAGGTAAGCATCAATTTTAGATCCCTTAAGGCTTGCATCGCCTCATTGTCAAGCGTAATAGAAACCTTCCTTGAGGCATTCGCCCTAATTTGAGCATTTTCCCTACGCGTTAAGTTTGTCAAAGGCTTGGCTATTTTCGCATAGTCGCGAATGAATTTCCTATAATAAGATGTCATGCCAAGGAAACTTTTTAGGTCCTTTCCGGAGTGATGATATACCCTAAGAATTCAACCTCAGTTTGGAGGAAGCATGTCTTTTCTAGATTTACCTTTAAATTAGTCTCTAGCAATCTTGAAAATATGGTTTCGACGTTTTTCAAATGGTCGTCAGCATCTCTTCCAAAAACGATGATATCGTCAATGTACACATAACATATTTTCCCAATATATTGTTTAAGTACATCGTCAATCATTCGCTGGAAAATCGCTGGAGCGTTCTTAAAGCCGAGAGGCAGTCTCAAAAATTCATACTTTCCATTCATCGTGGAAAATGCGGTTTTCGGTATATCGGATTCCTTCATGGGAATTTGATGGAATCCTGACGTTAAGTCAATAGTCGTATAGTAACGGGACTTTCCCAAACTGCATAAAGTCGCGTTGATATCGGGAATAGAATAGGAGTCGGATATAGTCACGGCGTTAAACCTTTTATAGTCAATTACCATTCGGTATTGTTTCTCTCCGTTGGGTTTGGGTTTTTTTGGAACCACCCAAATAGGAGAATTGTAAGGACTCTTTGATGGTTGTATAACCCCCTCTTCCAACAATTCATTTACTTGACGGTCGACCTCCTCTCTCATACAAGAAGGATATGGATAGCTCTTGCTATAGATTGGTTCGGAAGTTGATGTTTTGATTTCTGCGCGTACGCAGGTATCTATCAATTCCTTACCATTTAGGGGTAAAAACAGATCACTAAATTTATCAACGAGTGTATTTACTTTCTCTTCTGTTTCAAGAGGAAGATCCTTGGACAACGTATAATTAACTTGTGTGGACACACGAGCTTTTAAGGGGATTTTGAATTTGTTCACCGTTAAGGTATTCGATTTTCTATCGACTATCGCGCCTATATCCCTAAGTGTGTCATTCCCTATGATTCCATCAAAGGATGTTAACTCCGGGAGCACAAAGAAAGTTATATCCGAGCTAACACCTACATCTTTAAATATTTTTAAATACATTTTTTCATTTACTGGTATATTTCCGCCAGCCGATTTTACAGAAAATGGTTGTCGACTGCGATGCTTTGTTTGGCGACCGCTTGTTTGATAAAGTTTTTGTTGGCACCTGTGTCAACAAGGAGATCTAGTTTGCGGCCGCCAGGAAGAACGTACTCTATGTATGGTACGCTAGATGGCCGTCGTCCAGAAAATTTTCCTCTTCAGCTGCCTCCACATAATTGGTCATATTTTCGTTATCCGCGGTTGTCTCTAGATTGAAGAGCTTTTGTTGTTTGCGCGGAAGATTTTCGGAATTTGTACCCCGCTTGAATGGATTCAGGCGATTCATGTAATTTACCTTGCGTGAACGTACTGATTGATCTACGTCCATTTTTTCGACAGCCGGTTGTGACGTTGAGGGCGCATCCCGTTTTGGAGCGAACTGGTGACTTCGTCTATCAGATTGGAACCTGCGTTCCTGAGGACGCCATGTTGGTTTCGGTGGAATTGGAGGTGCCTTGCTACCACTAAAGCCATGCATACGATCTGGAATTGAATTGGTTCGTATCACGACACGATTATTGGGTCGTGCCGTGTGCTTTGCGAAAGTTGGTATTTTGAATCAGGAGCATTTTGCTCAGTTCACCGTTCAACCCACGGATGAACACATCCAGGGCACGGTTCCGATAAGTGTCTATCAACACCTTAACCGTTTCTTCGGAGTATGACTCCGTTTTGAGCTTATTTATAATAAGCGAAAATTGGTGGTTCACGGCAGCGTAGAACTCGTCCAACTGTGAATCCTTTTTGGAAAGTTGGAGTTGATACTCCAATGTACGTATATCGCGTTTGTCAGCATAGTGGAGAGATAGACACTCCTTTATGGCGCTCCAGTTGGAGGCGAAAATATTGTAAGAGATTAGGGCAGCATCGGCTGCACCTCGCACTTTTGCCGTATGTGCTGAAGAATTGCACGGTATATCGGCTTATCCCTAACCACCTTGAAATCAGCCAGTATGCTTTCCACAGAATGTATCCAGGATACATACTGCACTGGGCTGCTGTCAAATGGTCGAAGCTCCTTAACAGAGTCTTGAAGACGCGAGATGTCCTTCAAGTCAGCCTCTGTCGTTGGGCTGCGTGGTATTATTTCTACTTCCCGTGTCGGAGTATTAGATGAATAACCTACGGTGAGTCGTGCCCTAAGGCTGTCCAAGGAAGACACTCGCCTTTCTATAGTCGTCATCTGCTCTAGGAGAGCGTTGACCGCTCCGGTCAGGTTTTTCACCGTAGATTGTAGTGAGTCCATGTTTGACCTAGTCAGCATCTGTAGATAAAAAGAAAAAAATAGTTATGATACTCACAGGATCCACACGATCATTCCACTACCAGCAACCTTGTTCCTTTTTATTTTTCCTTTAAGTTTTCACTTTTAGCAACCTTGTTGCTTTTAATTTTTTCCTTTCACTTTTTGCAACCTTCTTGCTTTTTATTCTTTCCTTTTACTTTTAGCAACCTTGCTGCTTTCCTTATATTTTTAATAATTTTTTTTTCACTTCTAGCAACCTTGTTGCTTTCCTTATATTGTTAATAATTTTTTCCTACTTCTAGGAACCTTGTTGCTTTCCTTCTATCTCTACATATAATAAAATTGTAACAGGTCCGATGTCTGTACATTCCAGATATTTAAAAAAAAATGATGTCAGGGGTCATTATTAAGCCTCTAGAACCCAAATCAGCCGTTTTTAGAATTCTTGTCTGTCTGTCTGTCGGAATGGTTGTCCGGGCATCACTCAAAAACTACTCAACAGAATTGAATGAATTTACCACTCTATCACTTAACGTCTAACTTAAAATGTAGGCTAACTTTAATTTAGATATCTCATCTAGTTCCCGAGTTATTGACCAAAACGTGGGTCCGGGTGACCAAAAATGTGCGTTTTTTACAATTATGCCCACTACACTTAAAAACTATGAATGAAAATTTCACCGTTATAATACTAGACGTCTATCCTAAAATTTAGGACATCTTCCATCAGGATATCTAATCCGGTTCCAAAGATATTGACAAAATGTGACCCAAAATTACTTTTTCCAACATGGGTGTCAAACGAAAGGTAGAAATGAATACCACATAGTGATGTGAGTTTTATTTCAATATCTCAAATGATTTCGGAGATTTCACAAAAAATAGTAAAATCTCTGGTCATCTTCTCTACATATAATAAAATTGTAACAGGTCCGATTTCTGTACATTGAAGATATTTAAAAAAAATTATGTCAGGGGTCATTATCAAGCCTCCAGAACCCAAATCAGCCGTTTTTAGAATTTTTGCCTGTCTGTCTGTATGGTTGTCCGGGCATCACTCAAAAACTACTCAACAGAATTGAATGAAATTTTTACCACTCTATCACTTAACGTCTAACTTAAAATTTGGGATAACTTTCATTTATATATCTCATCCATTTCCCGAGTTATAAACCAAAATGTGGGCCCGGGTAGCCAAAAATGTGAGTTTTTTACAATTATGCCTACTACACATAAAAACTATGTATCAAAATTTCACCATTATAATACTAGACGTCTATCCTAAAATTTAGGACATCTTCCATCAGGATATCTAATCCCGTTCCAAAGATATTGACAAAATGTGACCCAAAATTACTTTTTTCAACATGGGTGTCAAACGAAAGGTAGAAATGAATACTACATAGTGATGTGAGTTTTACTTCAATATCTCAAATGATTTCGGGGATTTCACAAAAAATAGTAACAATCTCTTTTCATAAGCAATAACAGCCTAAGTCGACTTAAGAAATAAGACCAGTTGAAATTTTTACTGGCAATTTTGAATAGCAACATCGAGATATTTTTCAAGACTATCATTGGTCTATTATTACTTTGTTTATAAACAATTAATCCAATATGTTTGCCAAAGTTATAATTCACATTTAAGCTCAGCTGCTTACAGCCCAAACTAATAAAAACACAAATCGTGATTTTTCTATAGAAATATTGTTGTAAAAGGGCAACCGAAATTGAATTCAGTGCGTTGAAAGTTAACTCCAAGAAAGCTGTGGAAGCTGTCAGTCGCACTATGCAAGATATCCGGCGAAACGATTTAATCATGGGAAAGGTAACAGTTTTATTTTGTGGAGATTTCCGTTAGACACTTCCCGTTATAACTGGGGGAAGAAGGACTGATGAAGTCAGTGGATGAACCCCTGCGGGTAGGGGTAAGAATATGCCCGCGGTAGGCCGTAAAAGGCGACTAATATGCACAAAGGTAATGATGTGCAACTCGATGGTTGATCTACGGATATGATGCCTCCCACCTCTCATTACCCATCTTCTCTTTCCTTTCGGAAGGAGGGATGACATGACCTAGAAGGTTCCACTGGTCATACCAGATCGCTACCACAACAGTCGGGCAGACCCGCAAGGGAGTACCGGAGCGTACCGGATTCATATCCGGCCAAGGACTGTTATTTCGACAACACTCCCCAAAACCTTCGGGGAGTGATTTTGTTGCTAAAACAACAACAACAAGTCAGTGGATGTAGACGTTTCTCAAGTAACGCTCCAGAATAATGCTTGGCTCTGTAAACGAGCTATACTTACGCCCAAAAACGACCAAGCAGCAGAAATAAATTAAAGTATTTTAAAAAAATTTGATGGAGAAGAGGTGGTAACCGATCAATAAAAACGGTTTTAGACAGAGCCGAGACTACGACCTATCCTGTTCAGTTTCTCAACTCTATTTCTGCGCCCGGACTTCCCGCTAACCGCAAAAAAGGTGTTTAGGCCATCGGCCTAAATATATCGGTCGCCCCTCGTAATAGTTACTAGTATCTGCCCGCGCGACTTTGTTGTTATCTTTTCGCCCGATAACAGCTCTTACCCCTTCGAATCCTACGAAAGTAGGCATTCGGCGGCGGTACAGAGCTAAGTTTTATCTGAAGGCGCTTTCACTTCGATTTTGAACACGAATCAAATCAACAGCAGCCACTCTAGGTAAGATCAATTCAATTTTCAATAATTTCAATTTCCGTAAACTCAGTTCATTATCCACGGTTATAAAATATTAATTGTCCACTTCCATAAAATAGTACTTGTACGCCTTAATTGTCCAATAATTAAGGGTGTACAATATACTCAATAAAGAGATTCACTTATTGTATTGTATTTATCTTTGAAATACAGTGTTTTATTATTTACTCATTCGCTGCCCTTTCTTTCACTTTTCGTTACGGTCGCCCCTCGTAATAGTTACTAGTATCTGCCCGCGCGACTTTGTTGTTATCTTTTCGCCCGATAACAGCTCTTACCCCTTCGAATCCTACGAAAGTAGGCATTCGGCGGCGGTACAGAGCTAAGTTTTATCTGAAGGCGCTTTCACTTCGATTTTGAACACGAATCAAATCAACAGCAGCCACTCTAGGTAAGATCAATTCAATTTTCAATAATTTCAATTTCCGTAAACTCAGTTCATTATCCACGGTTATAAAATATTAATTGTCCACTTCCATAAAATAGTACTTGTACGCCTTAATTGTCCAATAATTAAGGGTGTACAATATACTCAATAAAGAGATTCACTTATTGTATTGTATTTATATTTGAAATACAGTGTTTTATTATTTACTCATTCGCTGCCCTTTCTTTCACTTTTCGTTACATATTATTACGTGCGAGCAACCCCGCCATTACCCGGGCTCGCCGTAACATTTGGTCCATCGCGCCTGGAAATCCAAAAAATCCAGCAAATAGAAATCCAGCATATTAAAAACCAGATTATAAAATTCAACAACGAAGAAAGCGCACCGCAAACAAGTTGAAATTCAATACAATAAATTAATACAACTTCATACAAACAAGCGAGCGACTAGCCATCAACAACAGCGAGTGACACCAACACATTCACATTGGCATCCAGTACTCACATTTCATCACATCATCACATCATACCATCAGTCCACATCAACACATCACACCAATCACTACAGTCCATCTGCTCTCAACACAAATACAGTCCATTACATCAGTTTTTCATCACTCAAGGTACGTGGTTGGTTTTAGTTCTTGCACCATTTTTTTTTTATACGTGCAAAACGTAGTGAACTTTGCGAGTGATTTCTTTTTTAAAAACAAAGTAAGTGAATACGCCGTGTTCTCGATAGCACACTTTCGCCTTTTGACTATCGGTTAAGTCCCCCTCCAGTGGTAAGACTTATCCGACACAGCTCAAGGCAAGCAGTCAGTGAATTTTTTTTGTTTTTTTTTATATATACACGTATCACTGCACTGAATATATCTCTGTTCGACCACATCCTGTGGAAATTTTCTCCAAATTACTTTAAAATTTCACTTAGTTGATGCTTTTTAAAGAGCGATCCATCACAAAGTTCACATCACATCAATCATTCTATATACTCATCACAACGTTGGGTGGCTTGTGGGCATAAATACTTAAAGCGTACACAGGCAATAAGTGTCGTTTAATTTAATACATCAATTGTATCGTTCAAAAATTTTTAATAAATAATTACACTAGTCCACGATTATCTGGACAAATACAACTGCGTTAGTTTTTTTCTTGGAAATTGCACTTTATTTTACTTGGTTTGGCTAAACAGGGTTCAAATACCCAAAGCACATTAAATCTGTACCGAGATTTCTATCTGTGCCACATACACTTTGTTGATACATTAGGTCTTCAGAGACTTTTATTTGTTATCACCATACACTTGGAAGCACATCAAATCTTCAGAGATTTTTACCAGCGCTATACACACGTTTATTAGTTCACTAAATCTTCAGAGGTTTACTCGTTCCATAAACACTTTT
This sequence comes from Sphenella marginata, assembly GCA_951509765.1. Taxonomy (NCBI): domain Eukaryota; kingdom Metazoa; phylum Arthropoda; class Insecta; order Diptera; family Tephritidae; genus Sphenella; species Sphenella marginata. The sequence continues at coordinate 69,373,204 of OX608078.1, forward strand.
GAAACATAAAATCTTCAGAGATTTCTATCTGTTTCTTTTACACTGTTGTTGATACTCTAAATCTTCAGAGTTTTAGATCGGTTTCACACGCACTTTTAAAGACATATTTTTGTCTATTGAAACATTTAATCGTCAGAGATTTCTATCTGTTTCTTTTACACTATTGTTGATACTTTGAATCTTCATAGATTTTGTTCGGTTTCACAAGCACTTTTAAAGACATATTTTTGTCTTTTGAAACATTCAATCTTCAGAGATTTCTATCTGTTTCTTTTACACTGTTGTTGATACTCTAAATCTTCAGAGATTTAGATCGGTTTCACACACATTTTCAAAAACATATTTTGTCTATCACATAATTTATACACCAAATCTCCAGAGATTCCAATCCATATCATCGTTTTATAAAAACTTCGCTTATCCCAAAGCAAAATACCTTCCTGAGTCATTACTGTCCGCTCTTGGTTTCACTGTAAATATACAAAATATTCAAACATATAAAGAGAATGGAGACCTAAACTCGTCAATCCGACTGCATAGTGGAGTTCGAGCAAGAATTCAGCTCGCAGACCATAGAAGAAATGGACAAATACACCCTTGCAATACAGCAAGAGGAGCTGAAGGCATTATGGAAGAAAACGAAATCGTCTTACGACAGCCTTCTGGCCTCAGACAAGACCAGTAAGGAAGATTTGCAGTCCATAAAGCAAAAAAACAAGGCGTGTTTCGCATGCTATATGAAATGCATGGCATCTATGAATGCGCAGGTGGAAAAGCTATCAGCGCAGCCATTACCACCTCCAAAAGATAGTGAAACATCCAGTCGTGAGTCTAATATTCGTCTTCCGCCCTGCGACACCGATGTGTTTAAGGGTGATTACTTATCATGGCCAACATTTAGAGACATGTTCACGGCCATATACATCCTAAACAAACGCCTTACCCCGGTTGAAAAATTGTATCACCTCAACCAAAAAACCCAAGGGGAGGCAAAGGAAATAGTTCGAAGGTGTCCATTGACCAACGAAGGCTTCACTACAGCATGGAAGAATTTGAGCGACAGGTACGAAAACAAACGTATCCTGGTCAATACCCAGCTGAAATCCCTGTTGTTGTTGTTGTTGTTTTAACAACAAAATCACTCCCCGAAGGTTTTGGGGAGTGTTGTCGAAATAACAGTCCTTGGCCGGATATGAATCCGGTACGCTCCGGTACTCCCTTGCGGTACTGCCCGACTGTCGTGGGAGCGATTTGGTATGACCAGTGCAACCTTCCAGGTCATGTCATCCCTCCTTCCAAAAGGAAAGAGAAGATGGGTAATGAGAGGTGGGAGGCATCATATCCGTAGATCAACCATCGAGTTGCACATCATTACCTTTGTGCATATTAGTCGCCTCTTACGACCGGTATGCCTACCGCGGGCATATTCTAAGCCCCAACCCGCAGGGGTTCAGCCTGACCGCGGTAGAAAAGGAATGCGGTACAAAAATAAAACAATTACAAAGAGACACAAATAATTGCATTTCAGCACTTCAATGTCATCAAATTGACATATCCAACTGGGATGCAATAATTACATATTTATGCTCCACCAAACTTCCCGAGTGTACACTGGCTCTCTGGGAACAGACCATTGAGAACAAAACAGAGATACCAAAATGGGAAGATATGGACAAGTTCCTCTCCAACCGCTTCCAAACGTTGGAAACTGTTTCTGACCTCAGGGGTAGCAAATCTTTGACAGAATCCAGGAGTCAAAATAATACACGGCAAACGCCGGCGAAACTTGGAGTATACCAAGCCAGCACCCCAACAGCTTCGTGTAAAATGTGCAACAGTAGGGAGCACAAATTACGAAATTGCCAAAAATTCCGTGGGCTAACCATATCAGAGAGAATAGCCTACATCAAGAGCAACAACTGTTGCTTGAACTGCCTGTCGGCTGGACACACGGTGACACGATGCACGAGTTCCTTTAACTGCAGCTCGTGTCACGCAAGGCACAACACCTTACTCCATCTGGCAACAGCTCAGCCAAAGGCAACGAACCAGAGGTGGCGGCAAAACACATCTGACGATAGGCCCACAACTTCACATCAGGCTAGGGCAAGGCTTGAATCTGCAAATAGAAACGAAAACATTAATAATGTTTCTACATTACATGCGAATACAACTAAGGGGGTATTGTTAGGAACTGCACGTGTAAAAATCCACTATAATGGAGTGGATTTCTCGGCCAGGGCACTTATTGACTCCGGTTCTGAATGCTCGTTCATAACCGAAGGGCTGAAGAAAAGAATAAACCTGCCATCTAAACGCCTGAACATTCAAGTATCGGGTATAAACAATACGCCGTCAGCGCAAGTCAAAGAGTCGTGTGTTATTACCATAGGTTCCCTTATCAATCCTCTAGTCAACATCGATACTATGGTCCTAGTCCTACCACAACTCACCGGGAATCTTCCAACTTGCCAAGTCAGCGCGTTGACGCAGCAAGCTTTCCCGGACTTGATTTTAGCAGATAAGAGGTTCTTCGCTAATGAGCCAGTCGACCTCATCCTAGGAGGCGACATTTACGCAAAAATAATCTTAAGCGGTATAAGGAAGAACGTTATGAACACGCTTCTTGCCCAAGAAACCGTCTTCGGTTGGATATTAACCGGCCGGGTCGAGGCAGCACAGCCAACCAATAATAGGGTATCATTTTTCAACGAAATAAGCCTAGCCAAACAGTTAACCGCTTTCTGGGAGTTGGAAGATGTGCCTAAGAAAAAGGCACTGAACGAGGATAATGCCTATTGCGAGGAACTTTTCAAGGCTACAACAGAACGGGGCCCTGATTTGAAGTATACAGTTGCCCTTCCATTTAAACAAGATTTCCCTAGTAACGTCTGCTTAGGGCCTTCTTTAAAGGGTGTTTGCTCTCAATTTTACAGAAATGAGACCCGCCTCTCTAAGACACCGGACCTACAGACAGAATATAATAGAGTACTAGCGGAGTACGAAACATTAGGACATATGTCCAAGGTCCCTTCAATCGTCCCACCCCTATCTACGGATTGCTACTTCTTGCCTCATCATGCTGTCATAAAGGAAGAAAGCACAACTACTAAAGTCCGGGTGGTATTCAACGCATCGTGTCCGACCGCTAATGGCATAAGTCTTAACGACGTACTTCATCCAGGTCCAGTACTTCAGGCCGATTTAACAATACTGCTCCTCAGATGGAGATTCTATAAATATGTGTTTAATAGCGACATCGAAAAGATGTATCGTCAGATATGGGTCAAACCCAATCAGACCAAATTTCAAAGAATAGTTTTCCGGACCAGACCTGAGAATCCTATCACCGTCTACGAGTTACAGACGGTAAAATTTGGAGTTAACTGTGCTCCATACTTAGCCATCCGAACGCTGCATCAGCTAGCGGACGACGTGGAGACGTCATTACCCATCGCAGCAAAAATCTTGCGAACAAGTATGTACGTCGATGATGTTCTCTCAGGAGGGCATACTATCGACTACGCTATCAAGGCTCGCGGGCTTATCCCTTCGAAAATGGACCTCCAATTGCAACAAAATACTACAGGGAATACCCAGACATCATCGACTAAACGAGGACTTTTTGGAGTTCGAAGACTCCAGTACGGTCAAAACACTCGGAATCCGTTGGAACGCGCACTCTGATCAGTTTTATTTTACAGCTAAACCCATTGAAAATAAGGATAGCATTACTAAACGGGCGATACTCTCAGCCATCGCTAAACTCTTCGATCCATTGGGATGGCTGGGCCCAGTCATCATAGTAGCCAAAATGATCATGCAAAATATTTGGCTAGAGGGGACTGACTGGGACGAGAGAGTATCTGATCAAACTTTAGATAGGTGGCAAAGCTTTATGCACGACTACAATTAAATCAATAACATTCGGATTCCACGATGGGTGTACTTCACGCCATCCAACGACGTGGAAATACACGGATTCTGCGATGCCTCCGAAAAAGCATATGCAGCCACAGTTTTTTTAAGGGTCCAAATGAAAGATCAGGTTCACGTTAATCTGCTAATGGCGAAAACGAGGGTAGCCCCAGTGAAGACCATTTCATTACCCCGATTGGAATTGTGTGGAGCGGTTTTGCTCGCCGAAACTTTAGAAACCGTCATCGAAAACCTTAACTTAGGCACATTCACCGTGCACCTATGGACGGATTCAACCATCGTCCTAGCATGGATCCGAAAACCACCGTGCTCTTGGTCCACGTTCGTGGCGCACAGAGTAACGAAAATCGTAGAAAAGGTAGGAAATAAAGCTTGGCGACACGTGGATTCCGCATCAAACCCAGCAGACCTGGCCAGCAGAGGACTATCAGCGAGGGATCTAGTCGACAACGTCTTGTGGTGGCAGGGACCTTCTTGGCTACAAGAAGACAAGACTAAATGGCCAGCCCAAGAAAAAGAGTATGGTACAAACATCGAGGAAAAGAGAGTACAAATTCACGCAACTACGCAAACAAACAATAGAGAGGACATTCTCGATAGATTTTCCGATTTTTCAAGAGCTTTGAGGGTCATATCATATGTTATGAGATTCTCTCAAAGAACGAGTCCCAAAACGAAATCCACTTTTAAAGCGGAGTCATACCTCATTTCGCCCAACGAAATTAAGGCTACGACTCAACGTCTTATATCTATCTACCAACAGAAACATTATTCTGAGGAATTAGGGAATTTAAAATCCGGAAAACCTATTGGGACCAAAAGCGAAGTCCTGCCTCTCAACCCCTTCATCGATAGCTGTAACATCTTGCGGGTGGGCGGCCGTCTGTCTGCATCCCTTGATCTGCCTTATAATGAACGTCACCCAATTATCCTCCCTTACGCGTGTCATTTTACCCGTCTTCTGGTCCAGTTTGTCCACAAGATCTCCCTACACGGAGAAAACCAAGTAATGCTGCGGCTTATCCGCACGCAATACTGGGTTCCAAAGGTTAAAAACATGATTAGATCTATTTTCCACAACTGTAAGGTCTGTACCATCTTTCGACACCGAGTACAGACCCAATTAATGGGGGACCTTCCTTCCGCACGCACTACCTTTTCCCGAGCTTTTACCAACACCGGGGTAGATTTCGCCGGACCCTTTCATATCAAATCATACAGCGGCAGAGGATGTCGCATGTCCAAGGGCTACGTGTGCCTCTTCGTATGCTTTACGACCAAGGCCATTCATTTGGAGGCCACTAGTGACCTTAGTACTGCCGCGTTCCTGGCAGCTTTCGATAGGTTTGTTGCCAGACGAGGATGTCCAAAAAACATACACTCCGATAATGGAACAAACTTCGTCGGTGCATCTCGAGCTCTCCGATCAGAGTTCAAGTCTTTTCTAGCGGACGCCCGCAACCAGACCCTTTCGAAATATTGTCATCAAACCCTCACCTGGCATTTCATACCAGCAGGCGCTCCTCATATGGGGGGTCTGTGGGAAGCAGGGGTCAAAAGTTTTAAAAACCACTTCAAAAAGATCGCATCAGATCATAAATTTACCCTGGAAGAGTTTAGTACCCTACTGTGTCGCATCGAGTCTTGCCTCAACTCTCGACCACTTAGTCCATCGTCCAACGAGTCATCGAACTTGGAGCCCCTCACGCCCGGACATTTCCTCGTTGGAGGACATCTATTAGCCCCACCGGAGATTGACGTGAGCGAGAATCGCGCATCACTCGTCAACCGATGGGAAAAGCTGAAGGCCCTGCATCAGACGTTTTGCAAACGCTGGAAAACGGAATACCTCACAGTACTGCAAAAGCGCGTTAAGTGGAAACAGCCCCAATCCAACATGAAACAAGGGGACCTAGTCGTTCTAAAGGAGGACAACCTGCCTCCCAACGAATGGAGGCTAGGACGAGTCGCTCAGTTACATCATGGACCAGATAACCGAGTCCGAGTCGTGGTACTTGATACCGCGAGGGGGCAGACTACCAGACCAATCACGAAATTGGTCCTACTACCATCCGGAAACGATGGCGAAAACTAGTCCTATTCCACTTCTCAATCTCCCTAATTCCACTTCTAATTACTTAACGAACTAGGGAGGTCATAGTTTGGTCGAAGCGACTTAACAAAAAGTCAGTCCGACATTTCACAATAAAATCAATGCACTCGCTCAGACGGAACGAGGCCAACAGAAAGCCTATCGCAGACGGACGAACCGATCTGCCACATAAGTTGATAATTTTGCGACAATTAGCCGCAAATCACCAAAACATCGCACCCACCACAAGGCACCAAGAGTACGCCCAAGAGTCCTAAAGGAGCAATAAACGAAAACCCTTTTTTTCTCATCGACATCAACAGGTTGAGGTACTGGAGACTTACAAAATTCAACAAAATGAAGAATTTTGGCTCTTAAATAACCGTGTTATTAACTTAAGAGTCTTACAAAATTCAACAAAATGAAAAATTTTGGCTCCTGAAATACACCTTCGCGACTTCGAAATCGAAGATTTTTAAATAAACTTTGGAAAACAATCTAGGAATCGAAGAGGAAAAAAACCATGCCCTGATACGTAAGTTTTAGCCATTTCATCAAAAGAAATGGACCCCACGACTACATATATTCCACCCAATAATAATGGAACCAGTTGCGTTTATTTCTGTTATAAATACATGTCTGTATATGGGTCTATTGAGACGTAATACATCTTGTAAATAAACAGAATTGGGCTACTTTATGTAATATCTATGGTGCCAAATTCGGGAGACGGGTGTCAGTTTTACAAGGCACACCCTCACACAACAGAAACAAATACCATGAAGCCTTTGCAGGCAATATTGCCTAATAAACAAAGAAGTAAGCTAGTTTATTAAACAATACTGTCCAAGCTTAAAAGGTAAATGTTTTCCAAATGAGGATGTAACAAAAAATTACACAAACGCTTAGATATGTTTCTCCTATGGTGTGGTAGCCTTGGAGAAATAACTTGAGGTAAACCCGCAGGGAGGTGAAAAATTTCTGTTTTCAAAAATAATGTTTTAAATCTTATGTACTTTGTTATATGGACATCGTGGTCTGACGGCCACACAGAAGGACCTAGGTTCGACTCCCCCTACAGGCAACATGAGAAATTATTTGAAAAGGATCTCTAAAACGGGTGCCATGAAAGGCTTTTCAGAAGAAATTTACATATTTGCCTGGCAGAAGCAGACTGTATAAAAAATTGCAAGCAGAACACCAAAAATCTCCTCTTGCACCAGTAAGAATTTATTATAAATCGCAATATTTCAATAATTCATTTAAAAAGAAAAAAGGAACTTAAGGAAATGGTCGGGATTCAAACCAGCAACCGTAATATCAAAATCCCACAACATATCATGATACAATTATAATTCAACAATGACAACATATTATAAACAATGTAATAAAAAACCTGCACAGAACTCACCCGCAATCACGATACTCTCAAGTACCAAGCCGCCGTGCTTACTGCTGGTAGTCCGCACTGGTTTCAAATCCTCCGCTGGTGATTGAATGTCTCCACCTAATACAGCGTCAAACTCATCGTATATGCGTTTCTTCACAGTCCATACAGCATTGGGATTACCGGGCAGTTCAGACACAGCCATTTCACTTACTTCTAAACCATGGCGCAAAACACGTAATGATGAACGTGGCCCGCGTCCGCATAAAACAAACGTAAAGTTGTGTTGTATCCTCGTTAGCTAAATCAGCTACTTGTGACGAAACAATTGGTGCAAAAGAAGGCATTTCATCAACCATAACGAGATTTTTCAGTGGTCTTGGTGCGGAAAAGAAAGTTTCACCCTCTTCCAGCGGCATGGCAGAGCTGAATTCGGGTTCATCATCGTCACCAAGATGTGCAATTTGATAAAGATAGTGGTTGCCCAATTTTTTTTTGCACTTTTAGACCCCCGGCGCATCAATACAATTTACCACCCGCCCATGCGCCATGCCACAATAGGGCATTAATGTGCGTCACACATTTGTGTGCCATGCACCGTTGGGGCATAAAGAATGCTGCCCATTGATGGAGCATATAGTTGGCTGCTCATTGATGGGGCATATAGAAAGCTGCCCATTGATGGAGCATATATTTGGCTGCTCATTGATGGGGCATAGAGAAAACTGACCATAAAATCTGAAAAGACAAAAAAATTAGAATTGAATATACGAATAGTTTTCATGTATGTATCCATCGCTGGGCGCCGGCCACCACAGCGAGTGATACACACACGTACATACATGGTTTCAACGCTGCCGAAACGATACAGGATTTCGGCAGCGTAAACCTATACTTACCTCGAAATCCGCCATGTATCCACTGCTGCAATCCCTAATGATCCACCTGCCACCTGAAAAATAAATGAATTACAAATTAATTTAAGAAAAATTATCCACAACAAATTTTACTACTTACCTCGCTACGATTTTTTCCATTAATGACATTTCATTCAGGAATGTATGCAGTGCTGAATGAATTAGCGTGGCCACTTCGCGTAACGATCGGTACCCACACATGATCGTAACGGGTATGTACTCGTTGAAAAAAATCTACCACTTTTGCGTAGCGTGCCGTATTGTGCGGGTGGATTGATTTCACTTGGGCCAGGTGAAGTCTTGGCCATTATGAATGTGTACGTCAAGTGGGAATATGCATTTATTAACTTTAAATTATGAACTACGACGTCCGGAAAAATACTTCAATCAACCGTTTATTGAAGGTCTTACTTGTCCACTGGACAATTTAATTAGGCAGCGATTTAGAATGGTGTCCCATGAATTTTGCAATAAAAGTGGTACCTTTCCGTACCCTATGATATATATACTTGTGATCAGGAGAGGTCCCTCTACCATCCTGAAATACCCGGCATTCTCTACCAATGGGACCCCATTCTAAAATCGCCCCCTTTAATTCTGTTTACCGGAAAAATTTCCCATTTTATTTGGTATGGCAGAATGGAAAATATTTTTACGTAATTATATGAGTACTTTTGGGCAAGTACTTTCGTGACTGAGCCGTGTTGTAGGCGAGCTGCGGCATAATGTTGTAAGCACATCCGCGGCAACACGAATGTGCCGTACGCCGTATCATACGGGCGAGAAACACGTCCTCTTGAGCATGATGTTTTATAGGGTTTAACATATCAACAACGATACATACCCATATATATCCTCCATTTCCACGGATTTTTTCACTATTTCTATTTCACACTTGCGATTTCAGTTACCACAGGCACAATAAATCTGTACCGAGATTTCTATCTGTGCAACTTTTTCACTATTCCTTTGTCACGTTTTGACAAATTTTACATTTTTCTGTGTAAATGATGGGATGTGGCAGCACAGAGTTGCTGACCACGTCTGTAAAACCGCAAATGTGGGTGAGTTACGAGCTGATTGAACACGGTGTCGATCAGCTGGTTATCCAACACTCAAGAACCAGCCGTGATGAGACTACAAACTTAGTCTTTTCAAAGCAAATGCATGCACATACCGCTTAATGATAGCCAAACTACAACAAAAGTTGCAGGACCTCGGCCCATTTCTCCCGTATTACGCCAGGTTACCGACAAATATTACATTTCGGGCTCCAACGAGTTACTACACTCACCATTATGTACTGTGTTCTGGGGTTGCAGGGAGTTGTCACTCGTGACAAAGCTGCCAGATAGGGAAAAATTGCCAACCAAAATGCCAAACAAAATGCCGAACAAAATGCCAAACTTACCCAATTGAAGGTAGACACAATTTATACGGAAAAGTAAATATTCGTGGTTAGGTATACAAGCCACCCACAGGTATTAATGGGATTTCTATTGTTTTAGCATGACTCGCTACACCGCAACACGCGTAAAAACCGAGCAAAGGTCTCGCCCGTTCACCATCCCCTGTCGGTTATGCGGTAATAACCATGGCATCCGATTTTGCCAGAAATATCGTGGGATGGCGGTTGAAGAGCGGTTGAGGGTAGTACTTATCCACAAGTACTGCTCCAACTGCCTATCGCCATTCCACGGTCCTAGAAAATGCCCGAGCAAGGACCGCTGCTACCGGTGTAACGAAAAACATCATACGACGCTGCACATCGAGGACTCAGCCGCCCGCCCCTCTGAGCACGTCGGCTCGAACGTCGACGGACTGGATGATGGAGAGATCCCCGATGGCGCGTTGTCAATCGCCATCACCGAAACCACTAAATCCTGGGCAGAACAGGTAGCCGAAGCGGAAGAAGAAGAGGAGGCGGCCAGCTCACCACCGATACGCTCTCCACAGCTCGGCGGCTCGGAAACACGTTCTTTCCGACCGCTACTACGACACGAGCTGTGGAGAAGCCGCGATACCGTCCACGAGGGGAACAGAGGAGAGCGTGGCTCGGAAACACGTACTTTCCGACCACACCAAAGGCCCGGTAAGGTGAATCCTGGTGGCTCGGAAACGCGTCCTTTCCGCTCATCACGCCTTACAGCGGGTCGGACGGCACCTTACTCGGCCCACACAGCCGTCAGCGACACCGCCGTAGTCCGCTATCGGAATTTGCCTGTCACCTTCCGGTCGGGAAGAGCAGCCAACACGCCCACCGAAATCATTATTTTGAGGTCACCATATTCGGCCTCACCATATCTGGGGCCTACCAACAATGAGGCCTCACTCAATCGACCCGTCCGTTTGTCGACAAATTATTCTAAAAAAGGTGCAATGAACTAGGCAAAACCACGTTAATGTACTAACTACTTTTTTTCGTCCACCACAGGTGTCCGCCGGAAGCTACGAGCAGAGCAAGGGCTCAGGAAGAAGCCACGTAGTCATAGTTTAAGTTTTAATAATTAGTCTGGCATGGCTGCTGGTGATTCTGGTTGTATCCTTTTTTCTTTCTTTTAATGTTGCTTGTCGCAAGGGGGGCCGGCATGTTTAGGCCATCGGCCTAAATATATCGGTCGCCCCTCGTAATAGTTACTAGTATCTGCCCGCGCGACTTTGTTGTTATCTTTTCGCCCGATAACAGCTCTTACCCCTTCGAATCCTACGAAAGTAGGCATTCGGCGGCGGTACAGAGCTAAGTTTTATCTGAAGGCGCTTTCACTTCGATTTTGAACACGAATCAAATCAACAGCAGCCACTCCAGGTAAGATCAATTCAATTTTCAATAATTTCAATTTCCGTAAACTCAGTTCATTATCCACGGTTATAAAATATTAATTGTCCACTTCCATAAAATAGTACTTGTACGCCTTAATTGTCCAATAATTAAGGGTGTACAATATACTCAATAAAGAGATTCACTTATTGTATTGTATTTATATTTGAAATACAGTGTTTTATTATTTACTCATTCGCTGCCCTTTCTTTCACTTTTCGTTACATATTATTACGTGCGAGCAACCCCGCCATTACCCGGGCTCGCCGTAACATTTGGTCCATCGCGCCTGGAAATCCAAAAAATCCAGCAAATAGAAATCCAGCATATTAAAAACCAGATTATAAAATTCAACAACGAAGAAAGCGCACCGCAAACAAGTTGAAATTCAATACAATAAATTAATACAACTTCATACAAACAAGCGAGCGACTAGCCATCAACAACAGCGAGTGACACCAACACATTCACATTGGCATCCAGTACTCACATTTCATCACATCATCACATCATACCATCAGTCCACATCAACACATCACACCAATCACTACAGTCCATCTGCTCTCAACACAAATACAGTCCATTACATCAGTTTTTCATCACTCAAGGTACGTGGTTGGTTTTAGTTCTTGCACCATTTTTTTTTTATACGTGCAAAACGTAGTGAACTTTGCGAGTGATTTCTTTTTTAAAAACAAAGTAAGTGAATACGCCGTGTTCTCGATAGCACACTTTCGCCTTTTGACTATCGGTTAAGTCCCCCTCCAGTGGTAAGACTTATCCGACACAGCTCAAGGCAAGCAGTCAGTGAATTTTTTTTGTTTTTTTTTATATATACACGTATCACTGCACTGAATATATCTCTGTTCGACCACATCCTGTGGAAATTTTCTCCAAATTACTTTAAAATTTCACTTAGTTGATGCTTTTTAAAGAGCGATCCATCACAAAGTTCACATCACATCAATCATTCTATATACTCATCACAACGTTGGGTGGCTTGTGGGCATAAATACTTAAAGCGTACACAGGCAATAAGTGTCGTTTAATTTAATACATCAATTGTATCGTTCAAAAATTTTTAATAAATAATTACACTAGTCCACGATTATCTGGACAAATACAACTGCGTTAGTTTTTTTCTTGGAAATTGCACTTTATTTTACTTGGTTTGGCTAAACAGGGTTCAAATACCCAAAGCACATTAAATCTGTACCGAGATTTCTATCTGTGCCACATACACTTTGTTGATACATTAGGTCTTCAGAGACTTTTATTTGTTATCACCATACACTTGGAAGCACATCAAATCTTCAGAGATTTTTACCAGCGCTATACACACGTTTATTAGTTCACTAAATCTTCAGAGGTTTACTCGTTCCATAAACACTTTTGAAACATAAAATCTTCAGAGATTTCTATCTGTTTCTTTTACACTGTTGTTGATACTCTAAATCTTCAGAGTTTTAGATCGGTTTCACACGCACTTTTAAAGACATATTTTTGTCTATTGAAACATTTAATCGTCAGAGATTTCTATCTGTTTCTTTTACACTATTGTTGATACTTTGAATCTTCATAGATTTTGTTCGGTTTCACAAGCACTTTTAAAGACATATTTTTGTCTTTTGAAACATTCAATCTTCAGAGATTTCTATCTGTTTCTTTTACACTGTTGTTGATACTCTAAATCTTCAGAGATTTAGATCGGTTTCACACACATTTTCAAAAACATATTTTGTCTATCACATAATTTATACACCAAATCTCCAGAGATTCCAATCCATATCATCGTTTTATAAAAACTTCGCTTATCCCAAAGCAAAATACCTTCCTGAGTCATTACTGTCCGCTCTTGGTTTCACTGTAAATATACAAAATATTCAAACATATAAAGAGAATGGAGACCTAAACTCGTCAATCCGACTGCATAGTGGAGTTCGAGCAAGAATTCAGCTCGCAGACCATAGAAGAAATGGACAAATACACCCTTGCAATACAGCAAGAGGAGCTGAAGGCATTATGGAAGAAAACGAAATCGTCTTACGACAGCCTTCTGGCCTCAGACAAGACCAGTAAGGAAGATTTGCAGTCCATAAAGCAAAAAAACAAGGCGTGTTTCGCATGCTATATGAAATGCATGGCATCTATGAATGCGCAGGTGGAAAAGCTATCAGCGCAGCCATTACCACCTCCAAAAGATAGTGAAACATCCAGTCGTGAGTCTAATATTCGTCTTCCGCCCTGCGACACCGATGTGTTTAAGGGTGATTACTTATCATGGCCAACATTTAGAGACATGTTCACGGCCATATACATCCTAAACAAACGCCTTACCCCGGTTGAAAAATTGTATCACCTCAACCAAAAAACCCAAGGGGAGGCAAAGGAAATAGTTCGAAGGTGTCCATTGACCAACGAAGGCTTCACTACAGCATGGAAGAATTTGAGCGACAGGTACGAAAACAAACGTATCCTGGTCAATACCCAGCTGAAATCCCTGTTGTTGTTGTTGTTGTTTTAACAACAAAATCACTCCCCGAAGGTTTTGGGGAGTGTTGTCGAAATAACAGTCCTTGGCCGGATATGAATCCGGTACGCTCCGGTACTCCCTTGCGGTACTGCCCGACTGTCGTGGGAGCGATTTGGTATGACCAGTGCAACCTTCCAGGTCATGTCATCCCTCCTTCCAAAAGGAAAGAGAAGATGGGTAATGAGAGGTGGGAGGCATCATATCCGTAGATCAACCATCGAGTTGCACATCATTACCTTTGTGCATATTAGTCGCCTCTTACGACCGGTATGCCTACCGCGGGCATATTCTAAGCCCCAACCCGCAGGGGTTCAGCCTGACCGCGGTAGAAAAGGAATGCGGTACAAAAATAAAACAATTACAAAGAGACACAAATAATTGCATTTCAGCACTTCAATGTCATCAAATTGACATATCCAACTGGGATGCAATAATTACATATTTATGCTCCACCAAACTTCCCGAGTGTACACTGGCTCTCTGGGAACAGACCATTGAGAACAAAACAGAGATACCAAAATGGGAAGATATGGACAAGTTCCTCTCCAACCGCTTCCAAACGTTGGAAACTGTTTCTGACCTCAGGGGTAGCAAATCTTTGACAGAATCCAGGAGTCAAAATAATACACGGCAAACGCCGGCGAAACTTGGAGTATACCAAGCCAGCACCCCAACAGCTTCGTGTAAAATGTGCAACAGTAGGGAGCACAAATTACGAAATTGCCAAAAATTCCGTGGGCTAACCATATCAGAGAGAATAGCCTACATCAAGAGCAACAACTGTTGCTTGAACTGCCTGTCGGCTGGACACACGGTGACACGATGCACGAGTTCCTTTAACTGCAGCTCGTGTCACGCAAGGCACAACACCTTACTCCATCTGGCAACAGCTCAGCCAAAGGCAACGAACCAGAGGTGGCGGCAAAACACATCTGACGATAGGCCCACAACTTCACATCAGGCTAGGGCAAGGCTTGAATCTGCAAATAGAAACGAAAACATTAATAATGTTTCTACATTACATGCGAATACAACTAAGGGGGTATTGTTAGGAACTGCACGTGTAAAAATCCACTATAATGGAGTGGATTTCTCGGCCAGGGCACTTATTGACTCCGGTTCTGAATGCTCGTTCATAACCGAAGGGCTGAAGAAAAGAATAAACCTGCCATCTAAACGCCTGAACATTCAAGTATCGGGTATAAACAATACGCCGTCAGCGCAAGTCAAAGAGTCGTGTGTTATTACCATAGGTTCCCTTATCAATCCTCTAGTCAACATCGATACTATGGTCCTAGTCCTACCACAACTCACCGGGAATCTTCCAACTTGCCAAGTCAGCGCGTTGACGCAGCAAGCTTTCCCGGACTTGATTTTAGCAGATAAGAGGTTCTTCGCTAATGAGCCAGTCGACCTCATCCTAGGAGGCGACATTTACGCAAAAATAATCTTAAGCGGTATAAGGAAGAACGTTATGAACACGCTTCTTGCCCAAGAAACCGTCTTCGGTTGGATATTAACCGGCCGGGTCGAGGCAGCACAGCCAACCAATAATAGGGTATCATTTTTCAACGAAATAAGCCTAGCCAAACAGTTAACCGCTTTCTGGGAGTTGGAAGATGTGCCTAAGAAAAAGGCACTGAACGAGGATAATGCCTATTGCGAGGAACTTTTCAAGGCTACAACAGAACGGGGCCCTGATTTGAAGTATACAGTTGCCCTTCCATTTAAACAAGATTTCCCTAGTAACGTCTGCTTAGGGCCTTCTTTAAAGGGTGTTTGCTCTCAATTTTACAGAAATGAGACCCGCCTCTCTAAGACACCGGACCTACAGACAGAATATAATAGAGTACTAGCGGAGTACGAAACATTAGGACATATGTCCAAGGTCCCTTCAATCGTCCCACCCCTATCTACGGATTGCTACTTCTTGCCTCATCATGCTGTCATAAAGGAAGAAAGCACAACTACTAAAGTCCGGGTGGTATTCAACGCATCGTGTCCGACCGCTAATGGCATAAGTCTTAACGACGTACTTCATCCAGGTCCAGTACTTCAGGCCGATTTAACAATACTGCTCCTCAGATGGAGATTCTATAAATATGTGTTTAATAGCGACATCGAAAAGATGTATCGTCAGATATGGGTCAAACCCAATCAGACCAAATTTCAAAGAATAGTTTTCCGGACCAGACCTGAGAATCCTATCACCGTCTACGAGTTACAGACGGTAAAATTTGGAGTTAACTGTGCTCCATACTTAGCCATCCGAACGCTGCATCAGCTAGCGGACGACGTGGAGACGTCATTACCCATCGCAGCAAAAATCTTGCGAACAAGTATGTACGTCGATGATGTTCTCTCAGGAGGGCATACTATCGACTACGCTATCAAGGTTCGCGGGCTTATCCCTTCGAAAATGGACCTCCAATTGCAACAAAATACTACAGGGAATACCCAGACATCATCGACTAAACGAGGACTTTTTGGAGTTCGAAGACTCCAGTACGGTCAAAACACTCGGAATCCGTTGGAACGCGCACTCTGATCAGTTTTATTTTACAGCTAAACCCATTGAAAATAAGGATAGCATTACTAAACGGGCGATACTCTCAGCCATCGCTAAACTCTTCGATCCATTGGGATGGCTGGGCCCAGTCATCATAGTAGCCAAAATGATCATGCAAAATATTTGGCTAGAGGGGACTGACTGGGACGAGAGAGTATCTGATCAAACTTTAGATAGGTGGCAAAGCTTTATGCACGACTACAATTAAATCAATAACATTCGGATTCCACGATGGGTGTACTTCACGCCATCCAACGACGTGGAAATACACGGATTCTGCGATGCCTCCGAAAAAGCATATGCAGCCACAGTTTTTTTAAGGGTCCAAATGAAAGATCAGGTTCACGTTAATCTGCTAATGGCGAAAACGAGGGTAGCCCCAGTGAAGACCATTTCATTACCCCGATTGGAATTGTGTGGAGCGGTTTTGCTCGCCGAAACTTTAGAAACCGTCATCGAAAACCTTAACTTAGGCACATTCACCGTGCACCTATGGACGGATTCAACCATCGTCCTAGCATGGATCCGAAAACCACCGTGCTCTTGGTCCACGTTCGTGGCGCACAGAGTAACGAAAATCGTAGAAAAGGTAGGAAATAAAGCTTGGCGACACGTGGATTCCGCATCAAACCCAGCAGACCTGGCCAGCAGAGGACTATCAGCGAGGGATCTAGTCGACAACGTCTTGTGGTGGCAGGGACCTTCTTGGCTACAAGAAGACAAGACTAAATGGCCAGCCCAAGAAAAAGAGTATGGTACAAACATCGAGGAAAAGAGAGTACAAATTCACGCAACTACGCAAACAAACAATAGAGAGGACATTCTCGATAGATTTTCCGATTTTTCAAGAGCTTTGAGGGTCATATCATATGTTATGAGATTCTCTCAAAGAACGAGTCCCAAAACGAAATCCACTTTTAAAGCGGAGTCATACCTCATTTCGCCCAACGAAATTAAGGCTACGACTCAACGTCTTATATCTATCTACCAACAGAAACATTATTCTGAGGAATTAGGGAATTTAAAATCCGGAAAACCTATTGGGACCAAAAGCGAAGTCCTGCCTCTCAACCCCTTCATCGATAGCTGTAACATCTTGCGGGTGGGCGGCCGTCTGTCTGCATCCCTTGATCTGCCTTATAATGAACGTCACCCAATTATCCTCCCTTACGCGTGTCATTTTACCCGTCTTCTGGTCCAGTTTGTCCACAAGATCTCCCTACACGGAGAAAACCAAGTAATGCTGCGGCTTATCCGCACGCAATACTGGGTTCCAAAGGTTAAAAACATGATTAGATCTATTTTCCACAACTGTAAGGTCTGTACCATCTTTCGACACCGAGTACAGACCCAATTAATGGGGGACCTTCCTTCCGCACGCACTACCTTTTCCCGAGCTTTTACCAACACCGGGGTAGATTTCGCCGGACCCTTTCATATCAAATCATACAGCGGCAGAGGATGTCGCATGTCCAAGGGCTACGTGTGCCTCTTCGTATGCTTTACGACCAAGGCCATTCATTTGGAGGCCACTAGTGACCTTAGTACTGCCGCGTTCCTGGCAGCTTTCGATAGGTTTGTTGCCAGACGAGGATGTCCAAAAAACATACACTCCGATAATGGAACAAACTTCGTCGGTGCATCTCGAGCTCTCCGATCAGA
Organism: Sphenella marginata; assembly: GCA_951509765.1. Lineage (NCBI taxonomy): Eukaryota > Metazoa > Arthropoda > Insecta > Diptera > Tephritidae > Sphenella > Sphenella marginata. Next base: position 69,391,121 of record OX608078.1, read on the forward strand.
GTTCAAGTCTTTTCTAGCGGACGCCCGCAACCAGACCCTTTCGAAATATTGTCATCAAACCCTCACCTGGCATTTCATACCAGCAGGCGCTCCTCATATGGGGGGTCTGTGGGAAGCAGGGGTCAAAAGTTTTAAAAACCACTTCAAAAAGATCGCATCAGATCATAAATTTACCCTGGAAGAGTTTAGTACCCTACTGTGTCGCATCGAGTCTTGCCTCAACTCTCGACCACTTAGTCCATCGTCCAACGAGTCATCGAACTTGGAGCCCCTCACGCCCGGACATTTCCTCGTTGGAGGACATCTATTAGCCCCACCGGAGATTGACGTGAGCGAGAATCGCGCATCACTCGTCAACCGATGGGAAAAGCTGAAGGCCCTGCATCAGACGTTTTGCAAACGCTGGAAAACGGAATACCTCACAGTACTGCAAAAGCGCGTTAAGTGGAAACAGCCCCAATCCAACATGAAACAAGGGGACCTAGTCGTTCTAAAGGAGGACAACCTGCCTCCCAACGAATGGAGGCTAGGACGAGTCGCTCAGTTACATCATGGACCAGATAACCGAGTCCGAGTCGTGGTACTTGATACCGCGAGGGGGCAGACTACCAGACCAATCACGAAATTGGTCCTACTACCATCCGGAAACGATGGCGAAAACTAGTCCTATTCCACTTCTCAATCTCCCTAATTCCACTTCTAATTACTTAACGAACTAGGGAGGTCATAGTTTGGTCGAAGCGACTTAACAAAAAGTCAGTCCGACATTTCACAATAAAATCAATGCACTCGCTCAGACGGAACGAGGCCAACAGAAAGCCTATCGCAGACGGACGAACCGATCTGCCACATAAGTTGATAATTTTGCGACAATTAGCCGCAAATCACCAAAACATCGCACCCACCACAAGGCACCAAGAGTACGCCCAAGAGTCCTAAAGGAGCAATAAACGAAAACCCTTTTTTTCTCATCGACATCAACAGGTTGAGGTACTGGAGACTTACAAAATTCAACAAAATGAAGAATTTTGGCTCTTAAATAACCGTGTTATTAACTTAAGAGTCTTACAAAATTCAACAAAATGAAAAATTTTGGCTCCTGAAATACACCTTCGCGACTTCGAAATCGAAGATTTTTAAATAAACTTTGGAAAACAATCTAGGAATCGAAGAGGAAAAAAACCATGCCCTGATACGTAAGTTTTAGCCATTTCATCAAAAGAAATGGACCCCACGACTACATATATTCCACCCAATAATAATGGAACCAGTTGCGTTTATTTCTGTCATAAATACATGTCTGTATATGGGTCTATTGAGACGTAATACATCTTGTAAATAAACAGAATTGGGCTACTTTATGTAATATCTATGGTGCCAAATTCGGGAGACGGGTGTCAGTTTTACAAGGCACACCCTCACACAACAGAAACAAATACCATGAAGCCTTTGCAGGCAATATTGCCTAATAAACAAAGAAGTAAGCTAGTTTATTAAACAATACTGTCCAAGCTTAAAAGGTAAATGTTTTCCAAATGAGGATGTAACAAAAAATTACACAAACGCTTAGATATGTTTCTCCTATGGTGTGGTAGCCTTGGAGAAATAACTTGAGGTAAACCCGCAGGGAGGTGAAAAATTTCTGTTTTCAAAAATAATGTTTTAAATCTTATGTACTTTGTTATATGGACATCGTGGTCTGACGGCCACACAGAAGGACCTAGGTTCGACTCCCCCTACAGGCAACATGAGAAATTATTTGAAAAGGATCTCTAAAACGGGTGCCATGAAAGGCTTTTCAGAAGAAATTTACATATTTGCCTGGCAGAAGCAGACTGTATAAAAAATTGCAAGCAGAACACCAAAAATCTCCTCTTGCACCAGTAAGAATTTATTATAAATCGCAATATTTCAATAATTCATTTAAAAAGAAAAAAGGAACTTAAGGAAATGGTCGGGATTCAAACCAGCAACCGTAATATCAAAATCCCACAACATATCATGATACAATTATAATTCAACAATGACAACATATTATAAACAATGTAATAAAAAACCTGCACAGAACTCACCCGCAATCACGATACTCTCAAGTACCAAGCCGCCGTGCTTACTGCTGGTAGTCCGCACTGGTTTCAAATCCTCCGCTGGTGATTGAATGTCTCCACCTAATACAGCGTCAAACTCATCGTATATGCGTTTCTTCACAGTCCATACAGCATTGGGATTACCGGGCAGTTCAGACACAGCCATTTCACTTACTTCTAAACCATGGCGCAAAACACGTAATGATGAACGTGGCCCGCGTCCGCATAAAACAAACGTAAAGTTGTGTTGTATCCTCGTTAGCTAAATCAGCTACTTGTGACGAAACAATTGGTGCAAAAGAAGGCATTTCATCAACCATAACGAGATTTTTCAGTGGTCTTGGTGCGGAAAAGAAAGTTTCACCCTCTTCCAGCGGCATGGCAGAGCTGAATTCGGGTTCATCATCGTCACCAAGATGTGCAATTTGATAAAGATAGTGGTTGCCCAATTTTTTTTTGCACTTTTAGACCCCCGGCGCATCAATACAATTTACCACCCGCCCATGCGCCATGCCACAATAGGGCATTAATGTGCGTCACACATTTGTGTGCCATGCACCGTTGGGGCATAAAGAATGCTGCCCATTGATGGAGCATATAGTTGGCTGCTCATTGATGGGGCATATAGAAAGCTGCCCATTGATGGAGCATATATTTGGCTGCTCATTGATGGGGCATAGAGAAAACTGACCATAAAATCTGAAAAGACAAAAAAATTAGAATTGAATATACGAATAGTTTTCATGTATGTATCCATCGCTGGGCGCCGGCCACCACAGCGAGTGATACACACACGTACATACATGGTTTCAACGCTGCCGAAACGATACAGGATTTCGGCAGCGTAAACCTATACTTACCTCGAAATCCGCCATGTATCCACTGCTGCAATCCCTAATGATCCACCTGCCACCTGAAAAATAAATGAATTACAAATTAATTTAAGAAAAATTATCCACAACAAATTTTACTACTTACCTCGCTACGATTTTTTCCATTAATGACATTTCATTCAGGAATGTATGCAGTGCTGAATGAATTAGCGTGGCCACTTCGCGTAACGATCGGTACCCACACATGATCGTAACGGGTATGTACTCGTTGAAAAAAATCTACCACTTTTGCGTAGCGTGCCGTATTGTGCGGGTGGATTGATTTCACTTGGGCCAGGTGAAGTCTTGGCCATTATGAATGTGTACGTCAAGTGGGAATATGCATTTATTAACTTTAAATTATGAACTACGACGTCCGGAAAAATACTTCAATCAACCGTTTATTGAAGGTCTTACTTGTCCACTGGACAATTTAATTAGGCAGCGATTTAGAATGGTGTCCCATGAATTTTGCAATAAAAGTGGTACCTTTCCGTACCCTATGATATATATACTTGTGATCAGGAGAGGTCCCTCTACCATCCTGAAATACCCGGCATTCTCTACCAATGGGACCCCATTCTAAAATCGCCCCCTTTAATTCTGTTTACCGGAAAAATTTCCCATTTTATTTGGTATGGCAGAATGGAAAATATTTTTACGTAATTATATGAGTACTTTTGGGCAAGTACTTTCGTGACTGAGCCGTGTTGTAGGCGAGCTGCGGCATAATGTTGTAAGCACATCCGCGGCAACACGAATGTGCCGTACGCCGTATCATACGGGCGAGAAACACGTCCTCTTGAGCATGATGTTTTATAGGGTTTAACATATCAACAACGATACATACCCATATATATCCTCCATTTCCACGGATTTTTTCACTATTTCTATTTCACACTTGCGATTTCAGTTACCACAGGCACAATAAATCTGTACCGAGATTTCTATCTGTGCAACTTTTTCACTATTCCTTTGTCACGTTTTGACAAATTTTACATTTTTCTGTGTAAATGATGGGATGTGGCAGCACAGAGTTGCTGACCACGTCTGTAAAACCGCAAATGTGGGTGAGTTACGAGCTGATTGAACACGGTGTCGATCAGCTGGTTATCCAACACTCAAGAACCAGCCGTGATGAGACTACAAACTTAGTCTTTTCAAAGCAAATGCATGCACATACCGCTTAATGATAGCCAAACTACAACAAAAGTTGCAGGACCTCGGCCCATTTCTCCCGTATTACGCCAGGTTACCGACAAATATTACATTTCGGGCTCCAACGAGTTACTACACTCACCATTATGTACTGTGTTCTGGGGTTGCAGGGAGTTGTCACTCGTGACAAAGCTGCCAGATAGGGAAAAATTGCCAACCAAAATGCCAAACAAAATGCCGAACAAAATGCCAAACTTACCCAATTGAAGGTAGACACAATTTATACGGAAAAGTAAATATTCGTGGTTAGGTATACAAGCCACCCACAGGTATTAATGGGATTTCTATTGTTTTAGCATGACTCGCTACACCGCAACACGCGTAAAAACCGAGCAAAGGTCTCGCCCGTTCACCATCCCCTGTCGGTTATGCGGTAATAACCATGGCATCCGATTTTGCCAGAAATATCGTGGGATGGCGGTTGAAGAGCGGTTGAGGGTAGTACTTATCCACAAGTACTGCTCCAACTGCCTATCGCCATTCCACGGTCCTAGAAAATGCCCGAGCAAGGACCGCTGCTACCGGTGTAACGAAAAACATCATACGACGCTGCACATCGAGGACTCAGCCGCCCGCCCCTCTGAGCACGTCGGCTCGAACGTCGACGGACTGGATGATGGAGAGATCCCCGATGGCGCGTTGTCAATCGCCATCACCGAAACCACTAAATCCTGGGCAGAACAGGTAGCCGAAGCGGAAGAAGAAGAGGAGGCGGCCAGCTCACCACCGATACGCTCTCCACAGCTCGGCGGCTCGGAAACACGTTCTTTCCGACCGCTACTACGACACGAGCTGTGGAGAAGCCGCGATACCGTCCACGAGGGGAACAGAGGAGAGCGTGGCTCGGAAACACGTACTTTCCGACCACACCAAAGGCCCGGTAAGGTGAATCCTGGTGGCTCGGAAACGCGTCCTTTCCGCTCATCACGCCTTACAGCGGGTCGGACGGCACCTTACTCGGCCCACACAGCCGTCAGCGACACCGCCGTAGTCCGCTATCGGAATTTGCCTGTCACCTTCCGGTCGGGAAGAGCAGCCAACACGCCCACCGAAATCATTATTTTGAGGTCACCATATTCGGCCTCACCATATCTGGGGCCTACCAACAATGAGGCCTCACTCAATCGACCCGTCCGTTTGTCGACAAATTATTCTAAAAAAGGTGCAATGAACTAGGCAAAACCACGTTAATGTACTAACTACTTTTTTTCGTCCACCACAGGTGTCCGCCGGAAGCTACGAGCAGAGCAAGGGCTCAGGAAGAAGCCACGTAGTCATAGTTTAAGTTTTAATAATTAGTCTGGCATGGCTGCTGGTGATTCTGGTTGTATCCTTTTTTCTTTCTTTTAATGTTGCTTGTCGCAAGGGGGGCCGGCATGTTTAGGCCATCGGCCTAAATATATCGGTCGCCCCTCGTAATAGTTACTAGTATCTGCCCGCGCGACTTTGTTGTTATCTTTTCGCCCGATAACAGCTCTTACCCCTTCGAATCCTACGAAAGTAGGCATTCGGCGGCGGTACAGAGCTAAGTTTTATCTGAAGGCGCTTTCACTTCGATTTTGAACACGAATCAAATCAACAGCAGCCACTCCAGGTAAGATCAATTCAATTTTCAATAATTTCAATTTCCGTAAACTCAGTTCATTATCCACGGTTATAAAATATTAATTGTCCACTTCCATAAAATAGTACTTGTACGCCTTAATTGTCCAATAATTAAGGGTGTACAATATACTCAATAAAGAGATTCACTTATTGTATTGTATTTATATTTGAAATACAGTGTTTTATTATTTACTCATTCGCTGCCCTTTCTTTCACTTTTCGTTACATATTATTACGTGCGAGCAACCCCGCCATTACCCGGGCTCGCCGTAACAAAAGGCATTCCGATTATGTTGCTTCGTCACTTAACCCCTCCAAAGTTATGTAAGTAAGTTACTTCTCTTCGAAATAATATTATAGAAGCAGAAATTCTTACGGGATGTGGAGTAGGCGAAATAGTTTTCATACCACGCATACCCATACTACCAAACAATTTTCCATTTTACTTCAAACGCGTTCAGTTTCCTGTGAGTGTGTGTTTCGCTATGATAATTAATAAGTCGCAAGGCCAGACACTTCGAGCAGCCGGTATCGATCTTAGGACAAACTGTTTCTAACACGGACAATTGTATGTTGCTTGCTCAAGGGTTACTGGGCCAGAAATTTTTTTTATAATTTGTAATATGGGAAGAACATCAAATGTTGCGTCAAGTTCATGGGCAGCCCCACTTATAAAACGGTCCACTTAATCACTTAACAACAGCCGGTGGCAACCGCGCAAGCAACTTCAAATGAGCGAGCGTAACCGAAGGGGAGTTTGATTTGAGAAGCCATACACGAGTGGACGTAACAATTGACTTTGTCTTTCAATATTCATATTTTTCTATTATATTTAAATTCTTTACTCATTAAACATTCAATTATGATTAAACATAATCAACGTGGTTTAATTTGAGTCGATACCTTCACATCTTAGAAGGTGGATTTGGATTCCATACGCCTACAACGAGGTAAGAACGTCAACGCAGTGACAAAGGTGTACAAGTGTACGTACACAAACGACAAAAGTCTTCAACGTCAACGGCAGCGCAACCGGGCACGTCATAGCCAAACGGCGCATAGTCATATTGAGGAGAAGATTTTCAACGGTGCAGTCAAGTGTTAGTACTGCGAAACGAAGCCACAGCGCAACGCCAACGTCTTACAAGAAGAACAAAAAAAACGACGAGAATATTCGACAACTAACAGCGCGAACGTGCACGTGATAGCAAAACTGTGCTAGTAGGTTTTTGAACAGAAGATCTCAACGCCGCAGGCAAGTCTATAATGCAAATGTAGCAACGCCAGCAGCTTGATAAGAAATACAAGCAGAGCAAAGCAATTGCAAACGCAATCGCAAAACAACGAACTCATCAAGTAAAGTTGCAGACGAGTGTACAAACACAAACGACGACAACAACAACGTAAAGTGCGTTTGATTATTTACATTCGCAACAATTCAACAAAGGCGCCAGTGTATCAGAAAACAGAGGTGACTGCGATGCTAGAAAATTTTCGACTGCGCAGCAACGGTGTTCCGCTAGTTCAACGTCTCTGCTTCTACGAATTAACGTATAAATTTGAAACGCATACACACATATCAATTGGAGTGCAAGGAGAATTTCTAATTGGACTTGCAAAACAAATTGGGCAACAGCAGTAAGCAGCGAATAACGAAATATAAGAGCTCACAAATTACAGTGGAGGCGCTAATAAAAGGACGGTGAAATAAAATATTTTAAGAATATTAGTTTTCCTACTAATAAAATATATTTTTTTCAAACATGCTAAAGCTAAATACGCTAAGGTGGTGCAGCTCAATACGTTATTAAAGGCAAATGATTTACCAAGGACTGGTCTCAAAGCGGCTAAGATAGCTGCGTTGGAAGCAGCTTTAGGTACCAATGAAGTAGATCCAATGGAGCTTGAAGATGAGAGTACCATATCTACAAACGACTTACAAACACAAGTGAATAGTTTGAAAGAAGTGATTGCAAACTTAACGAGAGCTATTGGTACTATGAGCCAGAGCACACAACAGATACAAAACAATGAGAATGTACAACAAACGTCAGGCAGAATCAACAACGATGATGGTGCAGGGTCAAGCATAGCATGTTGGGAATCTGCGGATGATCTACGAACGTCATCACGTCCATTGATGAGGATTCAGGATATGATTGGTGTAATGCCTGAATTTGACCCACTCAAGGGTCCAACGTCTGCAATACAATTTGTAAATCGTACCCAACAGATACAAAGATGCTATGGGTGGAAAGAAGACATGGTTTTGATTGCAGTTCAACACAAAATGAAAGGCATGGCCAAACAGTGGCTGGAGGCACAACCGGTTTTCAGTTCATGGTCACAATTTAAGAACGCATTTCAGACGGATTTTCCGCCAACGCGAACGGCAGCAGAAACGCATAAGCTACTTATGAAACGCAAACGTAAACCCAACGAAGACTATGTAGAGTATTATTACTGTATGCTGACTATAGGTAGGCAAGGCATGGTGGACGATGTGTCAATTAATACACACATAGTTAGTGGGCTAAATGATAATGTACTAACTAAAACATTAGCAACAATGAATTTGTCGACGTGTAGCCAATTATTGTTGGCGCTAAAGAATTTAACGACAGGGAGCAACGTATCGCTTACTCCAACGACATTTTCGCAGCAACCAAGGGAGACCGAAGTGAAAGTGAAAGGAAAGCCTACTCAATTGAAATGTTTTAATTGTAATGAGTATGGTCACATCGCAGCCAAATGCACACAACCTCAACGAAAACCAAGGTGTATCAAATGTTCAAAGACGGGTCATGAAGCCAAGGATTGCAACAAAAAGACAACTGTTGCAAAAATCCGAAACGACGATACAGCCGAAGATGCCCCTCCGGTTATAAAAATTGTGGAACTTGGAGGAAGGCAAATGGAGGCATTCATTGACACCGGTAGCGTATGCTCGTTGATACGCGCATCCGCAGCACACGATATGCAAACGAAAGAGGCTAACAGATGCTTCACAGGATTAGGCGGATCCAGGGTGCAGGTCACTAAGCAAGTTGACGCGGAGGTGACTATTGGCAATATTCGACGTGAGGCAACACTTTATATTGTCGCTGATGGTTTGGTACCGTACGATATTTTATTGGGTCGCGACTGTAGCGGCAGCCTGTGGGTTAATGCAACATTGTAAAAGTCCGAACACTGCTGTATCTGTGTGTTAACAGCAACGGAGTTTCCTTGTATGTATTAGTAATGTTACGAAAGTTAAATACACGTATTTAGGTGTCTGAATGTGTATCTGTTAGTATAGGTGAAATTTATGTCGTGAAAGTGGATATCTGTCGTGTCCCGCCAAATCTGTTAGATGTATGGGTGTCCTTCGTGATTGAGTGAAAGCGAACTTTTTGTCTAAGAGGTACGATCGCCAAGCTAAGCGAGGCAATGAAGCAAATCAAAAGTTGAGCCAAGTGAGTGCGGACACCTTTACCCGGTTGTGAGAAAGTTTCTTAAACAGTTTTTTTATATAGCGGATAATTTTTTTGTGGATTGCAATAACGGTCCGTGCGGATTAGATTAGATTAGATTAGATTTTTATTTCCTTTTTCTTACAAAGCACTTTATATAAATACATAACAATAAAAGCTTAAGAATATTTAAGAATAGCTGAGCTTAAAATGCAAGAAAAAGTAAGTAAGGCACCCTTTAAAACAGGATAACGTTTTAGTATTGGGTGCTATCTCAAAATAAAATTAATGGAAACGTATTAGTGTGTGGGGTGAATGTAGATAACAGTGCATTATCCAAATGATACATTAAACATTGAGAAAATTAAAATTAAAATTAAAATCAGGTTAACAGCTTCTAGGAAATAGGGTTCAGTAAAATTTTGATATCGTTGTGGGATAGCTCTAGTAGAAACGATTTAACATTTAATAAAAATTTACGCAAATTTCTAATAGCACGAATAGACGCAGGTAGGGCAGTGTAAGCTTTGCCAGAGACTATGGTATAAAAACTATTGTAATGTGCAGTACGACATAAAGGAACCGAAACCAGTCCTTGTAGGTTTCTTCTCAGGTTATAGTTGTCCGAGACAAGGCTATTTAAATACCCACAGCGTATGAAAAATATCTTTAAACATTTGTAGTAATACATGTGTTTTACTGGAAGAATCCTCAGATTCCTAAACAACTCCATGATGTGGTGCAATCGACTAACATTACATATTTTCCTTATGCAACATTTTTGTATAGTTAAAAGCTGTTGCATTTTACTGAAAGATGCAGCACCCCAGCAACTTATGCCATATTGGAGCTTGGAGTGAACCAAAGCGTAGTAGAGTGTCTTAAGTGTCGAATTTGAGCAGATATTTCTAAGGCTGTAAAAATATCGAACGGTACACCTCATGTAGGACTTCAAACGAGAGATGTGCGTAGACCAACTTAAATTTTCGTCAATATAAACACCAAGATACTGAAAGTCTCTAACTTTTTCAATTGCGAAACATTTATCGCAGCAGCTTGTTTCAGAATTAAAGGATGCATTAGAACTCAACAAACCATTTAGTACAAAACGCTTGCAGTCAGCAGTATGGAATAAAATTTCTATGTCTGGAGAAGTTTTTGGATGTAGATTGTAGTACATCATTTTAGTTTTCCTGCTAACAGTAAGTTTATGTGCAGAAAACCAAAATCTTAATAAGTGAACGTCATTATTGATATCTGCTATTAAGTCCAGATGGTTCGATGAACCAAAGGCAACAGCAAGGTCGTCTGCGAACGCGGTGACTTTTCCACAGAATGGAAGCGAGAATATGGAATTCAAATAGATCAAAAATAGTATCGGGCCTAAAACGGACCCTTGAGGTACACCTAAGCTAATTGTAGTAGGACTGCTAAAACTATTGCCAACCTTTACTTTCTGAACTCTATCTGATAAGTAGCTTTTAAACCAATCATAAATAAAACCACGAAATCCCGCTCAATAAAGTATGTCTAACAAGATCTGGTGATCAACCATATCAAAAGCTTTCGTGATATCGACGAACAGACCAGCACAAATCTTTTTATCATCTAGCTCTTTGTATATATACGAGCAGAAGTCCAGCAAGGCATCTTCTGTAGACCGTCCGCATCTAAAACCGAATTGCATTGCGCTGAAAAAGTCCTTGTCGTCAAGAAAGGATATAATTCTAGATTTAACAAGTTTTTCAAAAACTTTTGACATGGAAGAAAGCAAAGAAATTGGCCTGTAGTTATTCACATCTTTTTTGCCCCCCTTTTTAAATAAGGGAATAACGATAGCACATTTTAGATCCGTCGGAAAAGATCCAGACAAAATACTTGCGTTGAACAAGTGAGTTAAGATGTCAACTAAATTGAAAGCCACATACTTTAGTACTTGATTAGAAATTTCATCATATCTGATAACTGTATCCAGATCGGCTGCTTTTTAGGTGAGTGTTCTAGGCCCCATAATTTAACGTAGGGTGCATGGTGAATGTGTTCCCAAAATTTAAGTGAGGAAATGTTATAAATCTAACAGTGGTTATGTGCAAAATCAAATTGAAATCGCCGATTCGAAATTCTATCTAAAAACTTAAGTGTTCTAACACTTGACTTTTAAATAGAAGAGATTAAATTGCTATTGACCAAATTGGTTAAAGTCCATTCACCTGCACCCAAGCTTCTGTCGCCCTAATGTTATCGCGAGGTTCTAAGGGAAGTTTTCCTTGCTATCCTTTTAGAAAAAAATTTTTGCCTGTCTACACCACCGCCAACACATCATATACAACAGTTTTATTGGATCCCACTATAGATAAGAATTTGGAAGGTAAAGGGGGAGCATAAGTGTTGCACCGGGCTCCACGCTAAAGCAACCAAGTGCCTCCGAGCGCTCATGCCACAGTAACCACCACCACATCAACATACATTGTTGAAGAAAGACCATTTTTGAGAAGAGACCGAGGAGAGGAAAGGAGGGAAACCGCCGCTGCTGCGTCAAATCTTGTTTTTTTTTACATATCTTGTATTAAAATAATTTTTATTTCGGTTTCAATAGTCATTCATTCATTCAGTTCATTGTTTTATTTCCTAAAAATTTACTTTGCTTAAGTTAAATTTCAATATTAGATCCAGCTGTTTCATCATATAATTTTTTTTGCCACCTTAATATTATATTGTTTTATACGATTTTATTAAATTTAGAGTAATTTAGCTTAAATTTTTTTGCAGTAATCAACATTATAATTCGTATTTTTAGTTTATCTAGATACGATAACTTTTTTTATTTTTTTGTCTGGATTCTGACCTACCCTAATAGTATTCCTAATTCTAATCGTATTTCTGCTAAGTTAACTTTCTCTCTTTTTTTTGTTTAAGTACAAAAGCCTCATTTTTATGATTTTTGTAAACCTGCTTTGCGCATTTTTTTTTACGTTTCCCCTGTCATGAAATTCCTCCAATAATTTTTTTGTTATTTTTCTTAGTTTCTCGGTTGGCTAATTTTTCTTTATAGATTTTTCTTTATCCCTTATTTTCTTATAACTGGTTTGATTTTACGACTTATATTTTTAATTTTGCTTTGTTTATTTTTTATTTTTTTTACTTATCGAAGCTTTTGTATCCCAATTTTCCTCACTTCCCTTTCTCAACCCCGATATCCCCTAAAACCCCTTACCACCTTTCTCACCACCTTTTTTTTCTGCTTTTATTTCCTTTTGTTTCTTGGTTCTTGAACACATTCCTGCTTCACACCCCTTCCCATAACCTGTTTTTTGCTTTCGTGCAAAAGTTTGCACTTAAGTTTGTTTTAGATAGTTTTTTTATTTACCATTCCATTTTTTTGTTTTCACTTTCATTATTCAGTTGCAGTTTTAGTTTAAATTCATTTCCTGAATCAATTTCCAATTTTTGTTTGCCTGCAAAGCATTTATTAGTTTTTTTTATTAAATTTAATCATTAGCGCAATTTTGGCATTGATTCGGACGGCCGCCACACGTCCGAATAACTTGTAACAACAAAAGTGTCACCTCCCATACCTGCTAGTGGGCATTGGAAAAAAAACTTCCAGTAGAGGCAAACTTATGTATGTATGTGTGTGTTAGGTTTATTTTTTTTTGCAGCAATCCTCTCTCCGCGACGCAGGCGCCTCTGTCAACGGGATGATCGGTAAGTGCTAGCGAGTAAGACATTTAAAAATATTGCCCACATACCTATGTAAAAATCTTTACCATAATGGAAGCTAGGGGAGTAGGACAAGTAACCGGCGCACAGTGGTCGTCCGATAAGTCTAAGTTTTAGTTTTTTTGATTATTCCTGGTTTGAATTCTCCTTATGTTGAAGTTAGTTTTGAATTTCTTTTCGCTTCATTGAGCTACAATTTTTTTCTTATTGTTTGATTTTTTTTATTTGAATTTTCTTTTTGGTAAATTTCGAGTACTAAGTTTTTGCAAGGCTTTCCTTTATTGTCGTAAGATATATTTTTTTTTTTTTTCCTTTGATTGAACTAAACGCGTTTCGTTAGCTTTTAACTTCATTTTCCCGTTTTTTTCTTTCTTTAATTCTATCATATTAATCTTAAGCGCCTTTATTTGAATTGTATCGATAGTTGTAAGTTTCCATTGATATTTTATTATTACACATTTTTTTAGTAGTTGTAAGTTAATTCATAATTGTTGTTAATTTTTTTTTCTGAATTTTGGATTGAGGTTAGAGGTTTATTTTTTTCTTACTTTTGCTTTTAAAATAGTTTAATTAAGCTTACCATTTTTTTTCTTTCTTATCTATATTAATAAATTAAGCTTGGTTGTTAAATTTGAAAAGAATTTTGATTTGTTTGTTGATTATTTATTTTATATGGGCTGAAAGATAAATCCCATGTCTGGCTAAAAGAGGAGCTGATTGGTGTGGGTGTTGCACTTGTGCATTAGAGGGGACGTGAATGTGAGGTGACTGGGACAGACAGGACTGTTAGGAACATGGGACAATAACTGACGGACTGACATGTGTGAGCGGAGTCAAAGTGGAGTCCAAGGTCGTTCACCTTCGGTGAACGAGAGGGGCGGGATGACTCCACCTGACATGGACAGGCCATTCTGTTTTTCTTTTCTCTCTTCCCCTCCGATGTAGAATTCACCAGGCATGAACCTCCTTTTTGTTTATGTAGCTGAAGGTAAGGCAGGTGAGCAAAAACCTGCTCCATCCGACGAGCTAGCGGGATTGCCCCCATGCCACTTTCCACCTTTGCCTTGCCCCAACAGCCAGCTACATTACAATGGCGCCCAACGAATAGCCCAATTGTCGATTTTTTTTTATTTTGAATTTTAAATATGTTTGGAATTTTTATCTCGATTTCCGTTTCATTTCTATTTTGTTTTAGTCTTCATTCATTGAATAATTTTTTTCTTTTGCTATAATAAATTTTCTTTCTTTCTGCTTTCCTGTTTTTAAAAGACCTCTTTGCTTTTACATAACTTTGTATTTTCGTTTTTCAATAACGTTCCTTTTTATAATTTCGGTTTACACTTTCCTTTTTTTTCCTTTATTTCTGTTTTCGATTTCCTTCTCTGACTGGACTGATGACAGTTGTAGGGGCAACATCGCTTGGATCAGTCCGACGCGATATGTGCCGCTACAAGAAAAATAAGGGGGATACTCGTCTTGCCGTAGAAGTTCCCTATGAGAGCTACAACGCTTGCATAAGTGGTATTCTGCGGTAAGACTAGTATATTGACAAGTACATGTTGTAGCGTGTAGGTGACTGTTTAAGCTACCGTGCACGTAGTCCAGCACCGCGTGCACGTGAGGTTTACAGCCAGCCTACACGGAGGAGTTGTTGGCAGTGTGACAACCAAGCTTGAGGCCAGAGCTTATAGGCTTGTTGTGCCACACTGCATAAACGGACGAATTTGGGAGACATTAGCTGACTAGGACCTAGACTAGTTACATACGGACCTTAAACTTAATTTAAAACCAAAATAATACGTAAGACACTCTTAAATACCTTAATTACCACGTATATTTTAACTTGAATTTTTTTGTACACTATTACATACACGTATATATAAAAAAAATTTTTTTTTGATATTGAATTCCCCTACCATTGAAACAGCTACGAAGTATTTTCTAGGTTTATTTTTTTTATTTTTTCTTTAGTTTTGAGTTCCCATAAGCAGAGGAATTTTGAATTTTGAATATTAATTAAAATTACTCATCATTAAAATTTTTCTTAGCATTTATTTCCTGGGTTTTTTTGTTTTGCCCTCGAAATTCTGGTTTTTCTTCCAAACCCACTTTTTGAATAGTTGTATTAGTTTAATTTTCGTGGTCTCCTCCTTTTAGATATATACATTTTTTCTCATCCATTTTATTCATTTTTTGTAAAATTTTTTTCCTGTTTGCAACATTGTTTTTTTTCACATATTTCTTTGAATTTGTTTCTGAGCCCTACTGTTGTTTTTGAAACAACCTTCGCCTTGCGGTTTTCTCTTTCTTTTGTGGCCCTTAACCCCTCTACCCCTTCCCGATATCTGCGACGGTTGGCGATCCGGGCCTCTTATTGGCGGAAGAAAGTCTTCGTTGTATGGAGAAGGAGGACGCTCAGGATGAGATTGTTGGTGAATTGGAGCTAAACCGGATCGTGACACGGAGCAGAGCCAGGGCGTTGCGGGACGAAGTCATCGGATCGGGCTTCACGCAGATCGATACGGGCATACCTCATCCCGATTGCCTACCAACAGACCTGGTGAGCAGGTGCGCTTCGCGGGTGTTTAGATCAGCGGGGGAACATATTGTCCAAAGAGTCCGTCCGGCTAGTCTTAGAATAACCGAAACCTTTTCATTTTCCGGGGGGGAGAGTAGTTTTTCACGAAAAATAGACGAACTTTTTAACATGTCCGATTCGGAGCAGGAGGGGCCAGTAGGTGGAGCAGTTGGCGGAGCAGGCACAGGTGCCATTCCCAAGCCCAGGGAGCCATCCAAGGACCAGGGTGCTGAGGGTGCGAAACAGCGCCAAGGCGGACCAACTCCAACGGCCATCTCCATGATTAAGCTTTTACCTACATTGGTTATCAGGCCCGGAACTAATATTTGAGGGAGAATATCGCTTCCTATAACCATGTCAATTTTTGCAGGGGCGAAACAGTTCGGGTCAGCTAGAGGGAGTGACGCATACTCTTTGAGATCTAAGGGGTCCACTCTAAATGTTGGCAAGAACTGTGTCAATTGTGGGAGTATAATCGCGTGAGTCGCGATTTTTCTTGAGAAATCTGGAGAACATATGGTGACAGAGCACACCTTATTGGCTTTCTGGACTGTTCGTCCTCCCATTCCCAATATTTCATAATTGGACCTTTGAACGGGTAGATCAAGGAGCCTTTGTACTCTAGAGGTTACGAAGGTTTTTTGAGATCCTTGGTCTAAAAGAGCGCGAATATTGAACGTTTCTCCTTTATGTAAGATGGGGACGTTTGCTGTTGGGAGCCATGTTCTCTCTCTGCTATTTGCAAAATGTGAGAGGACATTCTGCGTGTCGTTTTGAGAAGCTGTTGGGTTCATCGATGCGGCTTGTGTTGAGGTAGACTAGAGACTAAGTTTTTCTTAGGTTTGGAGGTAGTCTGCGTTTGTTGGTTTGCTGGGTAATGAAGGAGGGAGTGATGTCGCTTTTGGCAGTAGACGCAGGTGAAACTACTCCGACATTGGTTTTCTGCGTGAGAATAAGCCAAACAGTTCTGGCAATAGTGATTTTCCCTTACGAATTTGTTCCTTTCTTGAGCTGATAGCTCTTTGAATTTGACGCAATACATTAGAGAGTGATTGCTGTTACATAATTTGCAAGAGGCCTGTCTTTTTGACTCGGTATGGAAGGAGCTGGATTTGTTTCTTTGCTGACCCGAGTGATTGCCAGGTGTAGAAGAGCGTGGAATGAAACTTGGCTGACTTTGTTTTGGTCGATTTGGCCTATAAGTAGTAAGGCGTTCAACCACCTCATACCGAGTAGTTAGGAACTGGTCCAATTCTGACCAAAGAGGTAACTCCTTACGGGAATTTAGGGATTGCTCCCAAAACGCTAGGGTTTCGTCCGGGAGTTTTGAGGAGCAGAGATATACTAACATCGGGTCCCAATTATCAGTGGATACTCCGTTTGCCTTAAGGGTTGAGAGACAATTATTAATTGTCGTTTGCGAAGGCGCACCGTTACTGCCTTAACTGCCTCGCCACTTCACACGTCACGGGCGCCTTCGCAGATTCGTAGCGCTCGTCTGGTGTCATAGCCAGGAAAGCGCGTCAAACACGCAGCGAGTGTATGCGGCAGCAGAGGCGACATTTACGGTAGTCCTGGGATCTGGAAAGAAACATTCGAAATCGTGTTAGAAAGGAGTATGTGTGGGTGCGGGGACGATGGGAAATGTCATTCGGGTCAGCTGATAGGACCTATCAAATTACTGAGATTAAATTACAAGGGTGGTAACTGACAGAGCTTCGCTATATTACGAGTGACGGTTCCGTTTTCAGTTCGGATGTCTACCACGCGAACACTTTGATCACGAGCGGGATAGAGTTTCGTGATTCGGCCTAATCGCCATTCGTTGGGGGGGAGGAGGTCGTCCTTAATCACGACGAGGTCACCTTCCTTTATGCTGGCTTCTTGGCGTTTCCATTTGTAACGCTTGTGGAGTTCCTGAAGATACTCAGTTTTCCAGCGCTTGCTAAATTGATGGTGGAGAACCTTTAGCCTTTGCCATTTATTGACTAAAGAGAGGTTTTCGCAATTAGGCTCAGGGACTGACAAAAGGGGGGAACCGCGTAAAAAATGACCAGGGGTTAAAGCCTTTAGATCGTCGGGGTCTTGTGACATTGGAGTCAGTGGTCCTCCAGACCTGAGGACCGCTTCTATGCGAATGAGGAGAGTGTTGAACTCCTCATAAGTAAACTTCTGGGTTCCGGCAACTTTGGTTAAGTGAATTTTAAAACTTTTCACTGCTGCTTCCCACAGCCCTCCCATGTGGGGGGCGTATGGAGGGATAAACTGCCATGAGAGCCCGTGGATGGCATATTTGCTTGCGATGTCTTCGGCAGTCTCTTGGAGAAATGTGGAGAACTTTCGTTGCAGGCTTCGTTGGGCTCCTACGAATGTCTTGCCATTATCAGACATAATCTTAGAGGGTATGCCTCGACGGCCAACAAACCGGGCGAATGCTGCCTTGAACGCTTCAGTGGTGAGATCCGAGCAGACTTCGAGATGTATGGCTTTGGTGGAAAAGCATACGAAAACGCATACGTAGGCTTTGGCGTAAGCAGTGTTGCCAGAAATTTTTAGAGCTTATAGCTAAATTGAAACAAAAAAATAGCTAAAAATAGCTACAAAAAAAATTTCATAGCCAAAAAAAATAGCTAAAATTTTTTTCTTTAAAAATAGCTAAATGAGCTTTTATTTCACATGAAATTAAACCACATATGTATGTCTGTAGTTACTAAATTATTATAAAGCAAAAAATAATAATAATAAAAACAATAACAATTCAGTCATTGAAAATATATGTACTTTTTAAGTACATAAATTAAATTATAATAGTAACATAAATTATAATCACGAATAGTTGATATACATACATACATCACTCAAGTTTTATTCAAAAATGAAGTTAAATCACAGCTGTGCAGAGTTCAAAAACAAAGTCATTGTCTTCGTTTAATTCACATGTTTAATCGTATATATTTACTAGGTATACCAAAGTTATGACAACATTTTCCAGGTCTTTTAAGACCGTATCTTATAGTTAGGAAAGAGTTTAACATCAAAATCTCCATTCTATTCCTTTGCTAGGTTTTTATTAAATTCAATACAGAAAAACTTCGTTCTATTTCCGCATTACTAAGCGGTATTATTAGCAAATTAAATACAAACTGTTGTAATTGCTCAAACGGATTTTCATTAATGGCATTTCCCAAACTCTCTTACCTCTATCCAAAACTTAACTTTAGAAGGGGTCTCTTGCCATGGATATGAATAGAGTTTTTTCCATTCCATTTCTATAACAGTAATTTTTTCTGCCTTAAAAGTATCAAATATTTTGGGCTTCACCACATTTAAAGCATTTTTTATAGCAAAAAACTCAATATTTTTTAAAGATTGAATATTTTGTGGTAGGCGTTAACGTAGCTGCTCAATTAACTTGATAATAAAAGTCTGACAAAATTTCTACTATCTATCAACTTTTGAACAGTTTGATAAACATAAGGCAGAGTGCACACGGTCGATATTTATATTCTAAAAAGTTCTGTGAAAATAATTTGGCAAATAACAAAAATGTTTTAGCTAAAATAGCTGACTCGATTTAAAAAAAAGCTAAAAAAATAGCTAAGAGCTAAACCCGAATTTCTATAGCTAAACGTCGAAATAAATAGCTAAATCTAGCTACAAAATAGCTAAAATGGCAACACTGGGCGTAAGATGCACGTCGGAGTATTGACGTTTTCACTAGAAATGGCCCTGCAAAATCTACTCAAGTGGTATTAAAGGGCAGGGAATAAGTTGCACGCTCTGGGGTTAGAGCTGCCATTAATTGAGATTGCATTTGTTGTTTATATATAGTACATTTCTTGCACTGAAATATGCATTTTTTCACCTTTTGTTTCAGGTGGGGAATGTAATATTCTTGCTGAATCATGCGGATCATTAGTTGCTTCTCGGCATGTAGCAGGGTCGTATGGAGGAAGTCCAAAAAAAGAGCGCAGTACCGTGAGTTGTCGGGTATGATGATAGGGTGCCTTTCGTTGTAACTCAAGTCTGCATAGGCGAGGCGTCCATTTACGCGTAAAAGCCCCTTGTCGTCCAAGAAGGGGTTGAGAGGGAGTAACGTGCTTCTTTTATCTAATGGAGTTGAAGCTGTGAGTGCCGCGATAACTTCTCCATAATGCCTTTGCTGAGAGTTCGTAATGAGTTGGATCTTTGCCTGATGAATCTCTTCCTGGGTGAGATGAACTGAAGGTGGTATCTGCTGTTTCCTGGACTTGGAGATAAATCGGCGGACATAGGCGAGAACCCTCAATGCTCGAGGGAATGACGAGAACCGATCCAGGAAATCATGATTTTCCAGAGAGTGTAGCTCTTCTATCCGTCGTTGTTCTGGGGGTGCGTCTTTATGAAGGCTATCTTTCAGCCAATCAGTCGGGGAGTTTAAAAGCCACTTTGGGCCGTTCCACCAGAGTGAACAGTTGGTCAAGTCCTGGGGTCGACATCCTCGCGTGCCCATATCGGCCGGGTTGTCTCCGCTGGGCACATGCCACCACGTAGCGTTACTGACGTTGTTGAGGATTTGGGATATGCGGTTCGCAACATAAGTTTTCCAAGTGTGTGGTGGCTTTTCAAGCCAAGCCAAGACTATAGAGGAGTCTGTCCACATGGTTAAGCTACTTTCTGTGAGCTGAAGTGACGTCCGAATGTGCTTAACTAATTTTGAGAGGAGGACTGCACCACAGAGTTCTA
The DNA here is from genome assembly GCA_951509765.1 of Sphenella marginata. Taxonomy (NCBI): domain Eukaryota; kingdom Metazoa; phylum Arthropoda; class Insecta; order Diptera; family Tephritidae; genus Sphenella; species Sphenella marginata. The sequence goes on from OX608078.1 coordinate 69,411,381, forward strand.
ACCTAGGAAGGCTTACCGTTTGGAGGGGTGCGACTTTACTTTTTGCTACTAGTAGGTGCGAGGAGAAAGAGGTATCGCTGTTTTGAACCCTTAGGTACACACAGGCGCAATAAGCCTTTGCAGAGGCGTCGGAGAATCCATGTAATTCTGTAGGTGCATCAGGGGTGAATTTGACCCAACGTGGGACTTGTACGTCTCCAATGGCTATGAGGTTCTCCGAAAATGTCTTCCACTTGAGAAGTGTAGCTGTTGAGCGGCCATCCTGCCGGGTCGAAAAGTTTCGCAACAGAAGAGAGTATCTGTCTTTTGGTGGCAGCGTCTTTGTAGAGCTTGAGTCGTGAAATTTTAGGAAATCGGCGTCAAGGAGATCAGATTCCGGTATTTTTTCCAATATTTGTGGGAGATTTGCAGTGATTTTTTGAGGGGAAATCCTGCTGACTTCAATGCTTCGATTAGCTGTTGCATCGTTTTGATAGTGGACTGTATGTTATGTCCGCCTGAGAGGATGTCATCCACGTAAGTTTTTTGCAGGAGGACGTTGCTAGCAAGAGGGAGTTCAGATTGGCAGTCATTTGCCAGTTGCTGAAGGGTACGAATGGCTAGATATGGGGCACAGTTGACACCGAAGGTAACTGTTTTTAATTTAAAATCTTCTACTGGGCCATTAGGAGATTGGCGGAAGAGAACCCGCTGGAAGTCCTGATCCTCCTTATAGACATAGATTTGCCGATACATTTTCTCAATGTCACCATTGAAAACGAATTTATAGAGACGCCATTTGAGTATTACGATCATAAGATCGTTCTGAAGAACGGGGCCTGTGTGAAGCGCATCATTCAGTGAAATGCCGGAGTGGGATTGTTTGGATGCATTGAAGACCACTCGGACTTTCGTAGTCTTACTATCAGGCTTTATTACGGCGTGGTGGGGCAGATAAAATGAAAAATATTTTCCATCACGTATAATTTCACGAGATGCTGTGGGCTCCATATGCCCGAGGGTAATATATTCTGCTAGGACTTTTGAGTACGTAGTTTGGAGTTCCGCCTTCTTCTCCAGACTCCGTTCAATACTTAGGTATTGTTGTTGAGCTGAAGGCCTGGAATGTCCTAAAGCTATTAAGTCAGGAAACGTAGCTTTAAAGCGGAGTTTGACCACATAACGGCCATCATCTCTACGAAATGTAGTTTTCTTGTAGAGTTCTTCGCAGATTATATCATCGTCTTTGAGGGGCGATGCCGAGGGTACTTCCTCTTGTTCCCAAAACCTTTTGAGGAGGTCTTGTTTCATCATATAATTTTTTTTGCCACCTTAATATTATATTGTTTTATACGATTTTATTAAATTTAGAGTAATTTAGCTTAAATTTTTTTGCAGTAATCAACATTATAATTCGTATTTTTAGTTTATCTAGATACGATAACTTTTTTTATGTTTTTGTCTGGATTCTGACCTACCCTAATAGTATTCCTAATTCTAATCGTATTTCTGCTAAGTTAACTTTCTCTCTTTTTTTTGTTTAAGTACAAAAGCCTCATTATTATGATTTTTGTAAACCTGCTTTGCGCATTTTTTTTTACGTTTCCCCTTTCATGAAATTCCTCCAATAATTTTTTTGTTATTTTTCTTAGTTTCTCGGTTGGCTAATTTTTCTTTATAGATTTTTCTTTATCCCTTATTTTCTTATAACTGGTTTGATTTTACGACTTATATTTTTAATTTTGCTTTGTTTTTTTTTTATTTTTTTTACTTATCGAAGCTTTTGCATCCCAATTTTCCTCACTTCCCTTTCTCAACCCCGATATCCCCTAAAACACCTTTCTCACCACCTTTTTTTTCTGCTTTTATTTCCTTTTGTTTCTTGGTTCTTGAACACATTCCTGCTTCACACCCCTTCCCATAACCTGTTTTTTGCTTTCGTGCAAAAGTTTCCACTTAAGTTTGTTTTAGATAGTTTTTTTATTTACCATTCCATTTTTTTGTTTTCACTTTCATTATTCAGTTGCAGTTTTAGTTTAAATTCATTTCCTGAATCAATTTCCGTTTGCCTGCAAAGCATTTATTAGTTTTTTTTATTAAATTTAATCATTAGCGCAATTTTGGCATTGATTCGGACGGCCGCCACACGTCCGAATAACTTGTAACAACAAATGTGTCACCTCCCATACCTGCTAGTGGGCATTGGAAAAAAACTTCCAGTAGAGGCAAACTTATGTATGTATGTGTGTGTTAGGTTTATTTTTTTTGCAGCAATCCTCTCTCCGCGACGCAGGCGCCTCTGTCAACGGGATGATCGGTAAGTGCTAGCGAGTAAGACATTTAAAAATATTGCCCACATACCTATGTAAAAATCTTTACCATATTGGAAGCTAGGGGAGTAGGACAAGCTACCGGCGCACAGTGGTCGTCCGATAAGTCTTAGTTTTAGTTTTTTTTGATTATTCCTGGTTTGAATTCTCCTTATGTTGAAGTTAGTTTTGAATTTCTTTTCGCTTCATTGAGCTACAATTTTTTTCTTATTGTTTGATTTTTTTTTATTTGAATTTTCTTTTTGGTAAATTTCGAGTACTAAGTTTTTGCAAGGCTTTCCTTTATTGTCGTAAGATATTTATTTATTTTTTTTTTTTCCTTTGATTGAACTAAACGCGTTTCGTTAGCTTTTAACTTCATTTTCCCGTTTTTTTTTTTTCTTTAATTCTATCATATTAATCCTAAGCGCCTTTATTTGAATTGTATCGATAGTTGTAAGTTTCCATTGATATTTTATTATTACACATTTTTTTAGTAGTTGTAAGTTAATTCATAATTGTTGTTAATTTTTTTTTCTGAATTTTGGATTGAGGTTAGAGGTTTATTTTTTTCTTACTTTTGCTTTTAAAATAGTTTAATTAAGCTTACCATTTTTTTTCTTTCTTATCTATATTAATAAATTAAGCTTGGTTGTTAAATTTGAAAAGAATTTTGATTTGTTTGTTGATTATTTATTTTATATGGGCTGAAAGATAAATCCCATGTCTGGCTAAAAGAGGAGCTGATTGGTGTGGGAGTTGCACTTGTGCATTAGAGGGGACGTGAATGTGAGGTGACTGGGACAGACAGGACTGTTAGGAACATGGGACAATAACTGACGGACTGACATGTGTGAGCGGAGTCAAAGTGGAGTCCAAGGTCGTTCACCTTCGGTGAACGAGAGGGGCGGGATGACTCCACCTGACATGGACAGGCCATTCTCTTTTTCTTTTCTCTCTTCCCCTCCGATGTAGATTTCACCAGGCATGAACCTCCTTTTTGTTTATGTAGCTGAAGGAAAGGCAGGTGAGCAAAAACCTGCTCCATCCGACGAGCTAGCGGGATTGCCCCCATGCCACTTTCCACCTTTGCCTTGCCCCAACAGCCAGCTACATTACAATGGCGCCCAACGAATAGCCCAATTGTCGATTTTTTTTTATTTTGAATTTTAAATATGTTTGGAATTTTTATCTCGATTTCCGTTTCATTTCTATTTTGTTTTAGTCTTCATTCATTGAATAATTTTTTTCTTTTGCTATAATAAATTTTCTTTCTTTCTGCTTTCCTGTTTTTAAAAGACCTCTTTGCTTTTACATAACTTTGTATTTTCGTTTTTCAATAACGTTCCTTTTTATAATTTCGGTTTACACTTTCCTTTTTTTTCCTTTATTTCTGTTTTCGATTTCCTTCTCTGACTGGACTGATGACAGTTGTAGGGGCAACATCGCTTGGATCAGTCCGACGCGATATGTGCCGCTACAAGAAAAATAAGGGGGATACTCGTCTTGCCGTAGAAGTTCCCTATGAGAGCTACAACGCTTGCATAAGTGGTATTCTGCGGTAAGACTAGTATATTGACAAGTACATGTTGTAGCGTGTAGGTGACTGTTTAAGCTACCGTGCACGTAGTCCAGCACCGCGTGCACGTGAGGTTTACAGCCAGCCTACACGGAGGAGTTGTTGGCAGTGTGACAACCAAGCTTGAGGCCAGAGCTTATAGGCTTGTTGTGCCACACTGCATAAACGGACGAATTTGGGAGACATTAGCTGACTAGGACCTAGACTAGTTACATACGGACCTTAAACTTAATTTAAAACCAAAGTAATACGTAAGACACTCTTAAATACCTTAATTACCACGTATATTTTAACTTGAATTTTTTTGTACACTATTACATACACGTATATGAGCCCCTCAGAACACAAGTGGCATAAGTCCACTTGTTCTTGATTCTAGATATTGAAGGGTTTGCTAAAAGTTGGATATAAAAATCAGGATTGAACTTTTTAACTCGTTTTTTCAATAAAACTTCAGAAAAAGGTTATATTTAACATAAATTCATGTCTTCAAAACTTTTTATTCATAAATTTGGGTTTTTCGAGTACTCCAAAGTACTTACACCACTTGTGGTGTAAACGGTTTTAACGTTTTGTTTAGAGCACAAATGACACTCCAATTTAATACAGTTAACCAAAGGAAAACTGGGACTGGAAATTGGTTTAGTCGTAACATCTAACTCTTATTTAAAATATAGTCGAATCTAATATAGAAAGCGCATAAGGTAAAGTTTCAAAGTTTACACAAAGTGCATGAGAGTTAATCAAAGGTCGAAAAAAAGTAAAAAAAAAAATTGCGGCATTTTTTTGCAGAATTTCTATCAAAAATATGAGTAGGCAGTTTTGTAGTCCTTTCAATTTAAGTGCAAGTTTGAACTAGCTCAAAATTATGAAATTTTTTTTTGTAGGTGTTGAGCAATTTCTTCCATACAAAATTTTATTTTTTTCTTGTGTTGTATGGAAGAAATTGCTAAACACCTACAACAAAAATTGTTTATAATTCCAATTTTGAGATAGTTCAAACTTGCACATTGTTATACTAAAATTGAAAGGGCTATAAAACTGCCTACCCAAATTTTTGATAGAAAGTCAGCTAAAAGTGCCGCAATTTTTTTTTTTACTTTTTTTCGACCTTTGATTAACTCTAATGCACTTTGTGTAAACTTTGAAACTTTACCTTATGCGCTTTCTATTATAGATTCGACTATATTTTAAATAAGAGTTAGATGTTACGACTAAACCAATTTCCAAGCAGTCCCAGTTTTTCTTTGGTTCACTGTAGATACAACAATAACTGAAATACAATTTCCTTTTAATCATTGTCACTTTCTTCACGTTCTTCTTGAAGTGGGCCAATATCTTCACAAGTCTCGCTAGTAACAAGCCTCTCGAAATAATTGTGGTGTGATGGAGGGATGTATGGCAGCAGGTCCAACATGTCTTTAATTTTTTCTGGCGGCATATACATATTCATCTTCTGATCCATTATCAGCAAAAATACTAAATATTCCACCACCGTCATCTTCACTGGAGTCCATTTTAACACAAAAAAAACACTATAAAACACTAGCGAATAACTCCTTCCCTAACGAAAGTCACTGCACGAATGGTAAATTACTCAACTACGCCACTTGTGCTGTCAACAAAATATGGAAAGCGTTCACTGCACAAGTGACTTTTGCTTTTTACGAGGTTGCTATGGGAACTAGGAGTTATCCCGTTAGCGTGCTATATAGAACTCATTTTCCCCCACATAGTGTCATGCCTAACTCAAAAACAACTAAAACTGGACTTATGCCACTTGTGCTCTGAGGGGCTCATATATAAAAAAAAATTTTTTTTTTGATATTGAATTCCCCTACCATTGAAACAGCTACGAAGTATTTTCTAGGTTTATTTTTTTTATTTTTTCTTTAGTTTTGAGTTCCCATAAGCAGAGGAATTTTGAATTTTGAATTTTGAATATTAATTAAAATTACTCATCATTAAAATTTTTCTTAGCATTTATTTCCTGGGTTTTTTTGTTTTGCCCTCGAAATTCTGGTTTTTCTTCCAAACCCACTTTTTGAATAGTTGTATTAGTTTAATTTTCGTGGTCTCCTCCTTTTAGATATATATATTTTTTCTCATCCATTTTATTCATTTTTTGTAAAATTTTTTTCCTGTTTGCAACATTGTTTTTTTTCACATATTTCTTTGAATTTGTTTCTGAGCCCTACTGTTATTTTTGAAACAACCTTCGCCTTGCGGTTTTCACTTTCTTTTGTGGCCCTTAACCCCTCTACCCCTTCCCGATATCTGCGACGGTTGGCGATCCGGGCCTCTTATTGGCGGAAGAAAGTCTTCGTTGTATGGAGAAGGAGGACGCTCAGGATGAGATTGTTGGTGAATTGGAGCTAAACCGGATCGTGACACGGAGCAGAGCCAGGGCGTTGCGGGACGAAGTCATCGGATCGGGCTTCACGCAGATCGATACGGGCATACCTCATCCCGATTGCCTACCAACAGACCTGGTGAGCAGGTGCGCTTCGCGGGTGTTTAGATCAGCGGGGGAACATATTGTCCAAAGAGTCCGTCCGGCTAGTCTTAGAATAACCGAAACCTTTTCATTTTCCGGGGGGGAGAGTAGTTTTTCACGAAAAATAGACGAACTTTTTAACATGTCCGATTCGGAGCAGGAGGGAGCAGTAGGTGGAGCAGTTGGCGGAGCAGGCACAGGTGCCATTCCCAAGCCCAGGGAGCCATCCAAGGACCAGGGTGCTGAGGGTGCGAAACAGCGCCAAGGCGGACCAACTCCAACGGCCATCTCCATGACTCAGCTGAAGCAGATAATGGTGATGATGGCGGAACAAAATGAGTTGATGGTGCAGTACATGGACGAGGTCCGCAATATTCGCGAGCATGTTTCAAACCTCAGCAACCGAGTCGCTGGGATGGAAACCTCGGGACATGGGTTAGGGAACCGGCCTGCCCAGTCTTCGACTCCGGATAGGGGCAATACAACCGAAACAACCAGCCAGCGTGTCGTTTCAAATGCTACGTTGCATGGGGGTTCAGGCTCATCGGGAAACACCCAGGACCCACCGAAATGGAAGAAGATGGACCTGGACAAGTGGCACGTGAGAGAGCTTTCTGTTCAGGATCGAGAAGTTGCAACAGCCACACAACATATCACACTTTCAGCTCTTCACCGACTTCCATTGTCTCGTGACGGGCTCCGCCTTGAAGTTGTACTGGCAGGTCTTAGAGGACCACTCGGACGAACCCGATTTTGGGTACCCCGAGCTAAGGGCGGAGCTGCTAGCCCACTTCAAGACCACGGAGTCCGATTACGAGATAATCCGCGAGATAATGGAGCCCAAACAACAGCCACTGGAAGGGTTCGACGACTTTTACGATGAGGTCTATAATTTGACTTTCCGCTGGTTGGGATAATTAGGGGGAACCTGAAGCCCTACTTAGCAAATTTAACGTTTGCATCGAAAATAGACACGCTGGCTGAGCTGAAGTCCGAATGAAGGCCAGCGGAACGTCTCATAAAGGAGAATAAGAGTAGGGCCAAAGCAGTGAGTGAGTTAGGGTACCCCGAGGCGACACCTGCGGATAAGGAAACAAACCAGACTCCCGTAGACGCGATCTCAAACAATTTCCAGCGGAAAGGGCCGTTCCAGCAGCAAAATCCCGCGACGCAGGGAACTTCGGCCCAGCCGCAGCCGTCGTTTAACCCCAATCCTACCATCAATTCGTTCTGTGCGTCACCTTATCATTTAATGTTGTGTTTTGCGTGTGGAATGCCTGTCGATTATTTTGTGAAAAATCCGTCTGAGTTAAAGAAAGAGAATCATTGTAAGTCCCCGTTCCCCGTTTTGCGTGTGGTAAAGATACGTCTTTTTGTGTTTTTAAACCGGGACAGGGAAACTCCCGACTGGCGGAGATAGCCGGGAGCTCTCGCCAGGAGATAGTCCACCCGGAATCCAACCCAGGGTCCAAATTTTAAAGAATACTACCGGGACAATACATAGAGAAAGCGGTGCTAGGAATAGGGACGGTGCAGTGGAAAGGAAGAAAGTCGAGCCAAAAAGTCTACATCAGAGAAAAAGAGAATACGACGAAGCTAGACATCGAATATTTAATGAAGAAATTGTGGCAAAAAAGAGAAGTTTTAATAAAATAAAGAAGATGCGGGAGAAGAGGAGAATCATGAAGAGAATCCACCATAAGATAGTCTCCACTATTGTTACCCTTAAGGGAGATAACCGGTTCTTCGCTAGGACTGAAATAGGAGGAAAGGATGTTCTAGCTTTGTTAGATTCGGGGGCTGGCGCGAATTGTCTAGGTAAGAATTATGAAAAACTGGTAGAGGGCAGAGAGGATAGTATCATTAAGGTTTCTAATCAAAATATTCGTACGGCAAACGGCGGTGAAACGCCAGTAGTAGGTGCTATCACTCTGCCAGTCTTGTGGGAAGAAGAAGTCAAAGACCTAGAGTTTTTAATCGTGCCAGGCCTACAGCAGGAAGTGTATCTTGTCTTTGATGCAGTGCAACATGTTTTCACGAAAGAGCAAAGTGTTGCCTTAGAGGGGGTCAAGGCGCAGTACCCATCTTTTGCTGTCTTGGGGTTGGGGAAAACCAATGTGGAGGAACACGTGATTGAGGTTTCGGATGAGAGTCTCCCAGTGAAACAGAGACACTATCCAATATCACCAGCGATCCAAAAACATGTTTTTGCTGAGCTAGACCGCATGTTGGGTCTAGGGGTGATTGAGGAGAGCAATAGCAGTTGGAGCTCTCCCGTGTCGCGGAGTGTCGGGTCTAGCTCCGAATTACAGTACCTTCTTTGTGCCTGTCTTATAATACAAGTCGCTTCGTTACGAACTTCCTTGTAGCGACGCCAGGAAAGATCAGTCTTATTTCTACGCCACTTATTATAAAACGTTTTGCGTTTCTTTATAAACCACTGGACTCTTGAATTATACCAGGGACATGAACGATTGATGATAGTAGCAGAGAAAATAGGCACATGAATATCGAATAATCTGGTTAACATTTTATTAAGAAAGTCTAACTTACTTACCACAGAGTCTAGGAACCAGCATTCAGCCCAGTCGACTGCAAGCAGATCTGAATACAATGAATTAACATTCACAGATTTAAAATCGCGATAAAGAAATGTGCTAGCTATATCAGAGCGGTTCATTACGACATCCAAGGTACAAAATATCAAGTCATGGTCAGAAACGAACGAGATTTGCTCAAACTTGAGAACGTGGGAAGGATCACACGTAATAAAAAAATCGAGAAGACTGGGTTCACAGTTATGATCATGTCTCGTTGGGATATATCTATTGACAACACAAAGTCCTGCTGTGGTCACTAGGTCAAGTAAATTACGACTGTAGGAGTCATTAATTAATAAATTAATATTGAAATCACCACATATCAAAATCCGTTCATAGTCGATCACAAACTCAGAAAGGTCAGCAAAAAATGGATCCATGGAGAAACGTTTATTAGGATTGTATACACATACTACTAAGATTTTGTTTGAACCATCAGATACTTCGGTGAAAATGTACTCAACATTAGATGTGCTAGAGTTTTTTTATTAGTTTAAGACTTGACGATTTTTTGCAATAAACTGCAACCCCCCCTCCCCTTCTTTGATGACGGTCATTACGCAATAAATTGTACCTATTTAATGAGAGATTGAAGTCCGGAACATCACTGGAAAACCAAGTCTCGGTGACACAAATTACATCGACCGCTGATTCCTCAAAAGTATGTCTAGCAAAATCAAGCTTGTCATGACTTAGACTACGTGCATTAAAGTGTACAGCATTGAAGCCATGATTTTGCTTACAAAAAACGTCAATTAAAATTTTTTCATTTCCATTAGCGCCAGAGTCATTTCTATGGAGTGACCCCATGCATAAAGTGCTGAGCCAAATCAAAAATTAGCAAAGACAACAAACATATAAAACATATAAAATCATAAAGCATAAAGAGGAGAGATAATTATTAGTTAAATAAATTGTCACAGTATAAAGAGAAATATGAAGAGTATTCAATATAAATAAATGATAGAGTGAGAGTATTAGGGGGCAATACAGAAGTAGAGAAATAAAGAAAGAGAGGGTGTAAAGAAAAACACTCGAAAAGAAATCCCCAGAGAAAACAGCGTTTACAGTGCCAGGGCGTCCCCTTTATCATTACACAGTCATGCCGTTTGGACTGTGTAATGCAGCACAAAGAATGTGTAGATTAATGGACAAGGTTATACCCGCTTCTTTACGTGATAGTGTTTTTGTTTATTTAGATGATTTGTTAGTGTGTTCCGTAGATTTGCCGTCTCATTTAGTGTTGTTGGAAAAGGTCGCTAAGTGTTTACGTGAAGTTAACCTTACGATTAATGTCGAGAAAAGCAAGTTTTGTTTCAAGGACGTTAGGTACCTAGGTTACGTAGTGGGCGATGGGTGCATCCGAACCGATGCGAACAAGGTTGCGGCTGTGAGGGATTTCCCCGAACCAAAAACGCCAAAACAGCTCCGACGGTTCCTAGGGATGTCAGGCTGGTACCGGCGTTTTATCCAAGACTACGCAACCATTGCAGCACCGCTGCACGACTGTCTCACTAAAGAAAAAATAAAGAAATTTACTATGACAGACGAAGCAAGGAGTTCGTTTGAACGACTAAAGGAGAGTTTGATTTCCGCTCCCGTACTGGTACACCCTGACTTTGACAGACACTTTTACATCCAGTGCGATGCTTCAACCGACGGAGTGGGCGGGGTACTCTTCCAGTTAGACGACGAGAACGACGAAAGACCAATAGCTTACATTTCCGCCAAGTTGAATAAAGCGCAGCGTAATTATAGTATCACCGAGCTGGAGTGCTACGCTGCGGTGATAAGTGTGAAACGATTTAGGCCGTACGTCGAAGGTTTACCCTTCACCATCATAACTGACCACGTGAGTCTCAAATGGTTGATGAACCAAAAAGACCTCTCTGGAAGAATCGCGCGGTGGAGTTTGAAACTTCAGGCGTACGACTTTCAAATCGAGCACAGAAAAGGAGCACTCAATGTTGTACCCGATACGCTGTCGCGAGCGCACATGGATGAAATGCAGCTATCAGGCAGACTAATGGACGTTGACTTAGACTCGGACTACTTTAAAACTGAAGAGTATGACGAACTTCGGAAAACAGTGACCGACAACCAAGATAAACTTCCAGAACTGGGCGTGTCGGACGGTTACGTTTATAAACGGACTCAGTTTGACCGGGGGGACGAGCTTCAGCAGGTCCAAGCCTGGAAACTCTGGGTGCCGTCCGAGTTGCGCGCGGGGCTGGTGGAATCCTCCCACGGCTCACCTTCGGCCGGACACGGGGGATCCATAAAACCTTAGCCCGAATACGCGAAAAATACTATTGGCCTGGTATGGTAACCGACGTACAAAACTTCCTGAAAGAATGCGAAATCTGCAAGGGAAACAAAACCCAAAATGTATTTAATAAACCGCCCATGGGAAAGCAACACGTAACCGAAAGACCTTTCCAACGTCTGTTTATCGACTTTATGGGTCCATACCCACGTACTAGTGATGGTAATGTTTATGTGTTTGTGTGTCTTGACCATTTTTCCAAGTTTGTGTTTTTAAAACCTATGCGTAAAGCCACGTCGGTAGATGTTTGTAAATTTTTAGAAAAAGAGGTTTTTCACATCTTTGGGGTTCCTGAATACGTTCATTCGGACAATGGTAAACAATTTGTTTCCGACATGTTTAGTAAATTTTTAGATAGGTATGGACTTAACCATATAAGAACCGCTTTTTACTCCCCTCAGGGAAATGCAGCGGAGAGGGTTAATCGCTCTGTTCTGCAGATAGTGAGGTCTTTCATTAAAGATAACCAAAAGAACTGGGATAAGTGTATAAGCGATGCAGCTTTTGCCCTGCGCAGTGCTATACAGTCATCAATAAACTGCTCCCCATACTATGCCACGTTTGGCATGCCCATGATGCAACATGGGGTATCATATGCAATATGCCGCAAGTTGGGGGCAGTTAAAGATGCAGATGTAGAAATAGATGCTAGAGCCGATAAGTTACAGAGCATTAGGGATTCTATAATGAAGGAGCTTAAGTTAGCACATGAGCGGAGCAAGAAGTTTCATAATACGCGCAGCAGAGATGTGAAATTCCAAACTGGACAAGTGATATACCGCCGAAATTTCAAGCAGAGTTCGAAGATCGAAAACTACAAAACTTGCCCCAAGGCATGTTAAATGTGTAGTTTTAAAAGCGATTGGAAATTCGATGTACGAACTCGGCGATACCAGTGGAAAGAAAATTGGCGTATACCACGCTAAAGATATTTTTGTTGCATAAATCTGTGTTGCATGTTGTTTGGTTGTATGTTGCATGTAGTTAACGTATAATGGTTGCATGTTTGTTAGTAGATAAAGTCCTGAGTTGACGGAACATAACCATGTTGACAGTTATTTATATATCGGTAATTATATTCGTATTTATTCATTATTTAGTTTTAGTATTTATTAATTTATTTATTTTTTGTAATTATTTTATTTTTATTTTTTTTTTGTAATTATTTATTTATTTATTTGCCCATGTATTGACTAATCTACCTTTTTTTTCATATTGGCACCCATTTTACTAACCTGCTAAACTGTGATATAGATATAGATACTCACCTGTGATTTAGGATTAGATACTTACCTGTGATATAGCTTTAAGTTAACTTGCATGCCATTCTGGTCTTCTAGATTTAAGGTAAATTTTGATGCAAATTACTAGTAGAAATAATTCTGAATGTTTAGGTCGTGGGTCGAAGCCACACGTTGGGCACACCAAAACCAAAATAAGACAGGCTGCGCTTTGAACCTTTTTACGGACACGCTCCATGTTGCATGCAACATCGACGGCATCCGAGCCTGTAGCGGCAGCCTGTGGGTTAATGCAACATTGTAAAAGTCCGAACACTGCTGTATCTGTGTGTTAACAGCAACGGAGTTTCCTTGTATGTATTAGTAATGTTACGAAAGTTAAATACACGTATTTAGGTGTCTGAATGTGTATCTGTTAGTATGGGTGAAATTTATGTCGTGAAAGTGGATATCTGTCGTGTCCCGCCAAATCTGTTAGATGTATGGGTGTCCTTCGTGATTGAGTGAAAGCGAACTTTTTGTCTAAGAGGTACGATCGCCAAGCTAAGCGAGGCAATGAAGCAAATCAAAAGTTGAGCCAAGTGAGTGCGGACACCTTTACCCGGTTGTGAGAAAGTTTCTTAAACAGTTTTTTTATATAGCGGATAATTTTTTTGTGGATTGCAATAACGGTCCGTGAGGATTACTGTATCCAGATCGGCTGCTTTTTAGGTGAGTGTTCTAGGCCCCATAATTTAACGTAGGGTGCATGGTGAATGTGTTCCCAAAATTTAAGTGAGGAAATGTTATAAATCTAACAGTGGTTATGTGCAAAATCAAATTGAAATCGCCGATTCGAAATTCTATCTAAAAACTTAAGTGTTCTAACACTTGACTTTTAAATAGAAGAGATTAAATTGCTATTGTCCAAATTGGTTAAAGCCCATTCACCTGCACCCAAGTTTCTGTCGCCCTGATGTTATCGCGAGGTTCTAAGGGAAGTTTTCCTTGCTATCCTTTTAGAAAAAAATTTTTGCCTGTCTACACCACCGCCAACAAGGGTGTACCACAAAATCTACAAAATCAAAATCCACAAATCAAAACCCACAAATCAAAATCCACAAAATCAAAATCCACAAAATCAAAATCCACAAAATCGAAATCCACAAAATCAAAATCCACAAAATCAAAATCCACAAAATCAAAATCCACATTTCCTGTGTGAAATAAATTTAAATTATGTTTAAAACCGCCGCGATTTTAAACCTAATTTGAATTTATTTCACACAGGAAATGTGGAATTCTGTATTTTTTATATCAAAATTAAAACTCCAGATATTTAAGGTATAAGGATTTAATGAGTATTTTATAGAGAAATAAAGGAAAATGCAGTGCTCACAATAACGTTAATAAATATTACATATTTGGGCAACATAAATAAATACAAACTTCGTTGTTTTTCATATAATTTCACAAAATAAGTTTTTTAATTTACAAATATTACAAATCATTTAAGTACAATTTTATAAAATCTACTGCACATTTGTCCACTCTACTATAGTTTTTCTCATATCTAGTACTGAGCAAACCAATTTGTTAAGTTCGAACGCTGGTAAAGTGATTGTAAAAAGGTAACGGTAATATTTGCATTTTAAATCATACATTTTTAGATACATATATGTATATATGGACAATTTTTACAATTTCAGAAAAAAATTGCGAAATTTTCTTTCAATTGCCTAAAGTTTGGGACTTATGCTATACGCTGACATAGAATTCACAAATAAATAACGACACGTTCATAGCAAGAAAGCTTCTTAAAGTTGTATAGGGAAATGAGTCACGTGTGACTCATGAGCTTATTTGAAAACGCTCTCGTGAGTCACATATGACTCATTGGACAGGGAAGTTGTTAATGAATGAATGATTTCTGTGCAAAACTTGATAAAACTAACAAACTTAAAACCTGTGCTTTGCCCCACACTGTGGTAAACAATACAATGTTGTATTTTTTTGTCGCGTACATATAACTCCTTTAGCGCTAAAGTATTTGTTTTTGCTACAATATATGTACATACCTACATACATACATATATTGCTTCTTTAAATCCATTATTAATTCATGTCTGTATGTTTATATTGCCTTATATGTGCACATATGTAAATAGTTGTGGATTTTGTGTTTGTGGATTTTGTGATACTGCTTTTAAAAAAACGTGTGGATTTCGTATTTGGGGATTTTGATTTTGTGGATTTTAATTTTGTGGATGTTTTTTTAGCTGTGGATTTTGTATTTTGGATTTTTTTTTTGTGAATTTTGTGGCACTCCCCGCCAACACATCATATACAACAGTTTTATTGGATCCCACTATAGATAAGAATTTGGAAGGTAAAGGGGGAGCATAAGTGTTGCACCGGGCTCCACGCTAAAGCAACCAAGTGCCTCCGAGCGCTCATGCCACAGTAACCACCACCACATCAACATACATTGTTGAAGAAAGACCATTTTTGAGAAGAGATCGAGGAGAGGAAAGGGGGGGAACCGCCGCTGCTGCGTCAAATCTTGTTTTCTTTTACATATCTTGTATTAAAATAATTTTTATTTCGGTTTCAATAGTCATTCATTCATTCAGTTCATTGTTTTATTTCCTAAAAATTTACTTTGCTTAAGTTAAATTTCAATATTATTTCCAGCTGTTTCATCATATAATTAATATTATATTGTTTTATACGATTTTATTAAATTTAGAGTAATTTAGCTTAAATTTTTATATTTCGTTTGTTAGAATTTTCCCAAAATTTTTAGTTTATCTAGATACGATAACTTTTTTTATTTTTATGTCTGGATTCTGACCTACCCTAATAGTATTCCTAATTCTAATCGTATTTCTGCTAAGTTAACTTTCTCTCTTTTTTTTGGTTAAGTTCAAAAGCCTCATTTTTATGATTTTTGTAAACCTGATTTGCGCATATTTTTTTTACGTTTCCCCTTTCATGAAATTCCTCCAATAATTTTTTTGTTATTTTTCTTAGTTTCTCGTTTGGCTAATTTTTCTTTATCCCTTATTTTCTTATAACTGGTTTGATTTTACGACTTATATTTTCAATTTTGCTTTGTTTTTTTTTTATTTTTTTTACTTATCGAAGCTTTTGCATCCCAATTTTCCTCACTTCCCTTTCTCAACCCCGATATCCCCTAAAACCCCTTACCACCTTTCTCACCACCTTTTTTTTCTGCTTTTATTTCCTTTTGTTTCTTGGTTCTTGAACACATTCCTGCTTCACACCCCTTCCCATAACCTTTTTTTGCTTTCGTGCAAAAGTTTCCACTTAAGTTTGTTTTAGATAGTTTTTTTATTTACCACTCCATTTTTTTGTTTTCACTTTCATTATTCAGTTGCAGTTTTAGTTTAAATTCATTTCCTGAATCAATTTCCAATTTTTGTTTGCCTGCAAAGCATTTATTAGTTTTTTTATTAAATTTAATCATTAGCGCAATTTTGGCATTGATTCGGACGGCCGCCACACGTCCGAATAACTTGTAACAACAAAAGTGTCACCTCCCATACCTGCTAGTGGGCATTGGAAAAAAAACTTATAGTAGAGGCAAACTTATGTATGTATGTGTGTGTTAGGTTTATTTTTTTTTTGCAGCAATCCTCTCTCCGCGACGCAGGCGCCTCTGTCAACGGGATGATCGGTAAGTGCTAGCGAGTAAGACATTTAAAAATATTGCCCACATACCTATGTAAAAATCTTTACCATATTGGAAGCTAGGGGAGTAGGACAAGCTACCGGCGCACAGTGGTCGTCCGATAAGCCTTAGTTTTAGTTTTTTTGATTATTCCTGGTTTGAATTCTCCTTATGTTGAAGTTAATTTTGAATTTCTTTTCGCTTCATTGAGCTACAATTTTTTTCTTATTGTTTAATTTTTTTTTTTTCTTTTGGGTAAATTTCGTGTACTAAGTTTTTGCAAGGCTTTCCTTTATTGTCGTAAGATATTTCTTTTTTTTCTTATTTTTCCTTTGATTGAACTAAACGCGTTTCGTTAGCTTTTAACTTCAACTTTTTCTTTAATTCTATCATATTAATCTTAAGCGCCTTTATTTGAATTGTATCGATAGTTGTAAGTTTCCATTGATATTTTATTATTACACATTTTTTTAATAGTTGTAAGTTAATTCATAATTGTTGTTAATTTTTTTTCTGAATTTTGGAGGTTAGAGGTTTATTTTTTTCTTACTTTTGTTTTTAAAATAGTTTAATTAAGCTTATCATTTTTTTTTCTTTCTTATCTATATTAATAAATTAAGCTTGGTTGTTAAATTTGAAAAGAATTTTGATTTGTTTGTTGATTATTTATTTTATATGGGCTGAAAGATAAATCCCATGTCTGGCTAAGGGAGCAGCTGATTGGTGTGGGTGTTGCACTTGTGCATTAGAAGAGACGTGAATGTGAGGTGACTGGGACAGACAGGACTGTTAGGAACATGGGACGATAACTGACGGACTGACATGTGTTAGGCTAAGGGGACTCCACTCGGTGAGCGGAGTCAAAGTGGAGTCCAAGAGGGGCGGGATGACTCCACCTGACATGCACAGGCCTTTCTCTTTTTCTTTTCTCTCTTCCCCTCCGATGTAGATTTCACCAGGCATGAACCTCCTTTTTGTTTATGTAGCTGAAGGAAAGGCAGGTGAGCAAAAACCTACCCCATCCGACGAGCAAGCGGGATTGCCACCATGCCACTTGCCACCTTTGCCTTGCCCCAACAGCCAGCTACATTACACGACGTCCTACAATGCAACGGGTATCACATGGTGATCGACGATGGAGTCCTACGTCTGGAAGAAGACAAAAGCGAGGACTTTAATATATCAAACGGCCTAACGAAAGAAGACAAAAGCAAGGCGATGAAGCTTCGACAACGTACGATAAATGTTTTGCGGAAGATATTTGTCACATTGGTAGATGCAAGACGGGACAAATGACCATAAATGTAACGACATCAAAGGCGATCTTCGGCAAACGGTACCAAGTTCCTTTCTCACAGCGACCAACACTCTCCAAGATTTTGAAGGAACTTTTGGATGACAACATAATACGTCCAAGCAATTCATAACATGCAGCATCTGTGCTTTTGGTGAAGAAGGCCAACGGGGAAAGTCGAATGTGCATCGACCGAGGTCACTGTTAAGAAGAATTACGTCATGCCGATCGTGGAGGAACAACTTTCACGTCTGGCAGGAAACAAATATTTTACGACGCTGGACATGACATCCGGCTACTATCAAGTCCCGATGGACGACGAATCGAAAAATTTTACAGCCTTTTTGACGCATGAAGGCTTATATGAGCACAACGTTATGCCGTTTGGGCTGGTAAACGCGCCAATGGTATTTCAAGAGATTATGGTAAATTTAATCAAAACGCTCAAGCATCGTGACAAGGTAGTCAACTATGTGGACGAGGTCATCATAGCCTCAACGACAGTTGACGAAGGTATCGTTGTACTGAAAGAATTTCTTGAAGCAGTAAACACAGCAGGCCTTACGCTTAGGCCTTCGAAGTGTACATTCCTGGCCACGCAGGTCCAGTTTCTAAGACATGATATAGACTCCGATGGGATACGGCCCGGAGAAAATAAAACGAAGGTGATGGAAGAGTTTCCTAAGCCGAGATCAACGAAAGCAGTACGCTAATTTTTGGGAGTGACAGGCTACTTCCGAAAATTTGTAAAGGAATATAGTATTATAGCACGTCTATTAACGAAATTATTAAAAAACAACGCAGAGTTTTCCTGGGACAAGGAACAAGACGATGCTTTTGAAAAGTAGAAAGCAATTATATCTACAAAGCCTGTGCTAACTATATACGATGCAATGAAAGCACATGAAGTACAGACAGATGCGAGCTCTTTGGGGCTATCTGGTATTTTACTGCAGAACGATGGCGTTAACGATTGGAGGCCGGTATTTTACTTCAGCCGGCAGTGTAACGACGCAGAACGTAACTATGCCAGCCACGAGTTAGAGGTTCTGGCAATAGTGGAGACTCTGCAGCGATATCGTATGTACTTGATCGGACAAAAGTTCAAAGTCGTAACCGACTGCAACGCAGTAGCAGTAACGAAATCCACGACTCCATTGTTACCACGTGTAGCCAGGTGGTGGCTCAAGCTGCAGGAATTCGATTTCCAATGTGTACACCGAGCAGGGGTGAGTAATATGTTAGCCGATGGGTTAAGTAGATGCCCAGTACTTCCCCCTGTTGAACCCACAACAATCGCCGACTCAGTATATCAAGTAGTAGATATAAACAACGACTGGGTTGCAGCGCTACAAAGACAAGACAAAACAATCAACGAGATAATCAAAATCCTCAACGGAAAAGCAGCGCCAAACGAACGTCAACTAAAGAACGACTACATATTGAAAGGTCAACGTTTATTTCGGAAAATCGACGGGAAACAAAGACTCGTCGTGCCACGAGGCGTCAGATGGCGTGTAGTAAAGGCATGCCATGATGAAGCAGGTCATTTCGGAGTGGACAAGACATGCGAACGTTTATCGAAAGACTTCTGGTTTGCACGTATGCGATCGTATATCAAATCCTATATCGCATCGTGTCCGGAATGTTGTTTCAATAAAGTAACAGGAGGCAAGAAAGAAGCACAGCTACATATAAGTGAAGCGATACCGATCCCGTTCCGAAGCGTACATATTGATCATTTGGGACCTTTCGTACGAAGCAAACGAGGTAGTGTTTATATATTGGTATTTGTATGCGTTTACCAAGTATGTAGTACTACGAGCCCTGCGCAACACAAAAACGACACCAGTACTCACGGCCTTACGGGAATTTATAACAGTTTATGGAAGCCCAAGGCACGTCATTTCTGATAGGGGCACAGTCTTCACATCTAAGGAGTTCCAAAGCTTCATGCACAAATACGATATACAACATGTACAAGTGGCAGTGCGTACGCCTCGAGCCAACGGCCAGGCCGAACGTGTAAATAATACAATTTTGGCATCGATAAAGTGCAGCATTAAAAATGACAAAGATTGGGACGAGGCACTACCGCAACTTCAGTGGTGTCTCAACTCACAAAGCAACGCAACGACAAAAGAGAGCCCGAATAGTTTGGTTTTTAACTTCCGGCTACGCGACGTAACAGCAAATCGATTGATTCAAGCCGTACAAGATGATGATGATGGCAATAAAGTTCAACACAAAGATTTTTTTATGATTAAAGCAGGCGAACGCATAAACACTGAGAGAACTAAATGGAAGCAAAGGTTCGACGCACAGCATAAAACACCAAGAAAATACAATGAAGGAGATTTGGTGGTGATTGACTATGTACCTCCACCAACTGGTACATCTCACAAGCTAGAGCCAGGATATAAAGGACCGTATATTATCACAAAAGTTTTACCCAACGACTGCTACGTTATAGAAGATCTTCCAGATATGCCAAAACAGCCGAAACGTTACTCAGGGGTTTTTACGAACAACAACATGAAACCTTGGGTAAACCACAGCATCGTCGATGACGAATATGAAACCCAAATTACTGACAATAAAGAAATCAACCAAAAATCGTCCGGGAGAGACGATATATCAGGAGAGGCCGAGCTGTCAAGTTCATGGGCAACCCCACTTATAAAACGGCCCACTTTATCACTTAACAACAGCCGATGGCAACCACGCAAGCAACTTCAAATGAGCGAGAGTAACCGAAGGGGAGTTTGATTTGAGAAGCCAACACGAGTGGACGTAACAATTGACTTTGTCTTTCAATATTCATATTTTTCTATCATATTTAAATTCTTTACTCATTAAACATTCAATTATTATTAAACATAATCAACGTGGTTTAATTTGAGTCGATACCTTCACAGTTGTATATAAAGAAATTCTTTAGACTTTGTTTAATTATTGTTAATATTTAACTAAATACAACTGTAAATAATTTAATTACATTTGAAGCCCTTGCTACATGCGTTATAGAACTATTAAAATAAATTAATAAAATAAAGTTAGTCCCAGTGTTTTATTTCGACGCTTTCAACAAAATAATTATGCTGATTCTTCATTATAACTTTTACGCATACGAAGTTGCGGGCATCAGATAGTTTTTAATAATTTTTTTCCACTTCTAGCAACCTAGTCGATTTTTAGAATTCTGCCCTTAAGGCTATTTTTCACTTCACTCTTCTACTCTTCCTAATACTTATTCACTTCACTACTGGTCCCTGCTCGGGCGCCAGTTAAGGACTGAAGGTCCTGGTACACTAAAAAATTAAACTGCCAACTTGCCCTGGAAATAAAACACAAGAGATTAGAGTTTTACAAATTTAATGGGTTAATAGTTTCACCAAGACTTAAAGTACGACTACTAATTAGGTTAGTAGTCCACACGCAACTGCCCCTAAATTCTGCGCTTCATGCGTAGAGTTTTGGTGCGCCGGCTTAGAATCCCGCTTCCCACGGTTAGCATGCACCGATGTCATGTGCAGGTATTTCACAATAGTGTGAAACATATTTTGCTGACGCTATGTCTGGCTAGGTTCCTATTGCATGAGCCCACAGGTAAATACGGTGGGAAGCGACTGGCCTTGAGTTAGGGTGTTAGGTTGTAGCTAACTGTAATTATGCTGACATGGCGGCACGTGTATTGGTATAGTGTGGGAATGCAACATGTTGGGTGCCGCAGTGTGTTAACTTTATATAATTTTTCTTTGTTTAAAGATGCCGAGTAGCGCAGCGGAGTGGGAATCAATTGCCAAAGAATTTGGAATGCGGTGGCAGTTTCCTAATTGTTTATGTGCCTTAGACGGCAAGCACATTAACTTTCGCTCACCGCGGAAGGACGGCGCATTTTACCAAAATTACAAAGGAACAAACAGCATAATTTTGTTGGCCTTAGTGGACGCAAATTGTCGGTTTATATTCATAGATGTGGGCACTAATGGACGTGCAAATGATGCTGGTGTGCTGCAACGTAGTTGCCTAAAAGAAATTTTAGAAAAGGAACAAAATTTACCAAAAGACTGTTTGGTTGGAAGAGGAAGAAATCTTCTTGATGTTGTTATTTATAACCTTCGACTTTCTCGAGCTAGACACGTTGTAAAGCACTCTTTTGGAATTCTATGTAACAGATTTCGGGTCCTTCTAACCATTATAAACCTTAATGTTGAAACCGTGGAAAAGTTAGTTTTGGCTTGTATCGTTCTGCATAACTTTCTGCTACAAGTCGACGATAATTACGTGGCCAGTCTCGGCGATACTTAACTTATTAGCAACACCCCAGCAGTTTCTTCAGATGGCCCATATAATCCCCCATAAGACAAAATTTCACGGAATACTTCAACGAAGAAGGCAAAATGGAATGGATGAACATCAAATACAATTTGTGAGCTAGTAAATTTCTGTATAGTATAAGATGCTACAATTACCTAGACTTTGATCCAAGTATCTTGTGTCATTTGTTGTTGAGCTTGTGAAAACTTAAAAAACACGTTGTTTGTTCATTAATGAATAAATATAAATATATATAAAAATCTCGATTGCCGTGAAATTTTATACATATGTATAATATAATATTGTATACATGAGAAAAGGTTTTAAACTATATTTCAAGTCCCTAGGTGAGTAGGGTCTTGAAACCCAATGTGGCCCAACTCTGACTTTAGAAGGTGTTTTGCGAAATGGGTATCAAATGAAAGGTGTTAAATGAGTTTTGACGGGAATTGGTTTCAAGTCACAAAACCAAAATGTGGACCAGGTGTGATCCTAGAAATTGGTTGGACAATATGGATATTAAATGGAAGATGTTGGTATAAGGGTTTTAAGAGAGTTTGGTTCTTAGTTCGATACGAACCCGGTTCCGAGATATAATCCTAAATGTGGAAATTAATTCAACAAAAATCTGGTTTGCACAGAACGAAGTCAGCTGGTACCTACCCTGCAGTAAAACATCAAACTAGTCAAACAACATACTAGTATACAACTACAATTTTCTAGTTGAAATCATACTAGTCAGAAAAAGTCTATTCCATACTAGTATTATACTAGTAGATGACTTGTATGTTCTGGCCGAAATCTGACAGTTGGAAATTTCGTAGGACATCCACATTGTAAAAATAATAGTTGCTTATATGAAAATATGACAGTTGGCTGACTAGTTGGACTTAGTGCACATCCTAGTTGTAAAGTAGTTTTCAACTAGTTGGTTTGATTGCAGGGTACATATCGCTACCTTAATTCACAGAGGCCCTTTCTACATAGGAATTGCATTGCAGATAGGGCCTTTGTGAATTAAAGTAACGTATGTACATACACTGAAACAAATTTAGATACCCTCAAATTTGTATGCATTTCTTCAAACAGGGTACTAAGATGGAATGTCTAAAATTGTTTAATTTAATTTAATTGTTTTAAAGTAACGTATGTACATACACTGAAACAAATTTAGATACCCTCAAATTTTTATGAATTTCTTCAAACAGGGTACTAAGATGGAATTGTTTAATTAAAATATAGCCAATTATACAACAAAAACTAAAAAGTTGATAATTTTTAGACATTCCATCTCAGGCTAGTAGTACATTTGACCGATTCCTCACCAGCAGATATATATATTTAATAAACATTTATTTAACAACTTATATTTTACATTTATTCTTACATTGAGTATCCAGTAGAAGATATCGCAGCCTAAATCAAAAACCGTCATAACTTTTGAAAAATCAATTTACTTTTCTGCCATCCAGAAGGGTTTAACTTAAACTTTCTCCAATTTCGAGTTGTGTCTAATTTTGATTTAGTATGCGATATAATAAAAAAAAATAAATAAATACATAAATATTTACACAAATAAATCCCCCTATTTCGAGACTCGAAATTCGAGTGTATAGGCGTTCAAATCGGAATTTTCTGTCGGATAACATTTTAATAAAGGTCCATGTAAAAAAAAAACAATAACAAAACTTAGATAGGTAAAATTCAGTCAATTGTAAAACTTATATCACTCACTCTACGTTAGATTTCAATCACAAAATAGTTTTACTGTATTTTTACTTTAAAGTCCCAATTTCATTTCTTCTTCGTCACTGAAAAGTCCTTGCATAGATTCCTCCAAAATATTTTTAAAAGGGGTTGGAGACGGTGATTGTGCATTTGTTCCATAACACGGCTCTGATGACGTCGTTGTATTCGTTACATGAAAAGGCTCTGGCGATGATGAAATTGCTACACAAAACGACTCTGGTGAAGCTCGGGATTTGTTTTTCAATAGTGTCGCCTGCCAATATTTGTTGATGACACCTTGCCACTCCATAACTGCTTGCGGCTGAAACTCCTCATCCACCTCCTCCATTTGCTTAGTTACTTACCGACCCAAGCCTTCAAACATGTTTTTTTTTATTTTTTCTCTCAGCGATCATTTCTTTCATCTTCTTTATATCTTTTACTATATCTGCAGCCACCTTTGTTTTTTTTACAGTTTTTCACAGCTGGGACTGGCGGTATCCTGGTCTTTATTGTTTTAAAAGAAAAGAAAAATATTAATTAACGTCAACGTCATAAAAAACCCAAATTTTTAGTTAACATCACTAATATAACGGAAATAATATGTTTGATCAACTGACAAAGTGTTATATCCGAGGTTTTAACATTTCAAAAAGTATCTCTCAAAAAGTAATTTTCCTAAAAATTGCTGATGGCGCTTATTGAATATAAGCGCTCGATATGTTACGCTAAACCTATTTTCCAGCTGTCCCAGTTTTTTCTTGGTTCACTGTATAAAAGTTTTCAAAACCACCAGCTCCTGACGACTGGCAGGACACATAACGCTACAACAACAACTTACTACCAACTTGCATTTGCATTATTAGTGCTTTTCCGCAATAGCACATGTTTTTGCAAAAATGTGATATGGTCGAAACACCAAAGGCTCGGGCGATGAATTTCGTCGACACCAGCCCCACTTTTTTTTGACTCCTCCACCGCCCTACATTCCTGCAGGTACTGTGTTCTCAACCCCTTCCTTTTTTTTTTTTAAATCGGCTAGAGTAATCCTCCCGTCAATTTCTTACATTTCCACCAAAATAGCATGAAGTGCCATCGCTTTTTTTTGTCTATCTAAATAATCTACCGAAGTTACGGCATACAGGCACTCATGCTGTTGGTATAGATTTATAAAATATTCAATGCTCTCCTTTTTCCACATAAAGGTAATTTTCTGAAAACACAATTAAAGATTAAAATATTGAAATATTTTATTTAAAATAAATACACTACTGTCAAAAATTGTTTCATGCAACATCAAAATACACCTGCTGCTCATTCAGCTGCAATTGTGTCTAAATTACAACGCCGGAGCAATATCCCCAAGTCGCTAGCTGAGGTCAACACAAAGAAACGTTGATGACAACTACGCGTTGTTGTTGCTGTATGGTTGCCGGGGCTTTCTAACACTCATTGGAATAAGTTGCATAAGACAAAGATGCTCACAGTTAGAAAGCATAATGAAATGCTAAGCAGGAAGTCCTATTAAACTGCTGCAAATCGCAAACACATCCATACAGTGTAGTTAGGCTCTTTGTCGTGCCCCGTCCTGTAAATGACGTATTGCAAATACCAGCACCCTTTGTTGCTGAGGAGGAACGTCATCTGACAAGGGTCACTCAGACTCACGTTCTTTAATTTGATGTTGCATGAAAAAATTTTCTTAATCATGCTTTCTATGAAAAGTAAGTGCCTAAATGTGTTTATTTATTCAATAAACTTACCACAATTGGGAAATTCTCCGTGTATATATATGTATAAAAGTGTCCAGTCCAGAAAAAAATTTTCTCTCATACACATATCCGCTGTAGATAATCTAGAACGCGCGTTAACATTATGTCCATCTGGATCAAATTCAGGAAGTTGGATATCATTATTGGCGAACGAAAATGAAGAACCAATTGTTTGCAAAAGCCTCACAAAGTCTTGGGTTTGCTGTTAGTAAATTCTTTTCCAAATATTTTCTCCATCTATTGATGCGCTAGTGTAAGGGCCGTTAGGTACACTGCCCACTTCTGATGTCGCAGGATTTGGATAAATTATTCCAATTTAGTTTAGTTTGACGCGCACTGATAAGTTTTACTTTTCACTTTCAAAAACTTAATGCCCAAAAAAATCAGTAATTTTTATTTCATAGCCAACTATTAAATCTATATAACTTTTTTCTGACAAGTAAGTTTTACTACAGTGCGCGCCATTCTAAGCAAGCATTATACTAATGCTCCAAATTTGAATAAAGATCCGACATATAAATAAATAAATGAAACGCTTTATATAGCTATTGGTAGGTAGTTATATGTATCAGATTTAGCACCGGCTTTAAAAATGGGGTTTAGCGCAGATAATTATAAGGGCTTTAGGTAAGATGCATTGGGTTATGCTGAGGTTAATGAGCTTCGATATTATGGGGACTAAGATAGGTGCAAGCATTTTAATATCTTTATGTCGAGTTCCGTCAGACCCGGGCATCAAGTGTCTGTATAATATCTAAAAAAAATATTTACTTTACTTTTCTACAACGTGGTAACATATCATCCCCAAACGACGGCAAGCTGATGTTTTTCGGATGTAAAAACCGCCATAAAAATGTGCCCTCTGTAAAACATAAAAATCTCTGCTTGCTGGGATTTTACTCAGAGGATAAATGAAGTGAACAAATTTCCCTGCACAGTAATTGATGAAACCAACAAAATCTGAAGCTCTATCTCTCTCGTACCAGGTTTTTGGCCTATAGGTCTTGTTTTTTATTATTTGAGTTTAAAGTTTTTAACCCTATATGTAGGGGTTAAGTAAGAAAAACTTGATAAAATGAAGCAATTGGTTACAAAGTAGTGGCTAAATTAATGTTTTTTGGGACAAGGAACTAATTTTTGATATTTATTTTTACATAAAACTTACAATAGATTACGCTGTGGTATAATTTTTAAAATTTTTTTACACATTTTTCATTGAAAAAATAGTATTTTAACAGTTTCTAAGTAGAAATAGTAATGTTGTATCCTGTTTTATATTATAAGTGATCGATGATGACACTAAAGCCCCTATTGCGGTTTACAACTTAACTTTACTTTAGTTGAAATTTTGCAATTTGGTATTAGCAATTACAACTCAACCTGTCAAAATTTATAATTTGGTATTATCGATTACAACCCAACCTGTCAAAAATTGTTAGTTGAAATTGATAGTGTAACAACTTTTGGGTGGCATTAGCATTTACAACCCTGTGCTAGTTTGGTTGTCTGCAATATCGAAAATTGGCAGCTGCTCACTAGCACTTGTAAGGTAAATGTCCATAATTTCGTGGTAGTACGTTATTTCGTGGTATTTCGATTTTTTCTTTCAAACAAGGAATTTGGGGAGTTTTTTTTAAAACTGAAAATTTCATAATAGAGATTAACTTTTCGGGTGTAATAATGGATATTTTACAAATTTTTTAAAATTAAACCTATTAAATAACAAGCATTATAAAGTTGGAAGCTCAGAAAATGAGCCTTTTGTAGGGAGGCCTCTTAAGGAAACTGTTAAGGAGACCAGTCGATTTTGTTAAGCCTGTAAAAATTGTATCTTTAAATTTTTTTTTTTATGATAATTTTTTTGGTTTTATTTAACATTTCTTAAACGTTTTTATTACTGCAAAACTTATTTCAATAACTTTTCATTTACATTTTATTTAATATTTAAATACCACGAAATTAGGGACACATGTTTTTTGTGATGTACCTAATTTCGTGGTACCCACGAAATTATGGGAATATAATACTTTATGTTTTCCTTATTTTCTTTCACATTTCATAAGATACCCTATTATTTTAAGTATTTTAATTATTAAAGAAACCCCTGAGGAAGATTTTGACGTAATTTCGTGGTACACTTTTATTAACCCATTCGTCAATATTTTAATCGAAAAGCTCTGCGAAGCACAACATTTTAACGAAATAATGGCATTATAGAACTTTTGTTTATTCAATAATTTTTCATTTAATTTAAAAAAATATGTCAAGATTTATACTTTTTTGCTTTTGTTATGAATGAATAGCGATAATAAACAAAAAAATTTAAATATAAAACTCATATTACCGCTTAAAGCGATACCACGAAATTACGTACCTCAATTTTATCGCCTGCCCCCTAATTTCGTGGTATACTGCGCATTTACATACATTGTTAACAAGAAATCAAAAATAAAAAAAAAAGATTAAAAAAACCAAATTAAATTTAAAAAAATTTAAAAATTAAAAATAAAAAAAAATTAAAAACACACCAAAAAAATTAAAAAAAAAAAAAATATTATGAAATTATAAAAAAAAAAAAAGTTAAATCAATTGCATAAATTTTTTCTTATTGTTTATTTTTGTTGTAAAACTTAAAAGACCAAAAAACACAAAAATTAAAAAAAAAAATTTTTAGTAATAATAAATAAAAGTAATTTTGAGAAAAGTAACAAATTACATCAGTTTGATTGGTTTTTTTTTTTTCAATCGTAATCAATTACTAATTGCCTTTTCTCGAAAACCAATTGAAATAATCATTAACAATTAAAAAATCCGTCTAATCAATTGATTACTAAGTTCTAATCAAATTTAACAGGTCTGCTTACAAGTAATTTTTTACTTACTTACTTGGTCTTAAAACGCTTTCTTTTCATAAATACAATAACAAAAAAAAAAATTATTTAAAATTTAAAATTTTTGAACATTAATTTTAATAAATAAATTTGTGTATCTTTAGGAATTTGCGTTGAAAATAACTTTTATTTTCCACAAAATTAGAGTTTAACCAAATACCACGAAGTTAGGGACACTTTACCACGAAGTTAGGTACATCAGAAAATTTTTGCCACGAAATTAGGGACATTTGAGGTACTCACACATCTTTATTTATATAAAAAAAAACATTTGTTAGTTTTGTTTGAAATTAAGTGGAAAGCTATCTTAATAGATCAACTCAATGGGAAAAATTTACTTTTTTAGTTTTCCTTCATCCGTTTTTACTCAAGAGAGGTAGAAAGTCATAAAATTCCTTAGTACCACGAAATTATGGACATTTACCTTATTTGGATAGCGAATGTACACTTTTGCTGTTATTTTGGAAAATATATAAAGAAAAATGGATAGCGGGTTAGTAAATCTTTTAAAATTGTTTCAGACTAATATTTTATCGTGAGTTTTGTAATTTATAGAATAAACAAGGTTAAAACGAAGCAAAAGTTTTAAAAACTTGTTGAATTAATGGAGAGGCATCCCGAAGCCAAACGAAGGCATTGTGGGAGGAATTTGCACTACAGCTCAATAGATTATGACCACCAACAAGAACTGCGGCGTAGTGGGGACGAGTAAGTAGTAGTCATAGAACTAGGCCAATGCAATGAAAGTACAATGATAATTTACAAATTAATCTTGCTGGTTTGGGTACATTATAAGGCTAATCTAAAACGAAAGCTTGCCAACAATAACGCAAACCATCGTGCAACTGGTGGTGGTCCGTCGCAACAGCTCTGAATCCTCTAGAGGAAAGTGTAGCAGAGCTCATTAAAATGATGCGTCAAGCTGCACCTACAGGTCAAGCTTTCGGAGTGGGGAACACACCACCTGAGAACGATGACGATGAAATGAATACCGTGAGGGCATCCACTTCCAGGCCTAGTGAGAGCAATGCCTTGAATGAAGAAGATCGTCCCACTTCGTCACTACCCCAGCGATCTCGCCGAAATAAAAATTTAGCAACTGAGTGTCTAGAGCTGCTGACTATGCAGACAAATATACAAAAGGAAGTGGTGAAAAAAATTCCCAGATTGGAGAAGACTTTGTACAAAAATTTGGAGGTGAATAGAAATTTGCTAGAAATAAAGCCAAAAAAATATTCTATTTATAAAAAAAAGGCACAGGAAGCTCATGAACTCCATGAGTTAAAAGTTGAAGTAGAACAATTAAATTGCCCAATTGAGAGGCCTTTCGGTCGAGTGATGTTATTATTTTACTTACTTTAAAAGGGATATATTTTAGTTTAAGGTTTTAAAACACATGAAGTGATATTTTGTTTGACTATTAAAAAGTAAGACTGAATGAAACTAGGTTAAGTTAAATACTTTAAGATCACATGAAGTGATATTTTAAACAAAACTTTTTTACATAAAAAATAAAAATGAATGAAGTACAAACACATAAATAACTCATTACATTTTTTAATTTATTGAAGAGATAACATAATGTAATTTCGAATTCTTCGGGCGGCATCATCAGTTTCTCTTTCAGCAGTAGGGATCTCATTGCTTGTTTCCGCATTAAAATTTGATGGCAATTCCTCAGGAGGTTCCACTCGAAAGTGTTGGCAAATATTGTGCAAATCGCAACAAGCATTCATAATTTGTGTAGCCTTTTCAGGTGAATAACGTAAGCAATGTAAAAGACCACGTAATCTGTTCTTCATTACTAGAATTGTTCGATCTATAAGGTTTCGGGTCTTAGAATGTATTTTATTGTAGGGGGCTTGTGGTGAATCTGGTTCTGCCATGCGTTTGAAGAGGGTAACCTGCATCGCCTTAAAGATTTTTTATGAAACAATTTGTTTTTGTAATAAATAAATACGACAACTAGCCTTACCTAAGATCCAAGAGTGACTCTGCATGTTTCTTTGCAACGCACTTTCAAATCGCTTTGATTAAAAAAGAAAGAATCATGCTTTGCGCCTTTTCGGTCGATCATTTTGTAATCACAAAGCTGAAGGTCGAAACATATCTCATAATAACTTGCTTTTAAAGCAATTTTGCTCTTTAATTTTTACTTACAATCATGACGTTCAAGCTGTAGTAAAATTTTCGGTTCAGATAAAGATGTTGCAGTTCTTTTCTTGGTGAAATGATGCGATCTTGAGTTCTATCAATACAGCTCACTACACCCGGGAATCCACTTTTTGTGTAAAATGCAGTTTTGGAAGCGGTTTCTTCTTCAGTCATTTGTTATTTAGTACTTCCTTAACAACTACTGATACATTAGGTTGTGCTGGTCCAACATTAAAATCATTTCTACTGCATTTTTGATAGCAGCCATCAGCAAGGAACCGAAGAGTTGCACATAATTTTCATATAGGAGGTACAGCTGTTCCGCGTACGCGTTTGGGGAAATTATCCTTCATCTCGTTTAATAAGAAGCAAAATGCTTCCTTGTTCAAATGAAAATAACTAACGAATCTGTAAACAAACTATTTTAAAAGTGATTTCATTTTAAATAAAATGTTTTTTTACTTGTTGCTAGGAAGTTCCAAAGGATTTGAGTGGTCACGAAGCGCTTTTCGTATGCGCAGCATATCTGTTTTAGCACCAACATTTTGATCGTTATAAAATAATTCAAAACTTCTGTCCATTTCACAATATATTTATAAAAATAAACACTTACACAATTATTCGTTGAATTGTATAGATTTGATTTTTCGTTACAAAATAATCAGCTGTTGAATTATCTGTCAAAATGTCTCTTTCTAGGTAGGCAATATCAATTCAACTTCAAGTAAAAAAGGTTGTAGTCCATAATGCCAAAAAGGAGTTGAGATGTTTTAAAGTTGACTTGTCTTAAATAGAACTCAACTCAGTTGAGTTGTAAACCGCAATAGGGGCTTAAAACTAGGAATGTATTTTACCGTTATATGCGTGGAAGTTGGCACAAACCTCACAAGAGTAGAGATAACACTGTACAACAAGATTTTTAGTAATTGATAAAATCAACAGGAATCGATATTCCGAATGATAAGAACGGGGCTCGGGATAGACGGAGAATGCTAAATAAAAGAAGTAAACTTCCCCTGGGTGTGCACCGCACACACTTCCTTTTTCTATATATAACAGTTTCAATTTATTTCTAGATTTTTTTTATTTTTTATTTGATTGATGTAATGTTCATCCAGAAACATTTGAAACAACGGTCAAATTTTTATATTTCCTTATCAAAAACTACATAAATACGATTTTACAATGATAATATAAGATAAATTGTACCGCAGCACCACCTATCGTAAGACTTATTAAAAGATTTATGTCAAACATTTGTTGTTCGACCATAAAAACATTACTTTAACACATATTTCGTAAGCAATCGCTACTATTTCTACTTAAAAACTATTAAAGTACTATATTTCCATGAAATATTATTAAAAAATTTAAAAATTTTGCCACAGCATCATCTATCGTAAGTTTTATGTAAAAATAAACATCAGGAAAAACATTAGTTTAGCCACTATTTTGTAACCAATTGTTTAATTTTATCAAGTTTTCCTCACTTAACCCCTATACATAGGGTTAACAACTTTAATTTCAAATTAAAAAAACCAGACCTATAGGCCAAAAAACTGGTATGAGCTTTTGCTACGAGAGGGATAGAGCTTCCAATTTTGTTTGTTTCATCAATTACTAAGAGATGAACCCTCATTTTGTTGTTATTTGTATTATTATTTTCGAACTTGCCCCCGAAGCGTTACCAGGTGTCACCACGAGGAGGCTCCACCCGCACATGAGGGAGGGGAGGGTGCATGCGCACCTACGCGTCGACGCTTTGGGGTGGCGCTGGTGAGTGCAATTCGCAATCACCCCCTTTATTATATGCAAGCATAATTCGCAGTACATTTGAGTAAAGCGCATTAGGTATTGAAATTACTGCAATTTTTTTTAAGCCCGAACCCTGAAGGCATGCGCAAACAAAAGGAAGGTTCTAGAACTTATGTTCGGTGTATTCCCTTGGTAATCCGGGCAGTCCGAAGTTACTGGGTTTTAGGATAGAAGACACATGAATTGATTAATTAGTTATGAACTTTAAATTCAATCACATAAATTAAACTCCATTTGCCCATTTAATTCCATTAAAAATTTTAGGGCAATCTAGTCACACCGAGAACACACTTGTTTGTTTGAAAATTAAAAGTTCCGTTATTAGTGTCTTTTCCATTTTATTAAACCATTTGGTGCAGCCATCTCGTCAAGAATCACCCCACTTTCCCGAAGCTATCAATTTATGCCAAATGGCAGGGAGAATATAAACCGTCACCTATCTAGTGAGGCATACCAATCAAACTGAATAAAAGAAAATGACTAGTAGTTGGAAGTAAACCATACCTCCCTATTTTGTTGAAATATTGGTGGGAGTATTATCACAAATAATTTGATTCATGGAGTATTATTTAGTTAGGGATGGTATATCTTCCGAGTTTTACGCATACCTCATTCGTTCGATAAATATATCGAAATATCGAAAAATATAAATGACGTCGTGTCAATAGGCTAGCTGATTTTTATTTTTTCTCGAATTTTGACAAGCCACACGTATGTCACTCCGAATTTGACTATAAACTCACAACTTAGAAAAACAAAATACATGCAAAATTTTAGTCTGTCTGTATGTTTAACGAGCTGCTACAACCTGTTACAGTTGGAACATGACTGTGGCCATGCCCTTTCATTTAACACTCACATTGAAAGCATATATCAAGGCTTCATGGGAACCAAATTTTGGCCGATAACTCATTCAAGGATAACTAGTTTAGTTTGATGCCAATATTGTAGAATTAGCGCTTCACCTGTCACCATAATTTGCGTTCTAACAGGTGTTATCAGTTTGGCAGTCAGACGAGAAAGAGAATTGTTGAGAGTACAAAATGTTGACTGTCGAGAGAGCGACAGTTATGTAGCCAAAAACAATACAAAGTCGCCGTCGTTTATTTAATAAAGGAAGATAAAATCCTACAATGTAATTTATATACAGTGGTCAATGATAAGAAATTAGTGATACAAAATAAAAAGAAAAATACTCAATACTTGGTTGTGATGCTGAAGGCACCACATATGTATATCTGTATATCAAATGTAATTAGTATAGTTCAAAAATACCAAAAGGTATATCTAATGAAAAGAAATCGCAGGCACACACTATCCGTGATTATAAAGCATTTTTACATTTTTGCCTAAAGCGGTGCGTCCGTGATTACATAAATATACAACCAAATTGAGATTTTTTTTAAATAAAGCGGTGCGTCCGTTATCAAATACCAGTCAAGATTTTCTACCAAACTTCAACATTTTCCTTTGAGCTCAAATCAAATTAAATCACTTTATCATATATTCAATTTATCATTAAATATTCAGTTTTCCATTAAATCGCCGGATAATTCTTTCAACTTCATATCAACATTCCACAAAATAAAACCTCAAGTTCAGTTTCTGTTAAGTTTTCGTAAACCAATTCTAAAAATTCGACTTTAAATCACCTTAAATATTTCGTCTTTGCTTTTTACTATATATGTTTCTTAGAAACAAGAAAATAGTTCCCAAAACTTCTGAGGAAAATACAGATTCCGAAAATTCGGATTCTAATCCAAAAAATTCAGATTCCAATTCTAAAAATCCAGATTGTAATTCTAAAAATTCAGATTCCAATTCCAAAAATTTAGATTCCGATTCTAATAATTTAACTTCCGAAAGTTTCGAGTCCGAAAGTCTTGATTTTGAAAGCCCAGCTTCTGAAGGTCCAACGACATCTTCGCCCAGTACAATCCAAAACTTAGCTGTTAGACTTTCTTTGTCCGGAGAATTCTACGGATTTGAGGAATTGCCCGATAGACAAATTTCAAATCTTCCTGATTCAGATACAAATATGGCAACTTCTGAGGAAAAAAGATCGCATGTGTGCTGGTATAATGCGTGAAAATTATAGTGGTGAGCCCCTAGGCCTCGAATCTTTCATTAATAAAATTGAGTTAATGGAAGAATTTGTTGACGAAAATTTAACTGATACTCTTATTTCATTTATTAAATCCAAACTCAATGGTAAAGCTCAAGAAGTGATACCTACTCAAATACTTTCAGTTTATGATATAAAAACAGCACTACGTAACCTGACAACTCCAAAGTTCTGGCCGGAAAAATTGCAGCTTTGCAAGTTAATAATAATAATTACACAGATTTCGCTAAACGCGTCGAGGAATTGTCTGATTCTTTAGCGCGTTCCCTCATTATAGACGGGATTACACAATCTAAAATGAAATGGCCATCGAGCAAACCGTTAACGTTTGCCGATTGAATGCAAAAACAAGTTTAGTCAAATCAATCCTCGCTTCAACCAATTTTTCCAACTCTAAGGACGTAGTAGCTAAACTGATAGTAGAGCAGTCAAATGAAATAAAAGAACACCAAGTTTTAGCATTTAGAGGTAGGTAGGTAGCCGTTTTGATGCCATAAAGACTCGTCGGACCTACTATCAAATGTGCGGATATTTTCTACAACCAACCGGAGTTGTTTATAAATTCGAGAATGCTTGGAATCCCTAACTCAGATACCCTCCCTAAGTTCTCCAAAAAAGGTGTCCCAAAAGAGAGCCGGGCATTCACACAGGAAGTGCTCAACGGTCTCTTTGGTAGTAGTGTCTTTACAGCTTCTACAGTGGTCGTTATGCGGATTACCCATTTTTTCCGCATGTGTGCCAATCGGCCAGTGACCTGTGCATACTGCTACAAGTTTATAAGTATCCGCTCTGGACCTGCCTAGGAGACTCCTTGTTCTCCTCTGATTATACGCCGGCCAGATGGCTCTAGATATTGCACACGTAGCGATGCCGCTCCACCTACGCTGTGCCTCATTTGTATAGTATTTTTGGACGCTTCCCTTTGCTACTGCTAGGGGTACACCCGTCTCAATTTCGCTTACTTCTTCATTTTCCGCTGATGAGCCCCTACGTGCCAGTTCATCAGCCTTCTCATTACCCTCGATTCCTCTGTGACCCGGGACCCAGACAATGGATATATCCACACTATCGGCTAGCGCTGCCAAAGTTTGCTTTCATGTATGTACTACACTTGAACTAGTATGTGGCGATGCGATTGCCTTAATCGCTTCCTGGCTATCAGAGAAAATAGTAACCTTCCCTGTTATACTCCTGTGCTCGAGCGATTTGCAAGCTTGGCCAATCGCAAGAACTTCTGCCTGAAAAACGCTGCAATACGACGGAAGTCTGAAAGATGCAGAAATATCCAGACTCTCCGAGAATATTCCAGCCCCCACATCCGAGTCCATCTTGGAGCCGTCTGTGAAGATTTGTATTCCTCCGTCACTAATTATCCCGCCTCTCCTCCATTCACTCCTACTTGGAAATGCTGTAGTGGCATTGCTCTCAAACTTCAGTTTGTGAGGATTATAGTCTGTTGCGTTGTCAATTACTCCCGATGGGAGATCGTTAAGGATACTACTGTGCCCCTGCTGAGTATCCTTCCAGCGTCCAGACTCTCTGAGCCTCAGTGCGGATTGTGTCGATATGCATAGTATGTGTAAGTCGATTGGGAGCAGGTTCAAAATAGGATCTAGAGCCGCAGTGGGGCAGGTGCGCAAGGCCCCGGTGGTGCCAACACACGCTGTGCGCTGGACCTTCTGCAAACTAGTGAGATTATAGTTCTTCCGAACAGCTTCCCACCATACCACAGAGCCGTAGGTCAGCACAGGTCTGACTACCGCCTCGTACATCCACAACACCATCCTTGGCTTCAGACCCCACTTCTTACCAAACATCGATTTGCAGGCTTAGAAAGCGATACAGGCTTTCCTCACCCTCTCCCCGATGCACGCTTTCCAGTTCAACTTATAATCAATTATTAGTCCCAGATACATGCTTAGTGCTGGGAGACAGTTTTAGTTGTTGGCCATTTAACCTAGGAAGTTCGAAAGTACTTCCTCGTGAAGAGAAGAAGTTCTGTTTTATCCTAGCTCCGCAGATATTTCACGCTTCCTGAGCAGAGACGAGATCCAGCTTCTAATTGTCTCCTCCACTCCTAACCCCACAAGTGCCGTTGAAATTGCCTCGGCTCTCACATTGTTGAAGGCGCCCTCCACATCTACAAACGGCGCTAGTGTGAATTCTTTATATTGAAGGCATTTCTCCACTGTTCGCACTACTTCATGCAGCGCGGACTCTGTGGATCTTCCCCTCAGATACGCATGCTGCGCCACTGATAAAACGGGCCCTTCCAGAAGTTCCCGTATATGTATATCCAGTAGCCTCTCAAATGTTTTCAGCACGAAGGATGTGAGACTTATTGGCCGGAAATCCTTGGCCAGCTCATGCCCTCTTCTTCCAGACTTCGGAATGAAAACCACCCTTGTTTTCCTCCATGATTCCGGAATGTGGTTATGGATGATGCAGGCAGCGAAGATCTCCCTCAGTTCCTTAACCAACGGCATCTGAGTCTTCTGCATCATTATCGGAAGTATACCATCTACTCCCGGTGACTTAAACGGTGAGAAGCTATTTATCGCCCAGGCAATTTTATCTTCTGCTAGAAGTTTATCTATTAACATACCAGGTGCTTCCTGCTGCACCACTCCCCTACTCTGCTCCGCCTCCCCGGTACCGTCGGGAAAGTGAGCCTCTATCAGAATATCAGGGTTTCCGGCGCTGATCCGGCAGACGTGCCATCTGCGCGTTTCACGAAGGTTATGTTTGAGTGCTCCTTGGCAAGGATTCTCCCGAGTCTTGCTGAGTCCTTCGTGGACTCAATAGACTCACAGTGTTCCTGCCAGGATTTCGCCCTTGCGATCCGAACTGCTTTCTTATATTTCCTTTGGGAGATCCTGAACTGCTGAAAATCTCCCCTAGTATGACAATCGTTGAAGACCTTCCTTATTCTTGACCTTAGTTCGCTAAGGTCTTTGCCCACCATGGGGGGAAGGTCTTCTTGCTCCTTGATGGTGGACAGGAAGCCTTGTATACAACCCGGAAACTACTTTCCAGAGACCTAACTCGGTCGTCCAGAGTGTCTGCTTATTGAATGGGTATCTTGTTCCTGCTGAGCCTATCATTGACTATCTTCTCAAATAGACCCCAAGAAGTCCGCCTAGGATTTCTATACGGTTTCTTTATCTCCCTCTCCCAATCTATTTCAAAGAGGATCATTCGATGATCCGACATTGAGATCGTCCTCGAAGCCTCCCAGTTTCTTACCAAAAGTTCCTAAGATGCTATGGTGATGTCGAGGACTACATCCCACCCTGCGAAGTTCTCCGAACCAGGGGACACAAAGGTGGGAGAGCTTCACCTGTTACATAAACGTAGATTACTAGATAATAAAAATTCAAAAAGAGACTCACCCCGCTCGTTTATCTCACTGCTGCCCCACAGCGAATGCCCCGCGTTTGGTCACTGCCTATGATGACCTCTTCCTTGGCTGTATGTGTCTTTGTTAGATGCTTCACCTCCTCGGGAGGTGCGGGCCGATCATGAGCCATGTAAGCCGAGGCTAACGTTATGCTGCGTCCGTCCTTCGATTCGATCCTGACCACTGCTGTATCGTATGTGCTGAAATAAGGTAAGAAGAAAGCATTAACGAGGATGCACGCTCTCGGTTTATCTTCTCCATGAGGGTAGAACAGGTTATAGTTTCTGGTATGAAGGCCCTTCACTTTAGACCGCCAAACCCAAGGCTCCTGCACCAAGCAGATGTCTATGTAATCCTCCCTTAGGAGGACTAGAAGGTTATCCGAGGCTATTTTTAACTTGCGCCACCCTAATCATCGGACCGGGAGGGCGCACCTGCATCGGAGACCGACTCGGTACCAGCATCAACTGGCACCGCCAGACTAAGCTCCCCAAGAAACTTATCGGCGTCCTCGATCTCCTCCAGGTTGTTGTCCGGTGCTACTGCCGCTGGGAAAACTTTCAGTTTGGCGCTCCTGACGCCAAACATCAGTTTGTTCCCCCTTTTCTCGAGTTCCCCCACGGACTCGTTATTTATTAGCAGTAGCACCGGTTGGCTATTGCTTTGCTGTTCCTCTACCTTCAGAATCTCCCAGTCGTCCATCGGGACGCCTGCGTTCTGAGCTTTGAGGCAGTGGATGATGCTCCTGTCATTCACCTTCATTCTGGGTAACCAAATGCGCACTCGGGGCCTTCTGGAAATCTCCGAAGCGTTGATGGTATTTAGCGTAAGACCCTCATATGCGCCGCTGATCTTAGCGACGCATCGCTCAAGAAACTCCCGGGAGAACCCGTCCGCGCATTTGATTACTCTGCAGCCCCGGCAGATCTCCTCGCAGTCGTACACCGGCACTGGGGTTCGATTCTCCAAGAGGTGTTCGACGACCATCTCGGATAGCCGTCCTCTATGGAGGTCCAGACCGCCAACACCCGTCTCCCATTGTTGCCTGCAGCATCGACCAGCGCCACCTGGAGGTGGTCTCTGACCACCTCACTGTAGGTATGCCTCGCCGCGGCACTAGTGGAGGGACCCTCGTTTTGTTGGCCGTATCTGCCCCTTTTGCCGTCGCGCTCGTTCACTTCATGTGACCGATTGCGTTTGGCCGACTGCCGAATTTTCGGTTGTTGCTGTTGTGGTTGAGCAGCGGGTTTGGTTGCGAGGGCGGCCTCGTAGTCTTTGACCACAGCCTCATACCTAATCCTGTCCTCGGCATCTCGCTCATGGACCTCACCACTTTCATGATTTCTCCTGATCTTGTCGAGGATATATAGGGCCCTCTGGTACCTAGCTTTCTCAATGGTACCTGAGGACTTCCTCGACTTCTTCCTTTTGGGAGCCACTATGGCTGGTGCGCTTCCCTCTTTCTTGGTGGTTGTAGGTTGGCTCGGAAGAACAGGGGTACTGTGGCTGGTACCCTTGCCCTCCTTGGTATTGACGCTCCCCTGGCTACTTGCCAGGAGATCATCCTCTGAGAGCGTTCCCAGAACGCTCTCCTCCTCCTCCTCCGTTTTTTTTTAATTCAAATGCTCCATAAAAAGTCCCACGAGTAGACAGGATGGGGTTCGTCCGCCCCGGCATAGCCAGTGTACCGGGGTAAGGAACTTATACAACCGACATTGCCCGGGCATCGGAGGGGACCGTACGCGATCAGCTACTCAATATACACCCGCTGACCATTCAGCCCGTCGGCACGGTGCCTTCACACCTTGGGCTTAGGGTGGTGTTGACGCGGATATCCTTCCATTTCCCGCATCAACCGCTGGTGTGTACACGTACACTCCATTAGTTGATTCGGGAAATAAAAGGTATTCCTCTTAGTTCGTCTCGCATTGGAACCCTTCCAACGGGACTGATCCCAGTACGAAACTTAAGCCCCTTCGCCACGCCAAGGCGACCAACATTGAAGGGGTAGCATTTAGAGCTCGTAACAATAATAATTTCAGATATTTTCAAAGTAATAACCGAGGTCGAAATTTTAA
Organism: Sphenella marginata; assembly: GCA_951509765.1. Lineage (NCBI taxonomy): Eukaryota > Metazoa > Arthropoda > Insecta > Diptera > Tephritidae > Sphenella > Sphenella marginata. The sequence continues at coordinate 69,451,162 of OX608078.1, forward strand.
TTTTAACAATCAAAGTCGTAACTTTAACAATTATAGACAAAATAGACCATCTTTTAATAGCAGTAACTATGGCAACAACTTCAATCATGGCAATCAAAGGAAAAATTTCCGTTCCAGCGGCGGAAATCGTTATCAGTTACTAACTGATTCAACACACAATTTTTCTTCTAAAAATGTTTATAATCTTAACTTAAATTATTCGGATTTTATACAATTAAATATTAGTGGTTCTAACAAATTTTGTACATTTTTGGTCGACACACAAGCCGAAATTTCGTTAATTAAAATTTCTTCAATTAATAAAAATTCCTCAATTAATAACAATGATACAATTAATATTACTGGAGTAACTACAGATAGAGTTCCACATTGGGTACTTTTACAACTAACATACAATTTTCAAATTTTTATATCAAACATACGTTGCACGTGGTAGAAAATGATTTCAATATTCCATCAGATGGAATAATAATAATAATAAGCCCAACGGATTACCCACCATCCCGCCCAACCGACACGAGGGGCGCATCCGCATAACGCGCGGATCAAATTTGCCGAGTGTTTGAAAGGCGGAGGTTTGTTAAGCGTCGAGACCTCAAACTGTTCAGCTACAGTAAAACTTCATCAGCCGAATAAGGTGCATACATAAGAGATTAAAATACATAAACATAAACAAAATAATTAGTTGAGAGAGGAAAGAACAGATTTTTTTATTATAAAAAGCGAGTCCGAAGTATCAAAATTACAAGAGTGAGAGTTATATTTTTCACATAAACACTGAAAAGGTTCGTGCAATTGAAAATTGGTTCTACATTGCTTCAAAAAAATAGGTTTGAAATGTCTTGAAGCTCGGGAGGGAATATTAAATTTAACTTCATTTAAAAGAAATGCACTTGAAATGTGTCCGTTTATTAATTTTACCATAAAAATTACACCAAGCATTTCCCTACGACTAGAAAGAGTTGGGAGATCGATAAGTTTTAACCGACTAGTATAAGGTGGAAGACTGTACATTGAATCCCATTGTAGGTTTCTCAAGGCAAAAAGTAGGAACTGTTTTTGAATTGATTCTAGCTTGTCTATATTAACTTGATAACGCGGACTCCACACAATCGAGCCATACTCCAATATCGGTCTAACCAAGGTAGTAAAAAGAGTTTTAGTAACATATGGGTCACTAAATTCTTTTGACCACCTTTTCACAAAAGCTAAAACACCTCTAGCCTTATTGACTGTTGCCTCAATATGCGGACTGAAGCTAAGTTTGCAGTTCATCGTTACGCCTAAGTCAACAAAAACATTAACATTTTCAATACTGTGATTATTAATTGCATAAAAAGCTGGCTGTATACCTCTACGTGAAAAACACATAAATTTACATTTCTTTAAGTTTAGCGGCATATAGTTTACATTGCACCACGTAACTAAGTACTCTAAATCCATTTGAAGCAAAGACCGATCTTCCACGGACGCATATGACTTAAATAGTTTTACATCGTCAGCATACATCAAGATATTTGAATACTTTATTGTTGTACAGATATCATTTATGAAAATCAAAAACAGAACCGGGCCAAGATGGCTGCCCTGAGGAACACCAGAGGATACATCGATAATGTTAGAAACGGAATCTTTAAAAATTACTCTTTGAGTTCTTTCAGAGAGATAGGAGGAGATCCAACGGGTGAGGCCCGGTTGGAAACCAACCAGATCGAGCTTGTGAATTAGTAGAGAGTGGCAAACTTTGTCAAATGCTTTACTAAAATCTGTGTAAATGACGTCGGTGTTGAGATTATCTCTAAATCCATTCGACACGTGGGTTGTGAATTCAAGTAAGTTGGTTGTTGTTGATTTACCCTTGCAAAATCCATGCTGGGAGCTAGCAATTAATGTTGAGATTGAAAAGGTTAGGCACTTAGTAACAATAGCTTCGAATAATTTGGGAATAGCCGAGAGTTTTGCAATACCACGATAGTTTTCTATCGATGACCTACTGCCACTTTTATAAAGAGGTATAAGGAAAGACTCTTTCCATGAAGCCGGGAAAACGCCACACTGTAAAGAAAGATTAAACAGTTCGGTCAACGGCTGGTATATGTGTTCAGCAGACTTTTTAAGAAAGCATGTCGGTATTAAATCAGGACCAGGAAATGATTCCTTCAAGGTCTTGAGATGTAATAAAACATCTTCCGAGTTTAAATTAGGAACATGGATTGAATGACTTGAATGCGGTTGATATGGATAGTTGTTAGGTGGTGAATTGATTGCAATAGAATAATTAGACTTAAAGAATTGAGCAAATAAATTGGCTATCTCTAGGTTGTTGCTGGAGATGCCATCCCTGAATTTCATGGTTGAAGGGAACCCTTTTACTTGGCGTTTAGAGTTTACAAAACCATAAACTGATTTAGGGTTGCAAAAAATTTGCTTTTTCATTTTGCAAATATAATCTCTATAACACTTTTTATTTAGTTCTAAATATCTATGACGTATAATAGAATACTGTATATAATCTGAATGTAAACCCGTTTTCTTGTACATTTTGAAAAGACGCGACTTTTTATTTTTTAATGCTTTTAGCTCTTTAGTAAACCAGGCCTGAGCTGGCTCATCATAAACGCAGATTCGCTTAGGTACATACTTTTCGAAAAGATTATAAATAGTATTATAAAAATGTAAAACGCAAAGCTCAACATCCTCATTGTACCGAGGCCAGATTATCTTAGATAGTTCTTGATTTAACTTTTTAAAATTGGCTTTCGCAAAATCAAATTTTATATTAGAGGTGCAAGGTTTCTTAATGCACTTCCCCTCATTGCTTATGGTTTCGTAGACTATCTCCAGAGAGGGATGGTAAACATCTTCAGGTAACACTAGAGGATCGCACCTATTTATAAAAAATTTAGACAGGTCATCGACGAAGGCTAAATCCAAAACTTTACCAAACTTATTTGGGATAACATTAATTTGGCTAAGACAAAGGTTGGTAATTTCATCCAAAAACTCATTGTTACTAAGCTTAGACGAGATTGGCACAATACTATTATTAATTTTGCTCCACGAGATGTATGGAAGATTAAAGTCCCCCAAAACAATAAATGAATCGGACGGTTTTAACATAGAATGAACACCATTTAAAAGAGAAATGTGGTGCATATACACAGATAAATCAGATGACGGTGGAATGTAACAAACAGCAATATAAATATATACGCTGCCTAACAGGACTCGGATGCACTTAAACTCAATGTTTTCAATGGAGGGTATATATACATCTTCAGATGGTAATGAAGATCTTACAGCCACCAAGACGCCACCACCGGTTCTGTTCAAGCGATCCTTTCTATACGTTTGATATCCGTCGCAAAAAATTTCCGAATCAAAGACATGCGGTTTTAACCAAGTTTCGGTAAAGGCAATAATATTGTAGTTACAATTGATCGTTTTAAGATAGAAATCCGTTAGCTTTGTATTCAAACCTCTAACATTCAGATAATATATGTTAAAGGCAGAATTTACTTTAAGTTTTTTGGATCGGTATTCTGATCGATATTCTTACTAGGGACCTTCGTTAAATTTGGGGCATTCGGCTTAAACAAAAATTCCCGAACCAAAGCCCCAGGTGGCCAGAAAGAGCTATCCAAAATAGCATCAAAATCGGACTGAAAAACATCAATCCTAAATGATGATACGGTTCTATCGTATTTAAATTTAAACTTATTTATTATCATACCGTCAGCTTTAATTTTAGATTTAACATAAGACTTAATGTCATCAGCGGAAGTGTCCTTCTCGAACCTGGACACAAAAACAGACTTTTTCGCAGGGACCACAACCAGCTTCTTGACTGTTGGTTGACTTGACATAGAACGGGTCTGAACAGCAAGGTTTCTTTTAGGAGCCTTGGAAGTGGAAGGAGCCACGGCTTCCGGACCCGGCGAAGCCAAGTTAATCAACTCAAAGGCTTGAGGTGCAGGAATAATCATGGTGGGGGCTGGACTTACAGCAATAGGCAAACTAGGTAAACTACCACAATTAATGCTTTTCTCCTTAACAGCAGAAGAGCCGTCCAAACACTTAAATGACTTGAACAAGTCATCGTAATGCTTGAACTTCTCTGTTATGCTGCAGATTTCTTTGCCTATTTCAGAGAAAGCGTTACGAGTTTCCCTAAAAAGTCTAAAGAGGTCTACATCAGTGGATCTGCACTTTAAGCAGGACCAACGTACACCCGTCTTCCCATCATTGATAAAATCTACAACTCTACCCGTCAAACCAGCACATTTAATATGGGCGAGCCCATCACAAAGCCAGCAAGACACGTAGCGTTCGGATTCACTTTTTATTTGGTAGTTAACGTATATACAGGACATTTTTTTTTTGTATGTAACGAAGAGAAAATAAGATATAAAGTTGAAGAAACGAAAACGTTAGTTTAAGAAAAGAAAGAAATTAGTTAAAATAAAAGCTGTTACTAAAAGTTTGAAAAGCAGGTTAACAAAATGCAACACTACAAGTTTGGAGCGAACAGTTTGAGAGTCACTGGTTCTGACACTTCACAAACCACGCAAACAGCTGTGATAAAAGTAAAGAGCAAAGTAACGAAAAAACCAAAAACAAAATGCAAGAAACTAAGCCAATCAAACTGCAACAAATACACAATGCAAAAATGACTCGGCAAATACAAAAAGTTAAGGTAAATTAATTTTAAAAGGTTAAAATTCACAAAGTATGAATTAATCAAACAAAATAAGTTTTCACAATTCAACACTAAGTCTTTGCACTTATTTTTATCACAAGTAAAGATCAAAAAGATAGTTAGCTTTATTTAATTTCCACAATTTAAACACAGCACAATAAAAAACAACTGCACAGCTATAATAACGTTTGCGTTTTTTGAATACTCGGTAAGGATTTCCTAAAAGCAAATAAATGTGATATCAGCTATGCAACGAATTGCATTTCCTCTTGGATAGGCAACGAAAAAATCGCACTTCCTATCCTTCACGGAATGGAAAGCGATACATGTGTTATACCGCCTCGTTGCGAAGTTCATAGAATTTTCACATTGGAAAAACACTCAGAACCACTATTCGTGGATTCTCAAGAGATCTCTGACGGTGTTTTCACAGCGAAATGTATAGTTGATACTAGTAATCCGATCATTAAAGTAATAAATACCACAAATAACGTAAAATACGTAAATGACGGCAACATTAAAACCGAAAAACTTTCTAATTATCATGTTTATAAAATAAATAATCCAGTAAAAGAAGATAGTCGTATTAAAGAACTTAAAAGTATTTTAGAAAAACAAATACCCAATTATGCTGAAAATAAGCTTATTAACTTATGTTTGCAATACTCCGATATTTTTGCGTTAGACAATCATAAAATGACAATAAACAATTTTTATGAACAAAAATTAAGACTAAACGATACGACGCCAGTATACATTAAAAATTACCGTTTACCGTACTCGCAGCGCGAAGAAATAAATAAACAAGTTAACAAATTATTGGAAAATGATCTGATCGAAAATAGTTGCTCGAATTATAATAGTCCCTTGATTTTGGTACCGAAAAAAGATCTAAAAGGCCAAATATCGTATAGAATATGCGTATACTTTAGGTCAGTAAATAAAAAGTTAATTGCCGACAAATTTCCTTTGGCACGCGTAGATGATATTTTGGACAACCTTGGCCGTGCGAAATTCTTTTCTACTTTAGACCTTTTTTCGGGTTTTCACCAAATCCCACTTCACAAAGATTCAAGAGACATTACATCTTTTAGTACAGATCGCGGAGCTTTTCGATGGAAGGTGTTACCATTTGGTTTAAACGTGGCTCCAAACTCATTTTCAAGAATGATGTCAATTGCATTTTCTGGTATTTCACCCAACCAAGCCTTTTTGTATGTCGACGATATAATATTAATTGGATGTAGCGAAGCACATCATTTCACAAATTTAAAACAAGTTTTCGAGACGTGTAGGAAATTCAGCTTGCGACTTAACCCAAAAAGTGCAATTTTCTTCGACCTGAAGTAACTTTCTTAGGGCATAAATGCTTAGCAAATGGTTTGCTACCAGACGATTCAAAAATTGAAGCAATTAAAAGATATCCTAAGCCGCACGATAAAGACGATGTTCGAAGATTCGTGGCATTTGCAAATTATTATAGGAGATTTATTCCAAATTTCGCTTCCTTAGCAGCTCCATTCAACCGACTGAGTAGAAAAAAGGTTGAATTTAATTGGGATACGTCATGTGAGTTAGCTTTCGAAAAACTTAGAAAAAGTTTGATGTCTCCAAAACTATTACAAAATCCAGATTTCTCCAAAGAATTTTTAATTACTGTAGATGCTTCAAAGTTGGGATGTGGTGCGATACTGAGCCAAAATCATGATGGTAATATCTTGCCAATTTGTTTTGCTTCAAAAGCCTTTAGCAAATCTGAACAAAATAAAGCAATAATAGAATTTGAACTTTTGGCAATTTATTTTGCATTCAAGCAATTTCGCCCATATATCTATGGTACTCACTTCACAGTTAAATCAGATCATCGTCCACTAGTTTATTTATTTAATATGAAAGATCCTTCCTCGAAACTTTCCAGAATACGCTTGGAACTGTCCGAATATAATTTTACAATAGAGTACATAAAAGGTAAATCAAATGTTGGTGCAGACGCTCTTTCGCGTATAACAATAGACGAACTTAAAAATTCTACACAAGCTTTAGCAGTAAAAATGCGATCAATGAAGAAATAAAATGAAGACATATCTGTACAAGATGTCTACTAACAAAAAGAGACAGAAAAGTTACAAGTTTACGATAAATTTGCATATAGTTTTTCAAAAAGAAATATAATTTATGATAAAAACCATGAAATTCCAAATATACAAATATGCACGCATTTAAAACATAAACGGCTCGAGCTCCTTAATCTTGCGATAGTTAACAAAATAGGGAATTTAGATAAACTACTTTTGAGGCTGGAAAGTAACGCCGACAATCACAATATTAAGGAAATTGAATGGGAAAAGGACGATATAATTTTTCAACATTTTACAATTGCAAATATTAAAAATACCGATAATAAAGTCTTAACTAATTTAACTATTTTATTAACTGAGCCAGTCGAAACAGTAACTGATAAAGACAAAAAGACTAAACTAATTGAAATTTATCATAATGACCCAATATCAGGTGGACATAGCGGAAATAAAAAGTTGTATTCAAAAATACGTACAAAATATTATTGGAAATGTATGACCCGTGATATTGCTACATACGCCAAAAATTGCAAAAAGTGCTTGTTGAATAAAGTCAGGCCAAAAACTAAAGAAAATTTGGTGCTTACACCAACACCCTGTACATCTTTTGATATTGTTGTCATAGATACCATAGGACCTTTGACTGAGTCGAGTAATGGAAACAAGTTCGCAGTTATCATTATGTGCGATTTAAGCAAATATCTTGGTACCATAGCTATTCCTGATAAAATTGCAAAAACAGTTGCATCAGCTATTTTTGAAGGTTTTGTTCTTACTTACGGCATAATGAAATCAATTAAGTCGGATTTAGGAACAGAATACAAAAATGAAATTTTCTCGGAATTAACCAAACTTTTAAAAATTGGACATAACTTTTCCACTGCATATCACCATGAAACCCTTGGTACGATTGAAAGAAATCACCGGGTATTTAATGAATATTTAAGAGCTTTTCTAAATGATAATTTTTCCGATTGGGACGTATATTTAAAGTATTTCACAATTTTGCATAACACTACAACTAGTACAGTATTCGACAACAAATTTACTTCTTTTTTTACTATATTGAGAATTATGCGAAAGAGGTGAAATACAGAATGCAAAAATCACATAAATTGGCAACAAATCTAATTAATAAACACAAGATTAAAAATAAGGATTTATATGATAAGAGGGCGCGTCCATTAACTGTCATCGTTAATGATAAGGTAATCATACAAAAAGAACCTAGAAATAAGCTTGAAAATATATATCAGGGACCCTATATTGTTACAAAAGTTGATGGAGCTAATGTAACAGTTTTTGCTAAATTAAACAAAAAAGAAAGAACTGTCCATAAAAATAGAGTAAATAACTTTATTGTTAACTAATTTTTACAAAAAAATAATGATTGAAAATTTTTAGTAATATTTACATTACAATGTTTTTTTAATTGTTAATTTACATTAATACCTACTTATTTGTAACTAATTTCAACTAAAAATACTAATTTCGAATCATTTACAAAAGAAAAGTATATCGTACGCAGTTTAATTGTTAAAGAATCGAAAAAAAAATTGTAAAATCACCTACAAGACTTGAAATACAATCTGAATAATTGTAAGTAACATAAAGCTACAAAAACAAAGTTAAATGTAAGAGTAGAATTCAAACGATAATGTACAAAAAATTTTATTAATGCAAAATTGTGCTGATTGAACGAATATCAACAATTGGAGGGTATATGACCCAATAAAGAAACATTCGTCCAATCAAAACAATTTAGTCTCTTGGACAAGAAGAACAAACAAAGCTGATCACCTTGTTGAGTTTTCTTTTTCAAAGGAGGGTGATGTAGTGAACACCCCTATATACGTGATAGTGTGAACAGCCATGATTGGCAATGCCTTATTAAACACAGCTGACGTTGTATGCAACCGATAAGTGAGTGGGACGTTTCTACGGAGGTCCGGGCGAAGGCACAGCATGATCTTGAATGGGCGAGGCGTATGTTGCCAGACTTCCGCGATGACTGGGTCGAGAGTGATGTAACCAAAATGCAGGGAGGCTGGGCACGGTCTTCCGCAGAGATCGCCAAGCATCGGGGCCACAGACGAGAGCAGCGCAGATGGCAGGGTCCCCAAGCAACAGTGGAAGTAGATTGACGCCGCGCTCGCTAGGGTGGAAGTCAAGGTCATCAAAGACATCCCCGGGACACTACCATGGTTTAAATCCAGGACAACGTCAAACTTATCGCCTGTGATGACGCCAGGTCGGTAGCACTGTATAAGTCCGCCGTAGTTTGATAGGGGGTGTATCTTCGGATGCACTCAGAATCGCTCTTATCTGCTCAGATCCAAAAGTTGACCTGAATTTGTAAGCTTGTGTTATTATTAAATTTGCTTATGAGTTTATGGAAACTCGTTCTCATGTTAAATCTTTTATGAAAAGGATTTAAAAAAATATTATTTTTAGTAAACATTTGCCTTTCACTTTCAAAGTTAAACTTTACTTTAAATTATTTGAATTAATTTAATTTTGAAAAATGTGCGTATGCAAGTTAAACAAATTTAAATGCTTGTTAGGTAGTTACATAAATATGTACAAACTGTATTTACAACATAAAAATTATTTAGAACACTACGTATGTACATAAAAAGAGGTGTAATAATAAATTAATACAAAAGTGGAATAGTGCATATAAACTCACATGTTTAATAATTTATACTAGTATATCCCGTGGTCGAAATTCGACCACCTTAAATTAGTTTAACTTATTAAATCCTCTGTTCGCATTTTTTTCCAGTACCTAATGCCATTTTTATTGCTGAAAATAATTATTTATAGTTGAGTTATTGAGAGTCGCTTTCATAAAAGCTGGTTTACTCTAAACACGGATAATTTGACAACTAACCAAAAAAAATCCGTCCATTAAAGACCAGTAATCATTAATAGGAGATGGCAAAACCGGTACTTAGTAATGTTTGAAAGTCCACCATCAGACCCACCACTCCTTTCATATTCCGTCAATATTTCAATAAACAAAATTAAATTTCATTGACATATACCAACAACATAGTTAGACTTATAATATATATAATGGTCACATAGAATGATGCCATATCGAACAAAATTGGCCATATGGATTGAAACGAATGAAAGTTCATTTTGAGATTCAGATAACTTCTTAATATTAGCCGGTTTCCAAATTGTGTTTTTTTTTTGATGATGACAGACTGTTTTCTCAATTTTTCCTTTAGTTGTGGATTTTTTGAAGTCCGTTTAGCGGGAGAATATTACAACTTACACATATGATGGTTTTCTGGTTTCTTTCGTCAAATTCAACTCGGAAATATGTAAGGATTCCGATTATATGTCGACTATTTTACAAATTAAAATTTTTAGGAAGAAAATAGTTGATGTCTTTAGGAAAATTAACGCGATTTCAAACTATTACATGAATATAAAATTGAAGAAGCTACAAACTGTGTTTTTACTTTTTGTATATTAAATATGATATATTTCTTAAAAAATATACATATATTGACAAATTGAAATAAGTTTTTAGCTTTTTTTTTTAAAAAATTTGGTTTTTTCGCTCCAAAATAGATGTCATAAACAGAAAAATATTGAAATATTGGGTTATATGTCGACTCTTTTGTAAATAAAAATTTTTAGGAAGAAAATAGTTGATGTCTTTAGGAAAATTAACGCGATTTCTAATTATTTCGTAAGTATAAAATTGAAGAAGCTACAAACTGTGTTTTTACTTTTTGTATATTAAATATGATATATTTCTTAAAAAATATATATTGATAAATTGAAATAATTGTTTAGCTTTTTTTCAAAAAAATTGGTTTTTTCACTCGAAGATAGATGTCATAAACAGAAAAATATTGAAATATTGGGTTATATGTCGACTCTTTTACAAATAAAAATTTTTAGGAAGAAAATAGTTGATGTCTTTAGGAAAATTAACGCGATTTCTAATTATTTCGTAAATATAAAATTGAAGAAGCTACAAACTGTGTTTTCACTTTTTCCATATTAAATATGATATATTTCTTAAAAAATATAAATTGATAAATTGGAATAATTTTTTATATTTTTTCAAAAAATTTGGGTTTTTCACTCCAAGATAGATGTCATAAACAAAAAACAGAAAAATATTGGATTACAAATATAATAAATTTAAAAAAAAATATAATAAAAAGTTTTCGTATATTTTAAGGCAAATTCAATTTAGTAAAAAAAAAAAAAAATTTTACCTGCCCTGAACACGTCCTTGAACCTACGAACGCACGCATCATAGCCGGCACGCTCACCACCTGCTCCACTGCTGTATGTACAACAAAAAAGTCAGATACTGTAGTTAACAGCTTTGGGTTTTGGTGAAAACTTTGATGAGTTATTACAAATTAATGAAGCATTTTTTGTTAAATATAATATGCCTATGCAAAGCTCCTGGCCCATGAAAACATATCAAAATATATAATAATTGGAGTTATGCATTTTTTTATGAGATACACTCTGGCAATTGATTGTATGGAAAAAATGTTAGCCTATTAATATATAGATAATAAAATTTGAATTACGTAAATAAATAGTTAATAAGCATCACCAAGTTTCACAAATCCGGTCGCTGTTTGTTTAGGAAGCCAACAGTTAAAAATAATTTGTTGTTAAAGTTGCAAAATTCACGGAAATAAAGTGTTGAAATTATATTCTGTATATTTGCATTACAAAATTTTAAAATTAGTGTAATTGTTGTGAATTTAAAAGCGATTTAAAATAAATGTATACATTTGCACCGAAAAATTTTAAATTAGTAGGGGTATTCGGAATCACGATAGCAAATTTTTATAGCAAACCAAAGTCAAGCCAACAACGAAATACACGCGCATGCACATGTCAAGCAATTTGCAGAATACAACACAAAAAATCCATTGCATATCATTTTTTTGCGTTGTATTCATAGGAACAGCTGTTGAAATATCAATGATGTCAGACGTTCAATATGTATCGTGATCCGTATTGATGGGTCGGCTTGAATTTGGCATAGCTCCACCTCCAAAATTAAACAAAAAAATGACGGGGATCGATAGATATTATTAAGATGAGTCGAATATTGTAAAGTGTAAATTCGTATCCGCGCATATACTTTGGAGCAGTTCCTTCGGTAGCAGCCTGACTGGCTTTTTTTAATATCCTTGGCAACGTTTTGGGCGTAAAATGTTACGAAGTAGATTTGTTTGGAAACGGACTGTAAATCTTTTATTTGGCTCTGAAATCGCGTACTCGACGCACGCGAACAAAACGCATGGACATCAGCGCGCATACCAACGCGGCCCTATTGTACAAAAGTCGGCACGTTGCATGAGCGAGCATAATCAGTCAGAACGTGCTACTATAGCGTGCCACCAAATCGCGTGATATCGAACCTTTTTACAAGCAACGCGCAGCAATACGCACATTAGCACACGCCTCAATAGTAGCAAACACATCAACGCGCTAACATCGCGCCACCTTCTTCGCTATAACAAACACGTCACTAAAGTAGGGCACAGTAGCGCCCTAACCGACGGGCTGCCGTACCAACCAACAACCAGCGAGGATAACAGCGCGAAAAAGCAACATCCACAGCGCTAACACCAGCATAAGCAACGCAACAACTACCAGCAGTGACAACAGCGGGGGCCAACCACTCATAGGCCCGCCACAACTATAGTAACAACAACGCAATCAGCACCCGCGATAACAACAGTACCACCCCACCAAAAAAATTTAACAACTGGTCAATTTACGGATGAAAATTATGGTAGCTGACACCACGCGTATTGACTGTATTGAGATTCTTTATGTTGATATTTCCAAGTATGGGAGTGACAATAGAGTTATGTGGTCAGTAAAATTTACAGTTTGCTTCGGGACGAGAGTGAGCTATTTTATTCCAATTATAGTGCGTCGTTGCGTTAATGGTAATTTTCCCGTCAGAGGTTATTATAAAGGTTCCCCTTATCAGCTTTGTTAAGTTTCAATCGTACAGCTCTGCTGGTTGGTTGTTTAATTATACAACGCCGTTATCGGCTTTCCTTATGGCAGCTACGTAGTCAGCTTATATCGTTTTGCATTTTGCTGAGTAAAGGTTAAGAAGCTGCATTGCGCACGGGATATCCCCCTAAGTTTGGCAAAAGCTCGCCGTTAGAGTTTCCTTGCAATTGTGTAGTAGTATATAATTTCCCTTGCACTCGGCTATATCTTCAGTTTCCAATGATAGTACATATCTATTCGTCGTGTATCACGGCAACATTTTTAAAACATTACAAACGCTATTTACAAGGAAATAAATACATTCATTACTTTGAAATATTTTCATTTTAGAAACATGTAGTAAGTCACTTACAATTACGTTGTCAGAGTGTTCAGCATCCAGCTGGTTCTTTAGGGTTTATTATATTTACCTTACCCATGATGACGGACATTATGACGGTCTCTAATTCCATTATCATCGTCCTGTACTTAGCGGATGCCAAAGAAACAAGTAAGGAAAGGGCTGTCTTCGGCTGTGCCGAAGGCTTTATACCTTTCATGAACACGCATATCTTTTTTAAGTGTCCTACATGGCCGAACCACATTTATCGGAGCAATTGGTTATATGGATGCTATATGTTATGTTACTCCGATCTGTATGATTTTCATTACACACATCACATTTATAAAAGTACCAACCTTGCAAAATTTTACGTTCCTAGCTTCTTAACTTCAAAATTTATAGCCCGAAACCCATTTATCGGAACTATCGATTATATGGGAGCTATATGTTTTGTTTGTCCGATCTGGGTGATTATTACTACACAGGTTACAAATATAATATGTACTAAACCTGCAAAATTTCGCTCTCCTAGCTTTTTCATTGCAAGAGTTATAGGCCAAAACCCATTTATCGGAACAATCGATTGTGTGGGAGCTATGCGTTGTATTGGTCCGATCTAACTGGTTCCGACAAATGATTAATATAATACAAACTGGCAGCTCCGTACCAAATTTCATCGCGATATCTCTAAAATTGAGGGACTAGTTTGCGTTCAAACAGACAGACGGACGGACGGACAGACGGTCATGGCTAAATCAACTCAGCTCGTCGCCCTGAACCCTTCGATATACTAAATGGTGGGTCTATTTCTACTTCTCATACTTACAAACATCGGACCAAAGTTATAATACCATTTCATGTTCATGCCAGTGTCTATCTGGGTTCGCTTGGCGTTTTTAAGCAGTTCATTAACGGTATTTGTCAGTGTTTATTTTTTCCTGTGTTTTTGAGTTGATAAAAATTTTCTGTTCCTGCGATTCTATTAAGTTTCCAGTTTTCGATTTAAGTTTTAGGAAATCATCAAAATCAGGTGTTCCGGCGATATAGTTTAGGGAAGTCCCTTACACGTTGATACTAAGAGCATGGCGGTGATGCACCCTAACTGCATCCAGTAGCAGTGTTATCTGTTCCGCGTCATTTCGTAGTAGTCGGCGTACATGTGACTGTGGAGACTGCTCTGATAGCCTGGTCGTGTAGTCAACTATTGTCTCATACAGGGATAAGTTTGTTTTGTGCAGTAAATATCCGCATTGTTCGTGAATGGCCGCCTTAAAGGTTTTGGGAGGGATGTAGTAAGAACTGGTTTGATAAAGTACCTTTGCCTCGACCGAAACGCCGAGAAAAATTATATATCTGAATATTACGAAAGACGTTTTTTGGCAGGTTTACTCAATGTCTGGTTATGATATAAGCCGTGTTCGCGATGTATTATTTACAAATTCGTACAAATTATCTTGTTTTGTGATATCTTTTCCGTTCGCTATGTAATATTATCCAGTGAGGAGAGAGGAATTGAGAGAGAAAAACGACATTTCATTTTGCGAGAACTTGATAATTCTTACTGGATAAATTTCAGCCAGCACAAATTAGCAATCACGAAAATCAGCTGATTTGGGCACAGCTGATTTTGTCAACAAATAAATATTAGTTTTTGCTACGAGGCAATTGTTAATTAAATTAATAAAAAAAAAGCAAATGCGAAGTAGTTATTAGCAAATATTTTAATTTACTCAACCATCTTGACTATTTTGGTGTGACAGCAAAGGGCGCCGCCGGTTATTTCTTTTTTATTCAGGAATATGAGCGGTTCAGGAATTAAAATTATATTTTTTCACGGCTGGATTTTGTATGACATGCAAATTTCGCGTTCGCGTAAAACTTAGCAATCATCTCTCATTGAGAGAGAATCTGACAAAAGAGAGAAAGACTTCGTTACTGGATAATTCTTACTGAATTTTAGACGAACACACCTATAATTACATTTTAAAATTTATTACTCGCATAATTTGTACGAAGAACCATTTATCACAAAATCCCATTTTTATTTTCAGCTGTCACTTTATGTTTTGATCAACCCATAATCAGCGGTTCATTCTTTGATAACGCGTCGGTAGGGCCGCGAGAGAAAATCCGGGCCCAGTGTCAAAAAAAATTACGGGCCCTCATTCTAAATACAATACAAATTCTCAAATCCAAAATTACCATCTTTTTCATATTTAAATATATACGTACATTTGTATAAACATGTATATTTAAGCGTATACATGCATACATGTATATTATATTCAATCAATGTATAGTTACGAAAAGATAAATAACTTTTGTCTTATTGCAAGTTTCACTATATGTAATTGCTTTTTGAAATTATTCTTGAATAAGTATGTAACAATATCTATTAAAACAATCATTGAGAAATAGTTATTTTATTTTTTATTTTTTTTAGCAATTTTGCTATGAACAATTTTAGGGGGGCTCGACCTATGGTCCCATGGGCAATATTACTCAGAATGACCCATAGATTCAGAAACTGGATTTACACCTGAAGTTTTTTTCCCCATACAATTTGACCCGCCCTAAAACATATTCATCATATCATACACTTTAAAATCGGTGAATTGAGGTGTGAAAATGAATGGAAAAATAAGTACAGTTTATTATTACTAATAGAGTTTTGTTTAAATAATGCATTATTTGTATGAAATAAATTTATTAAAATTGCAATACAAATATTTTTTGGTAGTAATTCCGTATATTAAAAGACTTTAATTACAACAAGTGAGCCTTAGCAGCTGAGTCTCCCTGTTGGTGCTTCAATACAAAGCATGCGTTGAACAAGTTAACGACGTTAGGCTAAACACTAGATACATAGACGTATACATATAATCATTATTCGCAAACCAAAATACATACAAACAACTATATGCCCTTTAACCTTGTATGATAACATAATAACAAAGAGAATACGATAGACAAGTATAAACCTGTAAACATCTTTTCAATAAGATAAACAATTATATGCGGTGATAAGTAACAAAGCATTATGATAACATAATGCTAAACATGTAAACATCTTTTCAATAACATAAACAATTATATTGCGTTGTTGGACTTGAAGGACATGTGGCAATATATGAAAGGCTGTCTGTGAATAACAGAAAGCTTCTTCAAGAGGCTATTATACTGAGGCGCGCCAGTAAGCTTTCAGCTGTATTCACCATTCGGGGAGCGGTATATGTCAAAAAAGGAAACGAATCTGCAGGGAAGAAAATTGAAACCCTGTCTGAGCTGCGATGTTTAAAATAATGAGTAGTCGGCGTTTGATTATTATTATTTTTCCTTTTTGTAATACTAGTTATAGTTTCGTTGTGATATTGATGGTCATTTTAGTTTCTTGTTGAGTCCGAATCTTCCCACCTGCTCATTAATATTACTTATTTTTAGTTATGGTGGGTCAAAATATATCCAGTGACAATAGTCTAGCGATGTTAAATGTATTATGTAAGCGTCGTGAAGGCCTGAAAGTTGTGCACTTTAATGCTCGAAGCCTTAACTCCACTAAAATTGATGTTGTTAGAAATGTTTTTGAATGTTCATCTATTGACGTTATATGTGTCTCTGAAACTTGGTTCCTTGATGATGTAAGCGATGTTAGCTATAGCTTGAAAAGTTATAATTTGTTACGCAATGACCGTGTGGTGAGAAGAGGTGGAGGTGTAGCAATTTATTACAAGAACTACCTTAACGCTAAGCTTGTATGTAAATCCGAGGGTGATAGTGTTGAATATATTTTTGTTGAGTTGTTCAACTCTTCCACAAAAGTCTTAGTTTCCTGTGTTTATAGCCCCCGTGTATCTAATTGATTGTTATCGTTCATTGAAGTTCTGTTCTCCTTTTCTATAGACTATATGAACTTTGTTATATGTGGCGATTTCAACATTAATTTACTTGGTGGTAGCTCTTCCAAATTTACAGATGATTTGGCCGGTATTGGTCTTTCCATCGTTAATATGACGGTACCTACTCGGTGCGAGAATAACTCTAACCCCAGCCTTCTTGACTACTTCATTGTTTCTGACCCGACTTTTATTTCCAAGTTTGACCAATTATCTTTTATCTCTGACCATGATCTTATTTTTTGTTCTTTTGACCTTAATCTTGATCACTCTAGTTGCAATAACACCTTTTTATTTCGAGATTTTAAGAGGCTAGATTATGACTCCCTGTATTCGCACTTGGCGTCTATTAACTGGAGTGACTGCTGGCGTCTAGTTTCTGTTAATGAAAAGCTTAGCTTCCTCAACGAAGACTTATTGAATGCTTTTCACTTGCATGTTCCAGTCCGTAAATGTAAAAATATGTCAACGCCCGTGGTCTGGTGTTGAAGTTTTAGCTGCAATTCGACTTAGGAAGAAATTACACACGGCATGGAAACGAAATCCTATTGACGAGAACTGGGCTTTGTTTCGTAATGCTAGGAATAAGGCTACTCTTACAATAAAGAGGGCAAAGCGTAAGTTCTATTGCTCAAAGCTAGACTCGAAATTTCCGTCTTCTGTATTATGGCGTAACATTAAAAATCTTCGTGTTCATGCTCGTGACGCCGCTGACTGTAATATTAATGTTGATGTCTTGAATAATAATTTCTTAGAAAGCGCTACGTCTAATTCACCTTTGCGCCAATTTATCCCGCGAGTCGATGCCCTATTTGCTGGTCCTAAGTTTGAATTTGATCCTGTCTCTGAGTGTGATGTATTTGGATGTGTTTTGAAAGTTAAATCCAATGCAACTGGGGAGGATGGTCTGCCAATAAAAATTATTAAGATCGCCTTACCATATGTCATTGGTACCATCACGCATGGCATTAACCATGGTATTACTACCTCTTGCTTCCCGAATTTGTGGAAAACTGCTTGCGTGCAACCTGTTGCCAAGACATCGTCTGCTAGTGCTATTGGTGATTTCCGGCCTATTAGCATTCTGCCAGCGCTCTCCAAGGTTTTTGAGTCACTGTTAGCTGAACAAATTAATGCGCATATTAATAGATATAATCTCGTTTCACCATTACAATCTTGGCTTAGGCCAAAGCATAGCTGTGCCACGGCCATGCTAAAAATTCTTGATGACATCCGGGTGCCTTTTGACGAAAACCGACTGACATTGCTTTGTTTACTTGATTTCTCTAAGGCGTTTGACACAGTAAACCATCTCATTTTATGTCAGAAGCTTGAATTTTTCTTTGGCTTTGGTGTAAACTCTGTTAATCTTATGAGGAGCTACCTTACAGACAGATATCAACGAGTCAGGGTAGGCGGGAAAGTTTCGAGACTTGGAAAGCTCACCACAGGCGTTCCACAAGGCTCAATTCTAGGTCCCCTATTATTTAGTCTATTCATAAATGATATCTTTGGCGTGTGTCACTATGCGGAAATGCATGCTTATGCGGATGACATTCAGCTTTATTCGTCACTTTCCTTTGAGAACCTAGGCCTTTTGACTCGACAACTTAACCTTGACTTAAAGTCTATTGAGGAATGGGCTATTAGCAATGGCCTATGTCTTAACTCCAGAAAGTCTTTTATCTTACCCATCGCCAAGAAGAAGTTTGATGTGGCAATCTTACCCCAAGTGGTTCTTGGAAATGCACCCTTAAAATATGTCACCAAAATAACCAATCTGGGGTTCGTTATTAATTCGAATTTAACCTGCATCGATCATATAAACTCTGTTGTTTCCAAAGTCTATGTTACACTGAGAAACCTTCGCCAAACAGCAGACTTTACTCCAATAGTCATAAGACGGAAGCTGGCCATCCAAATTGTAATTCCGACTATAACGTACTCTGAGCTAATCTACAATAAGTTGGATTCGGTTTCGGAGCACAAAATAGATGTAACATTTAACCATATAACCCGATATGTGTATGGCTAAAAGAAGTTCGATCATATTTCAATATGGCGAACAAGTTTACTTGGTTGCGAAATTCAAAACTATCAAAGGGCAAGAACTTGTATTTTTGTTTATCGGCTCATCACTTTCAAGACGCCCCCCTATCTTTATGAGAAGTTGATATTCCCTAGGCCTGAGCGCTCAAAAGATTTAATTTTACCTACATACAACTTCATAACATCGACTAGGCTATTTTTCCTCAATGCTATAAGAGTCTGGAATACTATACCCTCTGTAATTAGAAGTTCATTGAATAAAAACAACGTCAAACAAGTTCTTTATTCCTTTTTTCAATCAACTTAAGTGACCATCAAATTAAATTAACTTAGTTTAGTTTATTAAATTATCTAAGATATATTACTGTTGAAAATTATATATGTTTATTTGGTATTCTTGTTGTTTTTTCACTGTTTGTACCATCTAAGATAAAATTATTATATCTGTAATTATTTTGTAGTAAATGACATACTTGTTGTGCTAAAAAAGAAGGAAATTCTTATTGCACTAATGCTTATACTTTCAATAGGTAACAAAGCATTATGATAACATAATGCTAAACATGTAAACATCTTTTCAATAACATAAACAATTATATTCGGTGATAAGTAACAAAACATTATGATAACATAATGCTAAACATGTAAACATCTTTTTATCACCAAACAAACAATAGTTAGAAATAATATGAATAGATGTAAGCGTAAAAATGGAAAACAGTTCTGAAAATATATGAATTCGAAAAGGAGCTCCGCTCAGAAAACGATAGTGTTTTATTACTACTTATTGCTAGGCGGACACTTAACTGGGGGCTCAACCGAACCTTAAGCCATTTTTCTATGTAAAAAAATAGAAAAAATTCCACGGGGAATAAGACTCCCAACACTAAATATTTGAAAAAAGTGTATAAAAAATTAATAAATGATAAATTTTGTGAAAAATTTAAACAAAGTGAAGTGAAAAACCTGGATACTTTACGGAGGCTTCGGAGAGGAAAAAAGCAAAAATCCTACGACGACTACAGAAATCTAAATAAATTTACAATGGAGCAACAACTGGCCCAACTAAATGCCCAGTTCACCACACTGATGAACCAGATGCAGCAACAAACAACGGAATTCACGGAGAGAATTGCCGCACTAGAGCAACAAAACGCTCCGGAAGAATTAGTTTTATACGAAGAAGTACAACTAAATATTACTGACGCCAAGGATATCGACCTGGAGCTATTCAAATCCCTACCGAAATTTGACGGGGACAAAGAACAATACCGATCATGGAGATCACAATTGTGGGCATTCATGGAAGCTATAAAGATCTTCCAAAATCACCCTAAATATTATAGTGCCCTGGGAATAATGCGGACAAAAATTACAGGACTCGCTGCTAACGTCCTTACGAACCACAACACCAAATTGAACTTTTATTCAATCATCAACAGATTGGATTATACATATGCAGACCAACGCCCACTATATGTGCTTCTTGATGAAATTATGCGAATCACACAAGATAGAAAATCCCTTGCAGAATTCCACAGTGAGGTTTCAAAGGCACTCAATTTAGCCCTATCAAAAATTGAGATGTCCAATAATGACAAAGGGATGATAGCATACGCTAACCAGGAGGCAGTGAGGACGTTTATTCTTGGGTTAAACTCCAAATATACAAACGGCACATTGTACAGCCATAACCCAGAGAATTTGGAATCGGCATATGCGATAGCCTGTACCATTCTTCATGATAACGATAATGAGGAATTCGAGACACGCCCCAGGCTAGGAAGTAACATCAGACGTTATCAACACAACACAAACCGAAACACCCACTCACAACAACACAGAGAGGAACGATACTACAAGCCAAACGTAAGGATGCAGAGGCACAATTACCAGGCAAGAAGTTTTAACCAACAACAACCACCACAACGACAACAACAACCCACACCTACTCCAATGGACGTAGACCGATCCCAGAAATATATGCAGACAACTAGGTACAATAATGCCGTAAGTCAAAATCCCTTTAAATCAAACCATGCATATAAAAGAGATAGGGCATCTAACTATAATAACACAACTTCTCCGCCAGATAGGAAGTTCCAAAGAATTACCCAACTAAATAGAGAAGATCTAGAATCAGTAGATGTATCTAATTATGAAGAGCAATTTGCCTTGCTTACAAACAAAATGCGGCCTAACCGGCACACCCGTTACCTTATTAATCGACACAGGCTCTACTAACAATTACATAAAGATAAATTGTAATATAGGAAAATCTATTAAATTGAAACCATTTAAAACCAAAACCTTACATGGTTACTCAATTGTAAATTCTAAAAAAATTATAACGATGTACGGGCATCATTTAAAGTTCTATGAAATTAGGGAACTAAACGACTTTGACATAATACTCGGAGAACAGGGATTACGCCAAATGAAGGCAGAAATTAGGTAATTTGACTATAGTTTGAAGTATCAAAAAAAGAAGATCTTGGAAGTAGATCCAAGGATTAATTATACAATAAATAACGAAAAGTTTAAAGATCAGGTGGAAGAGCTAATGAAGAGAAATAATAATACAAATGGGAAATGGATATTGTAATAGGTTAAACTCTTACCTATCCAGACTGAACCCCGACTTGCCTAATGTTTGTCCGGCATGCGGCTTGTCCCCCTATACTACTAACCATCTTTTTGTCTGCTCATCCGAGCCTACTCTTCTAACACCCATATCCCTCTGGTCCTCCCCTGTTGAAGCCGCTAGGTTTCTAGGACTTCCGTTAGAAATAGAAATAGATTACGGTTTGCAAAACTAAACGTGTTTTTTGTGGTTTCGTGTTTTGAGTATTTTATTTACAACCACAATACAAGCAGCTATGAAGACTGAATCGGAAGACCCCATATGGACAAAACAATATCCATATCCCTTGTCTGATCACGACTTTGTCAAGAAAGAAATTGAGAAACTTTTAAACGACGGTATAATACAACCAAGCAAAAGCCCATATAATTCACCTATATGGACTGTACCAAAAAAGGGCACCGATGACCAAGGCAAGCCCAAACGAAGAATGGTTGTTGACTTCCAAAAGGTAAATTCTCATACGATTACTGACAGATATCCAATCCCAGATATTAATATGACAATACAAAACCTCGGAAAAGCCAAGATTTTTTCCACAAAAGATTTAGAATCAGGGTTTCATCAGATTTTAATTAAAGAATCTGATCGATAAAATACAGCATTCTCTGTCAACGGCGCAAAGTATGAATTTATCAGAATGCGTTTGACACAGTAAACCATCTCATTTTATGTCAGAAGCTTGAATTTTTCTTTGGCTTTGGTGTAAACTCTGTTAATCTTATGAGGAGCTACCTTACAGACAGATATCAACGAGTCAGGGTAGGCGGGAAAGTTTCGAGACTTGGAAAGCTCACCACAGGCGTTCCACAAGGCTCAATTCTAGGTCCCCTATTATTTAGTCTATTCATAAATGATATCTTTGGCGTGTGTCACTATGCGGAAATGCATGCTTATGCGGATGACATTCAGCTTTATTCGTCACTTTCCTTTGAGAACCTAGGCCTTTTGACTCGACAACTTAACCTTGACTTAAAGTCTATTGAGGAATGGGCTATTAGCAATGGCCTATGTCTTAACTCCAGAAAGTCTTTTATCTTACCCATCGCCAAGAAGAAGTTTGATGTGGCAATCTTACCCCAAGTGGTTCTTGGAAATGCACCCTTAAAATATGTCACCAAAATAACCAATCTGGGGTTCGTTATTAATTCGAATTTAACCTGCATCGATCATATAAACTCTGTTGTTTCCAAAGTCTATGTTACACTGAGAAACCTTCGCCAAACAGCAGACTTTACTCCAATAGTCATAAGACGGAAGCTGGCCATCCAAATTGTAATTCCGACTATAATGTACTCTGAGCTAATCTACAATAAGTTGGATTCGGTTTCGGAGCACAAAATAGATGTAACATTTAACCATATAACCCGATATGTGTATGGCTAAAAGAAGTTCGATCATATTTCAATATGGCGAACAAGTTTACTTGGTTGCGAAATTCAAAACTATCAAAGGGCAAGAACTTGTATTTTTGTTTATCGGCTCATCACTTTCAAGACGCCCCCCTATCTTTATGAGAAGTTGATATTCCCTAGGCCTGAGCGCTCAAAAGATTTAATTTTACCTACATACAACTTCATAACATCGACTA
The DNA here is from genome assembly GCA_951509765.1 of Sphenella marginata. NCBI lineage: Eukaryota > Metazoa > Arthropoda > Insecta > Diptera > Tephritidae > Sphenella > Sphenella marginata. The sequence continues at coordinate 69,474,468 of OX608078.1, forward strand.
GGCTATTTTTCCTCAATGCTATAAGAGTCTGGAATACTATACCCTCTGTAATTAGAAGTTCATTGAATAAAAACAACGTCAAACAAGTTCTTTATTCCTTTTTTCAATCAACTTAAGTGACCATCAAATTAAATTAACTTAGTTTAGTTTATTAAATTATCTAAGATATATTACTGTTGAAAATTATATATGTTTATTTGGTATTCTTGTTGTTTTTTCACTGTTTGTACCATCTAAGATAAAATTATTATATCTGTAATTATTTTGTAGTAAATGACATACTTGTTGTGCTAAAAAAGAAGGAAATTCTTATTGCACTAATGCTTATACTTTCAATAGGTAACAAAGCATTATGATAACATAATGCTAAACATGTAAACATCTTTTCAATAACATAAACAATTATATTCGGTGATAAGTAACAAAACATTATGATAACATAATGCTAAACATGTAAACATCTTTTTATCACCAAACAAACAATAGTTCGAAATAATATGAATAGATGTAAGCGTAAAAATGGAAAACAGTTCTGAAAATATATGAATTCGAAAAGGAGCTCCGCTCAGAAAACGATAGTGTTTTATTACTACTTATTGCTAGGCGGACACTTAACTGGGGGCTCAACCGAACCTTAAGCCATTTTTCTATGTAAAAAAATAGAAAAAATTCCACGGGGAATAAGACTCCCAACACTAAATATTTGAAAAAAGTGTATAAAAAATTAATAAATGATAAATTTTGTGAAAAATTTAAACAAAGTGAAGTGAAAAACCTGGATACTTTACGGAGGCTTCGGAGAGGAAAAAAGCAAAAATCCTACGACGACTACAGAAATCTAAATAAATTTACAATGGAGCAACAACTGGCCCAACTAAATGCCCAGTTCACCACACTGATGAACCAGATGCAGCAACAAACAACGGAATTCACGGAGAGAATTGCCGCACTAGAGCAACAAAACGCTCCGGAAGAATTAGTTTTATACGAAGAAGTACAACTAAATATTACTGACGCCAAGGATATCGACCTGGAGCTATTCAAATCCCTACCGAAATTTGACGGGGACAAAGAACAATACCGATCATGGAGATCACAATTGTGGGCATTCATGGAAGCTATAAAGATCTTCCAAAATCACCCTAAATATTATAGTGCCCTGGGAATAATGCGGACAAAAATTACAGGACTCGCTGCTAACGTCCTTACGAACCACAACACCAAATTGAACTTTTATTCAATCATCAACAGATTGGATTATATATATGCAGACCAACGCCCACTATATGTGCTTCTTGATGAAATTATGCGAATCACACAAGATAGAAAATCCCTTGCAGAATTCCACAGTGAGGTTTCAAAGGCACTCAATTTAGCCCTATCAAAAATTGAGATGTCCAATAATGACAAAGGGATGATAGCATACGCTAACCAGGAGGCAGTGAGGACGTTTATTCTTGGGTTAAACTCCAAATATACAAGCGGCACATTGTACAGCCATAACCCAGAGAATTTGGAATCGGCATATGCGATAGCCTGTACCATTCTTCATGATAACGATAATGAGGAATTCGAGACACGCCCCAGGCTAGGAAGTAACATCAGACGTTATCAACACAACACAAACCGAAACACCCACTCACAACAACACAGAGAGGAACGATACTACAAGCCAAACGTAAGGATGCAGAGGCACAATTACCAGGCAAGAAGTTTTAACCAACAACAACCACCACAACGACAACAACAACCCACACCTACTCCAATGGACGTAGACCGATCCCAGAAATATATGCAGACAACTAGGTACAATAATGCCGTAAGTCAAAATCCCTTTAAATCAAACCATGCATATAAAAGAGATAGGGCATCTAACTATAATAACACAACTTCTCCGCCAGATAGGAAGTTCCAAAGAATTACCCAACTAAATAGAGAAGATCTAGAATCAGTAGATGTATCTAATTATGAAGAGCAATTTGCCTTGCTTACAAACAAAATGCGGCCTAACCGGCACACCCGTTACCTTATTAATCGACACAGGCTCTACTAACAATTACATAAAGATAAATTGTAATATAGGAAAATCTATTAAATTGAAACCATTTAAAACCAAAACCTTACATGGTTACTCAATTGTAAATTCTAAAAAAATTATAACGATGTACGGGCATCATTTAAAGTTCTATGAAATTAGGGAACTAAACGACTTTGACATAATACTCGGAGAACAGGGATTACGCCAAATGAAGGCAGAAATTAGGTAATTTGACTATAGTTTGAAGTATCAAAAAAAGAAGATCTTGGAAGTAGATCCAAGGATTAATTATACAATAAATAACGAAAAGTTTAAAGATCAGGTGGAAGAGCTAATGAAGAGAAATAATAATACAAATGGGAAATGGATATTGTAATAGGTTAAACTCTTACCTATCCAGACTGAACCCCGACTTGCCTAATGTTTGTCCGGCATGCGGCTTGTCCCCCTATACTACTAACCATCTTTTTGTCTGCTCATCCGAGCCTACTCTTCTAACACCCATATCCCTCTGGTCCTCCCCTGTTGAAGCCGCTAGGTTTCTAGGACTTCCGTTAGAAATAGAAATAGATTACGGTTTGCAAAACTAAACGTGTTTTTTGTGGTTTCGTGTTTTGAGTATTTTATTTACAACCACAATACAAGCAGCTATGAAGACTGAATCGGAAGACCCCATATGGACAAAACAATATCCATATCCCTTGTCTGATCACGACTTTGTCAAGAAAGAAATTGAGAAACTTTTAAACGACGGTATAATACAACCAAGCAAAAGCCCATATAATTCACCTATATGGACTGTACCAAAAAAGGGCACCGATGACCAAGGCAAGCCCAAACGAAGAATGGTTGTTGACTTCCAAAAGGTAAATTCTCATACGATTACTGACAGATATCCAATCCCAGATATTTATATGACAATACAAAACCTCGGAAAAGCCAAGATTTTTTCCACAAAAGATTTAGAATCAGGGTTTCATCAGATTTTAATTAAAGAATCTGATCGATAAAATACAGCATTCTCTGTCAACGGCGCAAAGTATGAATTTATCAGAATGCCATTCGGATTAAAGAATGCACCCTCCATATTTCAACGATGCGTTGACGACATTCTTAGAGAGTATATCGGAAAGTTCGCGTATGTTTATATTGATGACGTGCTAATTTATTCATCTACACCAGAAGAACATATGGAACACATCCGGATTATAATTAACGCACTTCATAATCCTAACATGAAAATTTCTGACGACAAGTCAAATTTATTCCAGGCTTCAGTTGAATATCTTGGACTCATTATAAAACATAATAGAATTACTGTTGGTCTAAAAAAAGTCGAAACTATAAAGAAATACCCAAAACCAAAAAATTTGAAAGAATTGAGATCTTTCCTGGGACTCGCTGGTTACTACAGGAAGTTTATAAAAGATTTTGCCAAAATCACGAAACCATTAACGATTAATTTGAGAGGAGAATTAGGAATGGTATCAAAAAATCAAAGTGCTAAAATACCAATACAATTAGATACAGCAGCAGAAGAAGCCTTGCAAAAAATAAAAAAACGCTTTACAAAAGCAAGTTGAACTCTTCCAGCCCGATTTCTCTAATTGAAGAATACGGTGCCAAACTCGTATATAAACCTGGACACCAGAATGTCGTTGCAGATGCGCTTTCGCGACAGAAAATAAATACTACAACAAATTGCTCCGATCACTCACAACAAAGTTCTCCTGTCGAAACTATGAAGCAAGTTAAACAACCAGCGCTTTCAGAAATCAAATAATTATGTTACAAGATAACGAAAGGAATGAAGTCCTCAGTCAAACAATATTTCCTGGTCAGTTTAGATATACAATATTTTATAGAGATACCCCGGACTTACTATCTAAACTTAAAGATGTAGTTAATCCAAAAGTTACTAATGCAATAAAGATAGATGAGGAAATACTGTTTCACCTAAAACAAGAAATTAGCTCCGCCTTCCCAAATTATAGTCTAGTGCTAGCCCAAAATAAGTTAAACGACGTAACTTCTCCAAACGAACAAAGATAAACTACAATTAAACACCAGGCACCAAAGAGAGTTCGAATTAGCTTATCTAACCGAGTTACAAAGATTACAAACCCTTAGCCGTTGAAATGAGGACATTCTATTTTCAACACAGGGGAGAGTTAACGACGTTAGGCTAAACACTAGATACATACACGTATACATATAATCATTATTCACAAACCAAAATACATACAAGCAACTATATGCCCTTTAACCTTGTATGATAACATAATAACAAAGAGAATACGATAGACAAGTATAAACCTGTAAGCCAAGCATCGGCGATTCATAGATCTTAAGATCAGACAAACATGTTACGCTCTTCACACAGACAGGTTGCGCTCTTTGCCTACCAAACGATTTAGTCGTCGCTGAACAAGTGGCAAAACAACATCGCGCATGGTTGTCGCATATTTGCGCAGCGAATGTGATAAATATGTATGTACGTACGTATAATTGGCGGGAGTAGTAAAAATTAAAGGGGTTGTATGTAAATAAAAAAAAACTTAATAAAGCATTAAATAAAAATTGCAAAGGGATTCATCATCATAAAATATTTGCTTGCCATATTGCGCATATGTGCTTTCATGTTGCTGTCTAACAAGTGAATGACGCGAAAATCAATTGGTTTGAGTGATCAAAGCGCTCTCACTAATACGCATGCATTTACAAATCTGCCGATGCTTGCTGTAAGCGTAAAAATGGAAAACAGTTCTGAAAATATATGAATTCGAAAAGGAGCTCCGCTCAGAAAATGATAGTGTTTTATTACTATTGCTAGGCGGACACTTAACTAAGTTTTTTATCCTTGCAAGAACACTGAAGCACTAGCTACTGTAATAGGTATCGAGCAAAAAATACGTCAAGCAACACATATATTATATATTGTCGGCCTACCACACCGAAGGTCCGGGTTCAAGCCCTGGTACAGGTTACATCAAAAAGTGGTTTGAAAAAGTTTTTCAAAACGGGGTCGCCCCTCGGCAGTGGTTTGGCAAACTCTCCGAGTGTATTTCTGCCATGAAAGGCTTCTCAGCAAAAATTCATCTGCTTTGTAGATGCCGTTCGGAGTCGGCGAAAAACCGTAGGTCCCGCCAATTTGTAGGAAAAATTTCAAAGCGGCACACCACAAATTGGAAGAGAAGCTTGGCGCAAAAATCTCCTAGGAGGTTGATGATATAACTGTTGTATATCGCGCCATATATATATATATATAACACAAATATTAGGAAAGGTTGTAGCTAGATTTAGGGCACAGATAGCATTCAACAGTTCAAAAGCTGACAGATTTTCGTTAAAATTTGATTAGTAAATGCGCTTCAAGTGTATCATTTCATCTCCTAAACTCTCGGAAACGTCTGAGCTGTATTTTTTGACAAATTGAACGATAATACCTGCAATTACCGAATCAAATATCACCAAAAAAGTGTTAATTTTCAAATCAGTCTCTCCTGATATTGGAAAACTAATGGCTGATAAAAAATTTACAAAATCTTTAACGCCCGACGAAGCAGCCGCGTGGGCATCTTTTCAAAATATCGTTCACCACTTTTTTGGTAATCACAAATCCCTAATTTTGAGGAAATTATTGGCGATATATGGGAAAATTATCGAAAGATTGGAGCTCGGATGTCTCTAAAGATGCATTATCTTGGGTGATACGAGCGACGAACAGGGAGAGCGGTTACATCAAGATCTAGCCAAAATTGAAAGACGATACCAAGGATTTTGGGATGAAGGCATTGCTGGACTCTAATACGCGAAACAGATACTAAACAATACAAAAGGCAAAGTTCCACCAATCTTAATTTCTGATTTGTTACTTTTAAGTTAATAAAATGAATATTATTTGACAAAAATCTTAAAAAATGAATTTGAATTTTGTTGAAAGTTACAAAAAAAATCCCCAAAAAAAGAGTATTTGCCGCTAAAAGTGTTTGCTATTAAACACACTAATTTTAGGAAAAAAAAATTATCCTGATTTTCACAACATCGTACAAAAAACCATTTTTAAAATCAAAATTTTTACAAAAATCGGAAAAATTCGACCACATTTCGACGGTTTGACCTTTCCCTACATATTATACGTCGTTAGAAGCGTATTTTAATTTCACTGGTTTACAGCCAAAATGCACCAGAGACGCCATAGTGAAATTCCTATGTAAAATCACCTCCTTATTCCGAAAATCAAGGTTATTTTTAATTGAATGGTACCGTTTTTGAGATATTTACGATTTACCGTTATTTCAAAAAACAAAAAAGATAGCTCCACTTAATCGTGTATATCTCAAGAACAAACTGAGCTCTTCCAAAACGGTTTGATAAATTTGAAAGCTTATAAAATTTACTATAATCAGTACATACAACACTTTTTGCTAGCTCCTGCAGATTCAAACATATTGAACAATCATTACGGATTTTTAAAATTTTTTTTGTAAAAATATAAAAAAATTTGTACTTTGCGAGGAAGCATCTCGAAAACTTTTTGTTTTTTTGCAGATATTTTTTCCCCCTAAGCTCTGTTTTATTACATAAAAATAAGCTATCAGTGAACAAAATCGATGAACTAATACAAAAGTTATAAGCATTCAAGTAAATATATCCATTTAATACTTAAGTACCCTACAAATAATAGCGGTGACAGGTAATAGTGTCACTGGTAATAGTGTCAATTGACATTATTTCCAGGGTAACTTGGAAATAGTGTCAATTGACACTATTGCGCTTTTGGAAATGGAAATAGTGTCAAATGACACTATTGCTATTTTAGGCAGCGGTTGCCTGCGCAGCGCAGTGTTGTAAGAGATGGATTTTTATTATTCCAAGTCCTTCTGCGTAGTACACCATTCTGCGTAGGCGGCCTTCGGCCGCGCTTATTATAAATAACCCTGGGCTACGCCATTCCAACTCCGGGTGGTTGCCCTGAACGGTGGCAACATGCCACAGTTCCCACTCTATGGGCGGGATCCATGGTATTTTTTTAATTTTTATTATTACCTGAAACTAATGATTATTATATCGCGCGATTTTTTATTTCAAATTTTCATCTTATGTTGTAAGCTATTCACATATGTATATGCATGTACACTATATTTTTATTCCCCTTATGTTATCTTTATTGCCAATTCAGAAAGGTGTTCTGCACAAAAATACCTTGGATCCCGCCCAGGGTTATTTATAATAAGCGCTGCCGAAGGCCGCCTACGCAGAATGGTGTACTACGCAGAAGGACTTGGAATAATGTAGCCCAGGGTTGTTTTTTAAATTAAATTTAAAATTTTGCACATACGCGGTTTTGCGCCCACAACAGTGGTACCTCAAATGAAAGGTAGTATAATTACCTATCCAATACATAATTTGAATTTATTTCACACATAAAATGGGGATTTCGTGTTGGGGATTCTGATTTTAGGGATTTTTCCTTTGCGGATTTTGATTTTGGGGATAATGTGGTAGACCCGTTTTTAGCACTTTTGACACTATTTCCATTTCAGTTTGGAAATAGTGTCAATGACTTATTTTCCATTTTCTTGTTGACACTAATTCCATTTCGAAAGCGCAATAGTGTCAATTGACACTATTTCCAATTTACAACGGAAATAGTGTCAATTGACACTATTACCAGTGAACCTATTACCTGTCACCAATAATAGCATATGTACATATGGTTCTGTCTTAACTCTATGATCTTATTTTATAATTGAAAAAGTTATGTGTCTTGTTTTGACGCTTATTTAGATTAGGATCGGTTTCTCTTATGAGAAACCAACAGTAGTCGCCCTTCATAGCGACATCCCAGAATCCTTGATACCGACTTTCAATCACTTTCATTTGCTGGTGAAACCTTTCGCCATGCTCGTCACTTTCGTCGCCAAAATTTTGCGGGAAAAAATTTAAGTGGGAGTGTAAGAAATTAATTTTTAAAGACATATTTACTCCTGAAAGAAAATAAAAAAGTAAATTAGATAAATACATAAGTGACACATTAGTATATAATTTTCTTAGGCTGGATTTATCTTTCAATTCAGAACAAATTTTTTGTTTATATTTTTCCCGTTCTTGTTTGTTCGGAACTGGACGATGAATTCAGATTTATGGCTATATATTCTCATGTAAATTTATGTAATATATAATTTATTATAATATGTTTTTTTATTTACCCATTTCCGCATAGTTTTTGATTAAGTCGTTCACTATCATCTCGTAGTTAGGACTTTTGTGTTTGCCTAAAAAAGAAGTAACGACCTTTTCAAAAGAATCCCACGCTGCTGCCTCCACTGGTGACAATAGTTCTTTGAAATGGTTATTGGTCATCATTTTCCTTATTTGCGGTCCCACAAAAATGCCTTCCTTTATTTTTGCTTCTGAAATCTCTGGGAAGATTGTCTTCAAATGATGAAAAGCTTCGCCTTCTTTGTCCAAAGCCTTCACAAAGTTTTTGATAAGGCCGAGCTTGATGTAGAGCGGAGGTAGAATTATTTTTTCCTTCTTTATAAGTGGAGAGTATTTTATGTTATCTACCCCAACTTGAAACTCGATTCGTTCTGGCCAATCCTTTATGATGTAGTGGTCTTGACGAGCTCGGATGGGATACATTTGCATAGAAAGCAACAGTATTTTGTGTATCCACTTTGTAGAACACATAGCATTCAAACGACTTTAAGATCGGCACATATTTGCCTGTCGTGTTCTTCGTATTTGATTAACTTGAGCAATTTTTGCATTATCTCATATGTTTCCTTCGTATTTACTGCATGCGCGATCGGGATAGATGGCTTTTGGTTGCCAATATGCAATAATACGGCCTTTAAACTTAATTTATTGCCGTCTACGAACAATCGCCTCTCTTTTGAATCATATGGTTCACCAAATTGTTTGAATAGACCAGCAATGTCTTTGCAGTAACAAACACTGTCCTCCTTCGTATAGTACTTGGAAAATTCTTCGTGACGAGTTCTATAATATGTTACCTTAACATCGGATGAAACAAATTTAAATTGTTGCATTCGAGAGGCGTGTAGTTCGGCCTTTTCCTTTGACAATTCCAAATCCCTTATCCAATCATTGAGTTGTGCTTGTGACAAAGAATTTCTTTCGTTTTCCGTTTGAAATTCAGTACAACATGATGCCGCGTAATCAGATACTACTGTTGACAATGAAACTGGAGCCGGAACTAAAGTTAAATTTGATTCTGGCAATGTCGCTTCTGTTGAAATTAGTTCTGGTAATGACACTGTAGATACGCTCGCATAGGTTACTTTCCTGGACTTTCCAACCCCAAGTACTTTTGTAGTACAAATATAGCAGTCCGTTGAATAGCAAGTTGGTTCCCTCCACTTCATTGGTGTAATAAATTTCACACGTCGCCTCAATAGATAGTTTCAGAAATTAGTCAGCTATGCATTAAAATGGAACAAATTCCTAATTTTTACAACGTACCTTTTTGTTCCGGTTTCCGAAGAAATCAATTCGACTCGGCATGTGGTGCACACAGTGTTCGGTGTCCATGGTTTTTCATTGTTTTTAGGCTCAATTCCAAAACACTTATAGTATGTAACTTTCAAAGGATTTGAAAACACACGTCTCATACTTTTAACAATAAATTGACCGCAGATGAAACAGAACATATCTGGATCATTTGTACACTCAAACTCTCGCGCCCTTTTATTCATTTTTTTTTAAGTAAATGACGGGTTATAAACTGCAATTATAAACTGAACAGTATCCGGCGAGCCTTGCAGATATTATGAAGGAACAAGGCGCATGTACTTAGATCCAGTAAAAATTCAAGCCTACCTAAACAAAAAGGTTCCCTAGTTCTACAAAGAAAACACTACCTGCCTCAAAAATATGCTCTTGTTTAAAATGTGCCTAGGTTTGAAAAAACGACACTAACAGCTTTTTGTATCTAATAACTTTTCGAAAATCTACCTGCTAACTAACTGATATACGTATACTAACACATATGTACCAGTAGTACTTAAGCATTAAATGGATATATTTACTTGAATGCTTATAACTTTTGTATTAGTTCATCGATTTTGTTCACTGATAGCTTGTTTTTTTGTAATAAAACAGAGCTTAGAGGGGGGAAAAATATCTGCAAAAACACAAAAAGTTTTCGAGATTCTTCCTCGCAAAGTACAAATTTTTTTATATTTCTACAAAAAAAATTAAAAAAATCCGTAGTGATTGTTCAATATGTTTGAATCTGCAGGACCTAGCAAAAAGTGTTGTATGTACTGATTATAGTAAATTTTATAAGCTTTCAAATTTATCAAACCGTTTTGGAAGAGCTCAGTTTGTTCTTGAGATATACACGATTAAATGGAGCCATCTTTTTTGTTTTTTGAAATAACGGTAAATCGTAAATATCTCAAAAACGGTACCATTCAAGTACAAATAACCTTGATTTTCGGAATAAGGAGGTGATTTTACATAGGAATTTCACTATGGCGTCTCTGGTGCAGAAAAAAAGTTGGAATTTGTGATCCAGAGTTTCCTTTCGAACAAGCCATTGCTTCCGTTCGTCGCTTTTGTAAAATTGGCGAAACGATTTTTTGAATGAAGTGATACCTAAAAAAACCAGGGCTGCACAACGATATAAACGAAAAAATTTCGTTTTGTTAATTATCAAAAAAAAGTATCAAAAATATATTTCGTTTTGATAAATATCAAAAAAAAAATTTTTGTTGAATATCAAAATCATAAAATAACAAAAAAAAATTGTTTCGTTGATTATCAATTCAAAAAAAAAACAAAAAAATTTTTCTCGTTAACGTTTATTTATTTTGCAAATTAGGCTGGGTCGGAAATCCACTTTATTTGAATTTATTTGTCAAGTAGAAAAATTTATTAATAAATTAAGGAACACAACAAAAAAAACATAGTTACTAAGTACTAAATTGGCGCATGTATATTAGGCTCGATCGCAAATTCATATTTTTAATTTATTTTGTTAAAAAGAATAATTAATTAACGAAAACTACTTAGTTAGTTTAGACGCAATATTAAAATAGCTTCCGTGAGATCGTCACTTAGAGCTGCCCTGTAGTCATTAATAATATATTTTAATGTAGAAAACGCGCGCTCCACTCTGACTTGGGCAGCGGGAGTTGCATGGATTATTTGGTACATACATTGACAACATCACCTTTGCTCATGTTTAGACACACTTTTCTTTTTTTTTCAACCACCTCTTCGGCTTCGGATTCTGTTCTGAGAGCGCAAGAAATTGTTTTTTGTGCCTCCACAGCAAATGGTTTTTTTGTTTCCTAAGTGGTCTTTTGCAATTACAAAATATACACTTCTCATTGATAAAGCCCGACCGCACTGATTCCCCCTCTCTTTCGCGACCCATATTAACCAATATTATTTTGAAAAATTTTAAATATTTTTGTGAATTGTTTTGATAAAAACCGAAACGAAATTTATTTTAATAATTATTTTTTGATTTTCAAGGCAACGATATATTTTTTTGTTGAGCTTTTAAAGTTATTATTATTGAAAAACAAAACGAAATAAAAAGTTTTTTTCGTTTATTAATAAATTTAACGTTATTTTTCAGCTCTGAAAAAAACACAAAATTACTGATATCTCGAAATCTTAAATCAATCTTAAAAAACGGACTACAGATTCGGATTCAGCGTCATAAATTGAGTCTACAAAGACTTTTAGTTGCCCAGATCCAAAACCGTGTATACTTGTGTAACCAATGTTGTAAAGTTTGCGGAACTAATTAACAAATACACGGAGTTAACTACGATGTTAACATGGCAGTGGTTTAATTCGAACTGAACTGTTAGTATCTTTACATTTCAAACTTAGATGCTGCAAATATTCAACAGGAGTTGTATTCTATTTAATGTTGCCGGACTGATATATACATGAACATATTGGTACTAGAAATATATTGGCTTATTATTCCAACAAATAAAATACAATGTAATAAAAAAATGAAATAAAATAAAATAATTTGTAAGTTTTGCAAGCTCGAGACCAGATAAACAATAATTCGTAATGAATTTTAATTGTACGTTTTTTGGGAAAAATTGATAATTGGAGAAAAATTACATTGTTAAATCACAGCGATGGATAGGATTACATGTTTCAGAGTTTCCAAGCTCATCATCAGATCCCTTTTCGGACACTGGGATATGAACCAGTGTCTGCACCAAAGCCGCTGTTAGAAAATTCTAACACTTAAGCTATGATGCCCTGTGACGTCGCAATGCATTTATCTCCACTTCAACTTATTCCCTTTGTTGTTTTGATAACAGTGAGCACACATTGTTGTTAGACCTTCGGTCATACGTACGAATGTGTGTGCTGGACTTTTTTTGTTTGTACATATTTATGTACGTAAACCCGTGCTACGGTTCTTAATATTTGTTGTTGGTTTTTGCGGTCTTTCTTGTTTTACATATTTGTAAGTTTTGCGAGCTCGAGACCAGATAAACAATAATTCGTAATGAATTTTAATTGTCAGTTTTTTGGGAAAAATTGATAATTGGAGAAAAATTACATTGTTAAATCACAGCGATGAATAGGATTACATGTTTCAGAGTTTCCAAGCTCATCATCAGATCCCTTTTCGGACACTGGGATATGAACCAGTGTCTGCACCAAAGCCGCTGTTAGAAAATTCTAACACTTAAGCTATGATGCCCTGTGACGTCACAATGCATTTATCTCCACTTCAACTTATTCCCTTTGTTGTTTGTTGTTTTGATAACAGTGAGCACACATTGTTGTTAGACCTTCGGTCATACTTACGAATGTGTGTGCTGGACTTTTTTTGTTTGTACATATTTATGTACGTAAACCCGTGCTACGGTTCTTAATATTTGTTGTTGGTTTTTGCGCTCTTTCTTGTTTTACATATTTGTAAGTTTTGCGAGCTCGAGACCAGAGAACATAGTTGAATTTTTATTGTCAGTGTTGATGATTGGAGAAAAATTACAAAGTTAAATCAACAGTTATGAACCAGTGTCTGCACCAAAACCATAGCACGGTTACGGTTCATATCCCAGTGTCCGAAAAGAGATGTGATGATGAGCCTGGAAACTCTGAAACATGTAATCCTATCCATCGCTGTTGATTTAGGTAACTTTGTAATTTTTCTGCAATTATCAATTTTTCCCAAAAACTGACAATATTAATTCACATAGAATTATTGTTAACTGGTCTCGAGCTCCAAAAAAACTTACAAATTTGTAAACAAAATAAACCGCAAAACCAACAACAAAATGCATTGAAACCATAGCACGGGCTTACGTACATATGTAAAAACAACAAGACCAACACACATAATAACATATAGACTGCATGTCTTAAGAAATTTTGTGTATACTGTTGGCAAGAACAAACAAACAAAAATAGAATTAATTGGAGTGGAGACGATTGCATCGTCACGTTACAGGGCATCATAGTTTACTGTTAGAATTTTCTAACAGCGACTTTGGTGCAGACACTGGTTCATTTCCAGTGTCCGAAAAGGGATCAGATGATGAGCCTGGAAACACTGAAACATGTAATCCTATCCATCGCTGTTGATTTAACTTTGTAACTTTTCTACAATAAGCAATTTTTCCCAAAAACTGACAATATTAAATCACTTAACTTTAACTGGTCCTGAGCTTGCAAAAAAACTTAAAAATTTGTAAACAAAATAGACCGAAAAACCAACAACAAAATAAAGTAAAATAAAATTAAAAAAATGTAATAAATAAAAATAAAATAAAATTAAAAAATAAAATAAAATAAAATAAAATAAAAAAAAAATAAAATAAAACAAAATAAAATAAAATAAAATTAAATAAAATGAATTGAAATGAAATAAAATAGAATGAAACGAAATGAAAAAAAAATTAAATTTAATAAAATAAAATTAAATTAAATATTTGTAAGTTTTGCGAGCTCAAGACCAGTTAATAATAATTCTTAATTATTATTTTCGATTTTTGTGGAAAAATTGGTATTAGAGAAAAATTACAATGTTAATCACAGCGATGGATAGGATTGCATGTTTCAAAGTGTTCAAGATAATCAACAGACCCATTTTGGGACAGTGGGATATGAACCACTGCCTGCACCAAAGCCGCTGTGAGAAATCTAACAACTTAGCTATGATGCCCTGTGACGTCACGATGCATTCATCTCTTCAATTTTTCCTTTGGTTTTGTTGTTTTAGTCTTGCCAACAGTATACACACATTGCTTAGACTACCAGTCTATGTGTATGTATCAATGGGTGTGTTGGGCTTGTTTGTTTGTACATTGTTATTGGACGTAACCCAATGGTTTTAGTATATTTTGTTTTTGGTTTTCACGGTCTTTCTGTTTACATATATTTGTAAGTTTTGCAAGCTCGAGACCCGTGAACAATAGTAATTGGTTTAATTAATATATCCGATTTTGCGGAAAAATTGATATTTGGAGAAAGATTACAAAGCTAATCACAGCGATGGATAGGATTACATGTTTCAAAGTGTCCCCACTTATCATCAGATAGTCTTTTGGTTTAGCTATCTCCATTAGTATAAAAACATTTTGTAATTTTTCATATTTAAACACTATGATTCGATTAATAATAAGCCTAGGATTTGTTAACATTGTTACAGTTAATGAAACTTATGTTAGAGCTTAATAAAGTAATTCATAATTATATTAAAAATAATATCAACTAAAAGAAATACGGTTTGTTAATCCTAATTACAAGGTTTCACATATAATAAAGAAGCGATATGACTTCAGTAGGTCGATTCTGTAACTTTTTTAACGCCAGGTGTTAGCGTTAACTTCGCTTAACATATTTTTAACGCTTTTCCCCATTCGCTAACACCAAAAGTGTTAGCTAACCCATTTACTGTGGTAGTTATCGCGAATTCATTTCATGGTGTTTAAAATTATAGAAAATAATTTCTTCGAAAACCGCACGTTGTAGTCAGAACGCTTATCAAGTGCGCTATTGCGACATGAACTGATATACCACAAATAACAGGTAGCTGTATCATAGTGTTAAGGAAACATACAGAATCCCACTTGCTTTAAGGGCAGGTGTGCGCACGACCACATAGACACGTTTGCAGAAATGCGAGTGTGTTAGTAAGCACGATCACGCATCGACCACGGAAGCAACCATGTAAAAAACGTTGGAGTATCGGAATACTCCAACACTTATCCTCATTCATACAAAAAGATGGTCTAATTTCCTTATAAGGTCATGTCCGGTGATTGGATCACCTAATCCATGTCGGAGCACCCTGTTGAATAGTCTACGGAGCACCTACGTGAGAGTACTTTGAAAATGCTGCCAAAAGATTACCCTATAGAGTACTCTGCAGTAAAGCGAGAGAGGGATTATGTGTTCTTTTTGAGGACCACCTACTCCCACTCTCGCTTTACTACTGAATTATCCATAGAGTATTCCAATGGGAGTATTGTGGGAGTACTCTCATGTAGGTGGTCTATAGAGTGTTCAAAAGCAAAGAAATGGAATACTCCGAGTTGGATTAGGTGATCCAATTACCGGCCATCGCCATGTAAATTGGACCACCTTTTTGCTATGAATGAGGATAAGTGTTGGAGTACTCCGATACTCCTTAAGGAATACTCTATGGAGTATAAAACGGAGTATTTCCGTTTTTTGCAGGGAAATTGAATTATTAATTCAGTTTGATTTTAGCGCTTGCAGAGGTAACACGTACCATGCGCAGTTGCTATCAGACTAACAACAACAACGTCAGACAGTGGGTGATCGTACAATACGTACATGTTTATGAAAATGTTAAAGGTCGAATGGCAAATGGATTTTTTTTTGTTTTAAACGCTACAAGTAAGCCGCAATGCTTGATTTGCGTAAAAGTATTGAATTACGTCAGCAAGCAAAGCTTAAGTAGGCATTTCGCTTCACAAGACAGAGAAGCAAATACCCTAAGTGCTGATCAAAAATTAAAATGAGCTCCTCCAAGTGATCATCAGTGTGAAGTCAATGTGAAACATTTCGAGCTCATCTGATAACTTAATTTTTAGCAAAATTTATTAAGGGTTTAATTTTATTTAAATCATGAAACCTTTGTTCATAATATTTTTGACATCTTTAAAGGATTGGAAATATTGACAGATCTTGTTTTGTATCTGAAGTCAGTAACACATCTAAAGCTGCGGTATAGTCAAAAATAAATGGCTTGTTTCTTGGAGTAGGTACATTTAATTCCAATATTACAATGTAAACGTCACACAATAATGCAATACTTATTACAAAATTTTAACCCGTAAATGATTTATAAAATCCTGAGTTTCAGTGACAAAAAAGTAAATTCTTCCCTTAATTTTAAGAGAAAATACACGAAACTTTCTTGACCCACCTTGAAACTTTTGCTCTCGATGCAGAATGCAGCTTTGAAATGTTGGCACGTTTATGTAGTTACTAAAATACTAAGTCTTCAACTCAACTTCCAACCCAACCTAAAAAACTTAACATTCATATGTACGTACTGTTCGATCATCCTCTGTACTAAAACTGAGTGCTTCGCCGTGCGACACACCCACACCGTACGAGTGTTGAAATCAAACTAAATGTGGTTGTCGTTGATTTTGACGAAGAAGTCGCTGTGCGCTCGCTTTTCGTATACGTATATGGCAGAGATCGGCAAAATGGTATATGAGAGTGTATTGGTAAACGGGAGAGTAACTTCGCTACAGTGGTGCTAAAAACAAAACTGTCGCGTCAGTTGCTTAACCGACAGCAAGGAAGTAACAACGCAGTCGTGTTGATGCCTAAATTATATGAAAATATTTATGCGCGACTAAAAATGACTGCTAAGCATTTTTTATGATTCCAGATGCCTTTGGGCAAATGCAATGTATCTTATATTATGATTCTTTGGGGAACCGGGAATATAATATTAAGAGACATTATAACTCTTTTCATAAAGACTTTGATAAATATGAGGGTGTGAAAAGAGACAATATCTTTTTGGAAATAAAGAATATGCGTTTTTTTTTTTGCTTTTATACCTTTTTAACATTGTTTTCGCATTTCTACATTTTTCATTTTAATTTTGGGAAACCCATTGCTTATACTTTTGTAAAAGCATGTTCTTTTTTTTCCCAAAAAAATATTGTCCCTTTGCACGCTCTCATATTTGTCAAAATCTTTATATAAAGATTTAATATTTTCATTCATTTCAAATCCATAAAGCCATGAAGCAATCAGCAAAGCGACGGTACGTGTTACCCCTTTGCTGTGTGCGAAGCGACTGACATGAAAATTCTGTTCTAACACCACTGTGGCGAAACTAGTTTTTCGCTCTCAGCAGCAACTAAAACAGGCCCAGGCATTTAGTGGGACAATTGTCCGTATAATTGAGAACCAAATTCACACAGATTATTACGCTCTTTGCTTTCTTCGCTTGTGTGAGCGCACTGATAAACGAAGTGCTGTTGTTTATTTCTGTTCAGTGTCTTACTATCAAGCAACAAAGCAACAGCTTATGCGGAAGTATTTCACTAATGCGCAACATTAGTTTAATTGTTAACTATTTTCTTTCAACGGCTCGTACATCAAATGAAAAAACATAAAAGTTTGCTTTTGCTAAAAGCATTGATCAACATACATGAAATAATTATATTCATACACATTGTGTAATAATATTTATTTCTTGCGCGATAACAAAAATGATGCGCACCACCTTGCTTCTTTCTTAGCTAGCGACGCACTGAACACAAACAAACGACAGCATTTCAGTGGTGCGCTCTCACTAACACTACCTCAATTGCAAAATTGCCTAGGCCTGAACTAAAATGAAGAGCGTTTTGAATTGAGGTTATGGTAATTTTACAAATTATTGTTTGATCATTTTCGTTGTTTTAGAGAACTGTTTTAGACAAATATCTGAATTTAAAACGTCAACCAAATGTTGTAAACACAAATTTGACCTTCTATATACCATAAAACTATTCATATTTAGACCAATAAAAGCAACGCACGGGCTTTAATTTAGGTTACTCAAATAATTGCGTATAGACTTCTGTGCGTCCGCAAACACTGTGCGTTTATGTTGAGCTGTTAGCAGGTGCTAAGCTGATGCCCACCCTTGGTTAAGAGCAAACGCCGAAATTCGGCGAGTAGTAAAAAGTTACAGAATCGAGCTACAGGATACAAAGACCATTCATTAACTAAGTTTTGCATTCTTTCCTTTTACATAACATATTATAGCTAAAAAAAAATGTTTCGTATAAATACATATTTACCGAAGGCTCACAACCTAATAGCTCCGCTTTCTTACATCTCTGTGAGTAGGTCCAAGGGTTCCGTTAAGGAAATTGCGTGTTGGTTGGTTGGTCGGTGGAAATTACCCGTCGTGATTCGTGTTCTGTAATGAAATTAAAGTTTATGTACATAATATTATTGTGAATTAGTTAAAAAAAATTGAAATATTAACGGTAATACTAAATGGTTCGATACAAATTCCACAAAATTCACAATGAAACAAACGAAAAAATAACTCACAAGCAAACGAAGAGAAATAAACACTTTTTACGTACAACTTTTGATTGCAATCGACATTTTATTTTCCGCTTTCGGATTATTGACATCGAGGTCAACGTATTTTGATACTTTTCCCGAAAATTTTGGACGTGTTTTAGTAGTTGTCTCTTAAAGGAAACAAATACCACATAAAATTCTTTGCATTTATATATGTATATCTGTGAAGTGGAGGCACATAGCTTTTATTACATGTTCAGCTTCTAGTTAATATATTCTACCGTGAATAAGTTGTATTGACACTGTCAATTTGACAAATCTATTCTGAATGTATTGTTGAGAAAGAGGAAAAAACATTTGTAAGCAAAAGCATAGATCAAAACAAAAGAGTTCCAAAGATCTAGGAAATTTTGTTACGGTGATCTTAAGCAGCTAAGGTAAACCTTTTGAAGGAGATTGAGCTGCCTTCAATCAGAGCCAGCGCAATAGCTGCTTTCACTTTTAATTCATTTAATAGTACTGAAACACCGGGTTTTACACTTTTACCACCGGAATTGCTGCAGCGTAAACTCAACTTTATGGTGGATCTGCTGAATCAGATGCATGCACAATTACCAGGGTAATTCATTCTACAAAAGGTTCGGACTCACATTAATACTATACCATATTTTTTAGGAACTACCAAATACGCATATCGTATGAGTTCTTAACAGAACTTGCAAATTCATTGTTAAACAACACCATTTTTGAGATCGTTAAGGGGCACATGGAAATACAAAATGTTAAACAAGCTGAAACTGACTTTCAATTAGAAATCCAGGAATGGCTTAGTGAAGTAACTGATCCAGAGGAGCTGAGTCATATTAAACAGTTATGCAAGTGAAACATGCAAAGAAGATGCGGGAAGCCGATATGAAATTGATTGTTTTGCTGGATCAACAACAATTGTGAAAAATATTATGTTATGCCAAAAGATATCAATACATACATATACTTTTATTGGAATGTATTAAATTATGCAACTGCTAAAACACCACAAAAAATATAGAGAAAGGTATCAAAAGGCGAGTTTTGTTACCTCTGCAACAATAATCGTAAATTCGATTTTCTATTTGCAATTGAAGTTAATTTTTTTTTGTAGTTTTCATGTGATTGTAAAACACTCCCCAAAAATGAGGCATCATATCCGGAGATCAAGAACCAAGTTGCACGTCATTAGCTTTGTGGATATTACTCACCTTTTACGACAGAACAGGCTGTTGTGGGTATGCGGTGCCACTCGCTATGATGCGCTGTGCATTCATAATTGCAGGTGGTAGGGGAGGGGCGACCATATCAACCGCTATTACCACCGCTGTTATCCAGCAACAAAATACACATCACTTACAAAACCAACATTTGTCGCAACCATTGGGGGCTTTAATTCACCACCAGAACCACAACAGCAAGTGCAGGATATTGTGCTGTCACATAATCAAATAACAACACAACAACTATCTTTGCAATCACTGTATTTGCATCATTACTATAGGCCACAGGCATATTGTATTCACAAAATCGTCGAGAGATGACGGCACCCGTTCCACTGCCATTGGAAACCAGCAAAATCACCCGAAAGAATAGCAAAGTCTACACGCACAAATGGCACAACATCATCGCCCTACTGCTGGGCAACCTAGTCTTACGATAAAAATTATTCTCTTCGAGAAATTTCCCAAAAGGATCAGGCGCTTGGCGACTACCGGAGGCAAATTGAAGTTGCATGATTATATTATAATAAAAAAATAAACGACATTTTCACACAAGTAAACCAGTTAAGTTATTTATTGTCTGAAGCTACTGACCTATTAAACAGTAATTATTTCTGGGCAGGATTGTTCTCCAAGAATGTTGTGCTGGATTCGTTCACACAACTCAGGATTAGTTTACACAATTTACACAATTTTTTTAAAGAAATTTGTAGTGAATAATTTTTTATTTAGGAACGTTTATTAAAATGTTTTAAACAATCTTTTCTTTTCAAATCGAAATGAAATTTTTTCACAAATGGCGCTGAAGTTCTGATTTTGGGATATTTTTGAAAAGCTCTTGCTGTTTCATTCGCACTCATAAAGGGATCTGATGATGAGCCTGGAAACTCTGAAACTTGTAATCCTATCCATCGCTGTTCATTTAACTTTGTAATTTTTCTCCAATTATCAATTTTTTCCAAAAATAAAAATTCAACTATGAATTATTGTTCACTGGTCTCGAGCTTGCAAAACTTACAAGTGTGTAAAATAAAATAAAATAAAGTAAAATAAAATAAAATAAAATAAAATAAAATAAAATAAAATAAAACTAGTAAGGAAGTCTAAGTTCGGGTGTAACCGAACATTAAATACCTAGTAGTGATCTGTTTTGGTATCCCAATTTACTCAGGTCTATTTTAATAACGGAAAAGTTGTTATTAAGGCAACTAATTGTTTTCGATTAAAAACACTTCTTTTGTGAGTGGTAAATTCAATTATCACTAAATAACAAAATATAAATAGCTTTCCTCATGTTCATGAAAGGTATGAAAATAAAAAAAATTAAAAAAAAAGGCAGTAGGGTGTTAACTACTTGTCCGTATATTTTGCGTGTTTGCTATCCGATTTGCGTAATTTTTGGCAGGAGTATACTACATACTATTGGGAAGCATCTCACTTACTTTCATTGAAATACCTTCTTGAAATTTTAAGCAATCGCTTTTGAAAATAACAGACCTTTTTTGCTGAAAAGTGGGCGGCGCCACGCCTACTTCAACAAAATCCGCAAAATTTTTTTACAGCTTAGTTTTCCCTAAAAAGCCTATTATGTGTGTAAAATCTTATTTATATAACTTATACAATTATGGAAATATCGCGATTTTAATTTTACAAAGAAATTTTCCAGAACTGTATTCGAAAAGTGGGCGTGTCCTTTAACCAATTTTGTTAATTCTTACAGCAAAGAGTAAGCTTTATATGTTGAACAATTTCTCCAAATATCGTTTCAATAAATTAATTTTTACAGGAGTTATGGCATGGAAAGTTTTGTGGAATAATCCACCATAAAGGGGCGGGGCCATGCCCATTTTCCAAAAATTTTGTGCATTCGACTTTCTTTGCCCACGAACACTTTAGAGGTGAAATAGAAATGATATACAGGTAGTTTAAGCAAAGTTATTGCATATTCAATATATCTATGATCCTTTTCAAAATCTTTTGTATAAAATTGGGCGTGGCCTTACCCAAATTCGGTAATTTTTTTTCGAAATATTGCCAGTATTGATACAAATATGTGTGCTCAATTTCGTTTTGCTATCTTGAGCGGTTTTTGATTTATGATTAATAATATTTCCAAAATTGACTTAATCAAAAATTAATTAATTATTAAAAATTTCTTCAAAAATTTACTTTTTGCCTTAACGCTAAAGTGCACACCAAATTTTATCCTTATTGGTGTATTATTTACTGAATAATCACTCTTTTTGTATTTTCGAAAATATTATATATATAGAAAGTGGGCGTGGCTTTTAACCGATTTTGCCTATTTTCAATAGCGCTCCGAGATAAGTGATAAGGAACCTGCATACCAAATTTCATTGAGATATCTCAAGATTTACTCAAGTTATCGTGTTCACAGACGGACGGACGGACAGACGGACAGACGGACGGACGGACGGACAGACGGACGGACGGACGGACATGGCTCAATCAATTTCTCTTTTCCTCCTGAGCATTTTGATATACATAAGTCAATATCTATCTCGATTCGTTTATGCCGTTACATACTACCGTTAGGCGAATGAAGTTAATATACCTTGTGTGCGAAGCACTACTAGGTATAATAAAATAAATTAAAATAAAATAAAATAAAATAAAATAATATGAAATAAAATAAAATAAAATAAAATAAAATAAAATAAAATAAAATAATATAAAATAAAATAAAATAAAACAAAATAGAATAAAATAAAATAAAAAAAATAAAATAAAAAAAATAAAATAAAATAAAATATAGTAATATTTGTAAAATTTGCAAGCTCGAGACCAGTGAACAATAATAATTGGTTTTAATTATTATATCCGATTTTTGTGGAAAAACTGATATATGGAGAAAAATTACAAAGCTAATCACAGCGATGGATAGGATTACATGTTTCAAAGTGTCCCCACTTATCATCAGATCCCTTTTCGGAAACTGGGATATGAACCCGTGTCTGCACCAAAGCCGCTGTTAGAAATCTAACAACTCAGCCATGATGCCCTGTGACGTCACGATGCATGCATCCCCACTTCAATTTTTCCCTTGGTTTGTTGTTTTAGTCTTGCTAACAGTATAAACACATTGCACACCAAAAACACACCAAAAACAAAAAAAAAGTAAAATAAAATAAAATAAAATAAAATATAGTAAAATAAAATAAAATATAGTAAAATAAAATAAAATAAAAAAAATAAAAAAAAAAATAAAATAAAATAAAATTAAAAAAAAATAAAATAATAATAACCCCTGCGGGGTTACCCCCCTGAGGGGTTATCAGATCCCCCATGGGTCGCGTCCCCGGGTGGCGGATAGGGGAATGCTCGGTAGAAATACAGGGTAGGTGGGAAATAAAATATCACCCGCGGACCAAAACTGAAATCGCAGTGAGAAGAATTTTCTTCTCGTGTCTGGCGAGCACGCGAATCACATCCATACCTCTGTGGGGCCAACCACCCTCCAGAGTGACCAACCGTTCATAAGATAACACAGGAAGCCTCGGACGAGCGCCGTTATGATGAGGGACGGCGCGGGACATCACAGCCTGATCGACCAGTTGATGACCAAGGAAATACCCAGGACAATTCTCAAGCAGCAATGAGTGTTTTGTTGGTTGAACCAACAACCACCAATGCTGTATCCCCAAAGCAACGCATGAGATGGACAGTAGATATGAATTAATTTATCATGCGGAGCTACTACAAAATAACTAGGAATGAAACGAACATCAGTGGATATAGACCCCGCCTTCTCGACGCCTTTTGTCGAGCCTTCCCCAATATGACAGTTAGTGCCCAGCGCATAGGCGATCAACGGAGTGCAATTATTAGAAACAAGTATATATCAGCGCGAAGGTTACGGGAATTGAAGGAGGAAGCAGCTAAAGAAATGAAGAGGAGGAAGAGTTAAGACAAGAAAGTGCAAATGCCGGCAATTCAGCATACAATCCAGATGATGACCGAAGAATACTGACATCCAATGAAAGGCCAAACTTAGAAACTACCAATGTAGAGTCACAAAACAGGGAGACATCCGAAGATGAAATGTGTAGAGGGCTTACAGTAGGGTGCCAGACAGCAATAATAGAATACGCTGGTACAGATCCGTTACTGAGGCCAATAATTTTAAGACAGAGCCCAACAAAAGCGATGGCAATAGCTGTGAAACACATGAACACCAGAATCCTGGCAGGGTATATAAACGATCATGTTACATCCTTTGCTATGCTACAAACGGCAATTTATGCAGCAGCCGTCGCTATAACACGATATATAGGCGGCAAAATTAAGCCTCAAAATTAAAGAAAAAGCCCGAAAAGATAATGTGTCCCATCTTGGAAGCAACGGCTCATTAACCAGGTGGAAAATCTCTAGGCCGGATCACTCAATATATATGAGGCAACAGGAGTGGGAAAATTTTGAAGTGGTACAAGCAAATTCAAGAAACACATAGAGTCCATTCAAGGCATGATTTACCGAATGAAACGGCGGAAAATCTGCGAGATACCTTAAGACAGAAGCTAGCAGTAAAAGAATATCGATTGCGCGGATATAGTTTATCAGAGAAACGTAGAGAAGCCAACTCAACTTTTCAACGGAGCGAAAAATATTTCTATAGAAGACTTCGAAACAATGTGGAAGTGGAAAACTTTTGGAAATCAATATGGGCTCAAGCTGGCAGCCATAACACTAATGCCCCATGGATAAGAAAGGAACATCAGAAGGCGGACAGATTTGAAAATATGGAGGACATAACTTTGTCTGAGAGGAATAAAAGTGATGCAATAAAAAGTAGCCACAACTGGAAAGCCACAGGTCCTGACAATATCCATAACTATTGGATAAAAAAATTTACCTGCACACATATATACTTAGCCCAATTTTACACGTCGTTTCTTCAAAACAATACTCTGATACCCAGATCTCTCACAAAAGGGCAGACATACCTACTACCAAAGGATAAGAACGAAACTAAAAACCCTGCGAAATACCGCCCTATTACATGTCTGTGCACAATCTATAAACTGTTAACAGCATGTATTGCTAATAAGATTTACTGTCACTTAAACTCAAACCAAATCCTGGCGATAGAGCAAAAAGGTTGTATTAAAAACTCCCAGGGCTACAAAGAGCAACTACTTATAGACTCCATTGTAATGGAACAGGCGTACCATAAGCAAAGAAATATATTTACAGCATATATTGACTACGATATGAAAGCTTATGAAAGCTTATGACAGTGTACCTCACTCATGGTTAGTTGAGGTATTAAAAGTGTATAAAATAGCCCCAAATGTAATTAATATTCTTGAATATTTAAGAAATGCATGGGAGATAACGCTAAATATTAAAACATGCAACGGACTCAAGAAGCTAGCTACGATACCTGTTAGAAGAGGTATATTACAAGGAGATAGCCTAAGCCCTCTTTGGTTTTGCCTCGCCCTTAACCCACTATCTTCATTGATTAATGACAGCAATAAAGGATTTAATATAAAAGGAACGGAGGGTACATCGTACAAGATCTCACAAATGCTATATATGGACGATATTAAGTTGTACGCAGGGTCCGATCGATACATGAAGGAACTACTTCAAATAACAGAAGATTTTTCACAGGATATATGCATGACATTTGGGCTAGATAAATGCAAACGATTGAGTGTCCAACATGGAAATGTTGTATATCATAATTTTCCACTGGCGAATAATAAAATAATAAACGCGTTAGAAGCTGACGAATCCTATAAATATCTAAGCTTTATGCAGGCCAGACGAATAAATCATTACGTGATAATAGAGAGCATCACTGACTGCTTCTTGGAGAGAACTATAGCTATCCTTAAATCGGGGCTCAATGAGAAAAATGTATTTAAGGCGATAAACACGTTTGCGATGCCAGTGCTAACATACAGCTTCGGAGTACTGAAATGGTCCGAAACACAGCTGGAATGCGTTAAAAGAGCTACGCGAACTCTTCTCACAAAATATGGTGCAAACCACCCCAAATCTGCAGTAGAAAGAAGTTTAGGAGGGTGTGGATTAATAGATATTCAACACCTGTACAAAAAGCAAACGGCAAGCCTACGACGATACTTCTTGCAGCAGAGCTCTTCCCTGCATAAAACTTCTTGTGGAGCTGATAGAAACTACACGCCTTTAAATTTATCAAATATTAATATCAGCGATCCCGAAAGTGATCTTATGCATACTGCACGACTAATTGAAGAGTGGAAGATGAAAACGTTACATGGAAGGCACTCTCACACATTAAGCCAACCAGGAATCGATAACATTGCTTCGAACCTGTGGCTTAAAAATGCAGGGATCTTCATGGAAACCGAAGGTCTAATGATAGCGATACAGGACCCAGTCATCGCCACTAAGAACTACCGATAGAAGTATACCCCATAACAGGCCAGATATAATACTACTAGAAAAGACCGGAAAGAGTGCATATTTAATTGATGTTGGGATCCCTAACTCACACAATCTGCAAGAAGTAGACATGGAGAAGAAAAGGAAGTACCAAGGACTTGCCCAAGAAATTAAGCAGTTGTGGAGTTTGGATAAAGTGAGCGTTGTGCTTGTTTACGCGACTTAGGTAGCCACACGTCCCAATCCCAAAATCATAAAAAACCTATTACATTGAATTGTACATATATGTATATTTACCATTGAATTCTCGCATTGTATCACATTTTTTATATATTACATAACAATTCATTTCATTGAATTATATTAGGTCTTATCTTGAATTGTATTATAATATTCCCCTCAACATAAAAACATACCCTTAGGTTAAGAAGTAAATATGAGATCTTTTGGGACGTGTGGCAACCCTCGCGCAAATCACCCCACACCAATTCGCCGCATGCAAATCAGCTGATGTGGGGGCGGCCATCATTATTATTATTACAAATATCTTTTTGGCATATACACCGGCTTTTGACGAGTTTTACAAGTTTTTTTTATAAATTTATCAGTCTTTCTGTATATATATTGTGATTTAACCGATAAATAAAGTTTTGAAAGTTCGCGAAAGTGCGACATCGTCATCACCCGGCATTTTATTGTATATTCTTCAAATAGAATAACTATTAAACGAAAGTGAAACCATATATGTATGTATATACATATATAGATCGCGGCATACAAGTGGGTTTTCTTTTGCATTCGGCTTGTGAATTGTAAAGCGACTCGTTTTCTCAAACCTCTACAACTATAATTCCGATCCAGAAAAGATCAGAGACAACCAAAATTGAATTGCCAATCAGAGATCATCACTTCTCAACTCTTATCAGGACATCGCAAAGGAGGAGCGCCCCAATCCCCAAGATATACCTCTGAGTGAGTATTCATCAATTTAAACATAGTCCTTCGAGCCATTGAAGAAACCAGCCCCTGCTCATACACATATATATAATATTCTAAAATTATAATCCCTAAATCTCAATATTGGTTCCCGCCAAAACCCCTAATTTTCCCACCAATTATATATATATATAAATCTCGTTGAACCCAAATTAGTTACGGCGAAATTTCACCCACATACAGTGTAAGAAATAAATAACACGAAAATCTCTTTTTATAAATATATATATACATATATACGTTCAAAGACAGTGGGCCTAAGCGCAAAAGTTTCCTCTCAAATAAAATATTTTAAATTTCACTGTGTATTAAAACCATTCCTACGTTCTCAAATTTGTACGTCGGCTGAAAGACGAGGTGAACGATATTAAAGAACCCACCGAAAACTCCCTAACTCATGCCGATCTCAAAAGATCCAAACATCGCCTCATAATCATGGCCCAAACTCGATATTACGCTCTCGAAAGATCATGTCTAGAGGATGCCCAGTCAATTTCAAAACGAAGTTCCATACTTGTACTTAACCCCTTCCTAGAAAAGAGCGGAGTTCTCCGAGTAAATGGTCGACTAGCCCATGCAACTCTCACTTATAATGAGCGTCATCCCATTATCCTACCTGAAAAGTCGCGCCTCTTTACTCTATATATACGATTCCTCCACGAAATGCTCCTACATGCGGAAGCGCGTCTCATGCAACAAACATTAAGGCAAGAATTTCACATTGCCCGTCTCAAATCACTTATAAAAAAGTGCATTTTCCAGTGTAAAGTCTGCACTACTCACAAACAACAAACGCGGTCACAAATCATGGCAGCCTTGCCCCCCGAACGATGTCGATTCGCTCCCCCCTTCACCACAACTGGTGTAGACTTTGCTGGCCCCTTTCAATTAAAAGCCTCTATGCTTCGGTCTCAAACCCTCGTAAAGGGCTACGTGGCAGTCTTTGTCTGTTTTACCACCAAAGCGGTCCACCTGGAATTGTGCTCAGACCTCACCAGCAAAGCCTTTCTTGCCACCTTCGCCCGATTTGTAGGACGCCGAGGATACCCGAACCAGATGATGAGCGACAATGGCAAAACATTTATCGGCGCCAAGCGGGCGACCGAACTCGAATTCGTGTCATTTATGCGAGAAGTCTCGTCAGATATTATGGAGAAGTACGCCCCCCAAGGAATAAATTGGAAGTTTATACCCCCCGGCGCACCTCACATGGGCGGATTATGGGAATCCGCTGTCAAAAGCTTTAAAACCCATTTCAAAAAGGTAGCCGGAACTCACAATTTTACCTTTGAAGAATTCTCGACTCTATTAATTCGCATAGAAGGCGTACTTAATTCTCGTCCCATATCCCCACTGTCTCAGGACCCGAATGACCTCACTGCCCTCACACCAGGGCACTTCCTTCGAGGGGCACCAATGCTTTCGATCCCCGAACCGAATCACGAAGATCTCTCTATGATAAATAGATGGGAAAGACTGAAAGTTCTGCATCATCAGTTCAGCAAACGCTGCAAAACTGACTACCTCACCGATCTGCAAAAGCGTTACCGATGGAAAAACGCCCAAACTCCCCCGAAAATCGGCGATCTCATCATCATCAAGGAAGACAATTTACCTCCCACTGAGTGGCGACTAGGTCGATTGGAAAATCTACACCCAGGACGAGATGGACACATTCGTGTTGTAGACGTCCGCACCCAGAATGGTATTCTTACCAGACCCCCCACAAAACTATGTTTTCTACCGTCAGCCGAGAGTGACGAGCGCTCTAAGAGCCCACTCCCATCTCCCAAAACTCATACAGTCCACTAATCTCGTGCTATCTCAGGCAACTATTTAGGCATTCTTCCAAACTATGCCCACGCCCAAGCGCATAACTAATATGCATTACTCTCTCCTCTACAGATGGATCTTCAACGCCCTCCGGTTCCAACCCCACGCCGCTCGTTGGCATCGCAGGTAAAACTGTCCGCAGCCCGCCCGCGCCGTAGCGAACCCGTACCGGATTACCGAAAATGCAGATTGTGCTTGCGTCATCATTCGTTGCTGATGTGCCCATCGTTCACGGCCATGCAGCCACAACAGCATTTCTTAATCGCTAGGGCACATCAATACTGCACCAACTGCTTAGCGCTGTCGCATCGTACCAATCAATGCACCTCAACCGAGAGCTGTCGGGTCTGCGGGCAGCACCACCACACATTTCTCTATCGAGACACCGGAAGCCGTCAACCCGCATACGTCGCTCCGCCTGTAGCGGAGGTATCTCCACCACAACGCCGCCAGGAGCCGCGCCGCCGAACAGCGAGTCATCGTCGTCGCACCCAACAGCAGCCTCCAAGGGCCAACGGTCGTGCTCCCATCGCCCGTCAGCCGCCACGACCAACCAGCGTCGGCGATCGCACCATCCGATGCACCGCAACCGGCTTGCGCACCTCTACCTACAAAAACAAGGTCGGACGAATCCTCATCCAAGAGGCAGTTCGAGCCCTGCAGGAGCTACAGCATACACTAGGCGCTTAGAAAACCTATTACATTGAATTGTACATATATGTATATTTACCATTGAATTCCCGCATTGTATCACATTTTTTATATATTACATAACAATTCATTTCATTGAATTATATTAGGTCTTATCTTGAATTGTCAACATAAAAACATACCCTTAGGTTAAGAAGTAAATATGAGATCTTTTGGGACGTGTGGCAACCCTCGCGCAAATCACCCCACACCAATTCGCCGCATGCAAATCAGCTGATGTGGGGCGGCCATCATTATTATTATTACAAATATCTTTTTGGCATATACACCGGCTTTTGGCGAGTTTTACAAGTTTTTTTATAAATTTATCAGTCTTTCTGTATATATATTGTGATTTAACCGATAAATAAAGTTTTGAAAGTTCGCGAAAGTGCGACATCGTCATCACCCGGCATTTTATTGTATATTCTTCAAACAGAATAACTATTAAACGAAAGTGAAACCATATATGTATGTATGTATATAGATCGCGGCATACAAGTGGGTTTTCTTTTGCATTCGGCTTGTGAATTGTAAAGCGACCCGTTTTCTCAAACCTCTACAACTATAATTCCGATCCAGAAAAGATCAAAGACAACCAAAATTGAATTGTCAATCAGAGATCATCACTTCTCAACTCTTATCAGGACATCGCAAAGGAGGAGCGCCCCAATCCCCAAGATATACCTCTGAGTGAGTATTCATCAATTTAAACAGAGCTTATTATTATATCATCGACAGGCGTAGTACCCAAGCACCTTATGACGACACTGGAGAAACTCCAATTAGAAAATAAGTTTTAAGTATGCAAAAGGCTGTTATTTTAGCAACAACATCCATTGTTCGTTCGTTTCTTAACAATGACATGTAATTTATGAATTACTATAAGTACCTGATAGAATTATATACATACAAATGTACCTGAATTTAGTATACATAATTAGCTTTACATATCTTGTTGTATACAACCGATGTATAATATGTAACCCAAATGGAGGTCAAGGAAGAAATAAAATAAAATAAAATAAAGTAAAATAAAATACTCGCGATGGGTACAATGTGCATAGGAAAGACCGTCCCAGCGGTCATGGGGGCGGCCTTGCATTTATCACACACCATACGGCACAGTATAATCTATTATTTGCCCCGGACATTGACCCCAGGGACTCTACCCTTGAATGCCAGGGCATAGCATTCCGGACAGGCCACGTCGACCTGTGAGTGATAAATATATACATCCCCCCCGTTACGTGCTGTCCCGGTGAATATCGCCCTGATATTAGTGCGTTGCTAAGAGGCGATAACTGCCTCATCCTAGGTGATTTCAACGCACACCACGATCTCTGGCACTCCTACTTGACAGCAGGCAGCAGAGGGCACCCACTCGCAGAGCAAATAGAAAACTCGGCATTCTGTACACAGAATGGAGATGCCCCCACTAGGGTGGCAGGTAACTGCCACAGCTCGCCAGACATCTCCATTTCAGGTGCGGGGGGCCATATCAACCACGTAAACTGGCAACCAATGCTTACATTGGCATCAGACCACCTACCCATCCTACTAAACATAGAACGACCATCCGACTTCATAACGACAGAAACACTAACGTACATTAACTTTAGTAAAGCGGACTGGACCGCTTCACGGACTTTACAGAGCACTCCTTCGCTGACCTACCCACACCGACGGACGTACGCAAAGGTGAGAAAGAGTTTCGCAAAGTCGTCGATTCAGCCTCCGGCCGCTTCATCCCTGCTGGCAGAATCCCGGAAATTCAGCCGAGTTTCCCTGAGGAAGCAGCGGCAACGGCAAGAGAACGCCACCAAGTGAAACTCTTGAACCGCGCAGATAAAAGAATAAAAGATCTCAAAGCGGAAATCCGGTGGGGTCCGAAAATAATGGTCAACAGTCAAGGCCCTATCCAACCCGACCAAATACAATGACAAGGTCGCCATTGCTTTCGGCGACAGCGTCAAATCGGAAACCAGGAAATGCGCGAGCGCATTCTGCCGGCAATTTATACTGCATTCTCCTGCGGATAGGGCTAAGAGAAAAGCCATTCGACATGCGCACAAACACAAACACACAACCGCGCCCATTGTCGTCTCCGTCGCAGAGGTTAAGGAAGCTATTATGGAAGGCGAATCCTTCCAGATCACCGGACCCGACGGAATTGCCATGAAGATGCTGAAACACCTCGGCCACGAGGGGCACAAGTTCTTGGCGGCTCTATTGAACCTCTCACTGGCCACATTCGTTATACCAGATATCTGGAAGCACGCGACTGTGGTCCCCCTCCTAAAACCTGGGAAGCCAGCTAATCAAGGAGATTCTTATCGTCCGATATCTCTCCTCTCGCCGGTAGTGAAGTTGTTAGAGGCTATCTTGCTCCCATACTATACTGCAAACCTGCAGCTGGCCAATCATCAACATGGCTTCCGGAAAAATCATAGCACAACATCGGCATTAAATGCCATCACGACGCAGATTAACTTCGGTTTTAACCAACACCAACCAAACCACAGGACGGTCCTCGTGGCACTCGACCTGTCGAAAACTTTCGACACAGTCAACCATGCCACACTCCTTAAAGACCTGGAGGAGGCACCGCTCCCTGCCGGCCGAAAACGATGGACCGCCAACTATTTAAACGGTCGGCTGGCGTCAGTGAAGTTTCGAAACGAGAGATGTAGACCCAGAAGAATTAGGCAAGGGGTTCCGCAGGGTGGTGTCCTTTCACCACTTCTGTTTAACTTCTAAATCTCGAACCTCCCTCCCCCACCAGAGGGGGTCTCCATCGTTTCGTACGCGGACGACTGTACTGTGATGGCCACGGGCAAGGGACCTGCGACGGATGAACTATGTACAAGACTGAACCACTACTTGAGCGATCTTTCCAGCTTCTTCACAGAGCGGAACCTGACACTGTCCCCCACTAAATCGACAGCGACCCTATTCACTACGTGGAATGCGCAAATGGGGCAGGAGTTGAATGGCCACGTAGATGGTGTCCCTCTACCTACAGTCAACCACCCCAAAATTCTAGGGGTTATATTCAACAATAGCCTCACCTTCGCTAATCATGTCACCGCAATAGCTTCAAAGGTAAAAAGCCGCAACAAGATGCTCAAGTCACTGGCCGGCAGTACTTGGGGCAAAGACAAAGAAGCGTTGCTGGCCACCTATAAGGCTATTGGCCGACTGGTTATTATATATATATTCAGCCGCCGTACTGCTTAATGCTATAGTGGTCTGTTTTTTAGACTCCCAAGATATAGCACTGTTTCCGTAAAAGAAAACAAACCCAGTATATGATTTTCGGTCTTAAGGACCAGATCCCCAATCAGCATCAACGAAACCTTCGACACGTTTACTACCTGCTTTATATGTAAGTTTGAAATCTATTGTAGCTTTCAAATACCTCAAAACATGTTTCGCCGCAGACATATGTTCAACATGTGGATTATTATTTCTTTGCGATAGTTTTGAAACAGAGTGTATAATGTCAGGTCTAGTTGTTATGCCCAAGTGCATAAGTGCACCTATCAATGATTGATAATGCTTAATATCTGCTTGATTGCAATTTTCCTTACATGCAACTTGATACCCAGCTTCTAAAGGAGCTGCTGCAGTTTTACAATCTTCCATACCATGTAACTTTAATAAATTTAATATATATTGTTTATGACTCAATGTAATATCACCCAGTTCGCCTTTTCGTCGGATATCTATTCCAAGAAAATGTTGGATTACGCCTTTATCCACTATCTCAAATTTTTCGGATATAAGTCCTTTTATTGTTAGCAACTTTAATTTATTCTTACATGCCAGGCGCGTATTCAGGGGGGGGGGTTTGGGGGTTCAAACCCCCCCCGAAATTTCCGAAAATTAAAAAATATACGTCTGTACTAGAATAATTACTCTATTTACCTTTAAAACCCCTGTTAAGAAATTAGCATTAATAGCAATAATGAAAATACGAAAGAATAAAATTGAATAATATTTCACACTGAGAGAAGTTATGGGTAGTCGCTAATTAATTGTCAGAGCAAGTCTGAGAGGTCACAACTAAATTCCTGCAACGGTTCACTCATTTGGCCCTTTAAGAAATTCGCGCCAAACTAACTGCTTTTCGAGCTATGAATACAGCGGGCAAAAATCGTAAAAATGAGTGTCCCTCGTTATTATAGTCACGGTTGCCAAAGGTTTAACCAAAAAAGTGAACAAGAAGTTAAAAAAAATTTCCAAAAATTACTAAGCTGTACACAACGCAGTCGTATTGAATTATCAGAGAAAGTAACAATTAAATTGTACTTATACTTGTGAGGTAAAAAGTGACGCTAATTTGGCAAAAAAAGATTGAAAACGTTTAAAAGAAAGCCCGGTATGCTGTTGAAAAGAAAATGATTAAGAAATATTTTCAAGTATTTCTTGACTATGAAATTGTCATGAATAGCCAACAAATGTTGATGTTCCGTTTTGCATGTTGAATAATTGCAATTTTCCGCTTTTTATATGAATTTCAATGTTATTTCATTTTTTGTTTTTATTTTTCCGAAGCTTCAGTTTTTCTTCAAGAAATAAAGCGACAACTATTTACTTCTTGCCAAAGCCTGAAGAAATCCTACACAAAATTTGAAAACAAACAATAAAAATAAATATTGTTTTGTACACGGCTAAAATATTTAGCCTACATTTAAAACTTTTTGGGGCTACATATTCAAAGTGTAGTTTGGAATTTTCAGTAAGATTGACTTCCTTTGACTAATTTCATTATTTTTGTATGAAAGAATGTGCAAAAAAACAAGAAAAATTCTGCAACTCAAAGTTAAGAACTTTGTGGAAAATTCATGAAAATTCAAGAAAACTCGAAACAATTTCATAAAAATTTCTAACTTTTTAGTAAAAATATTTAAATTTTTTCGAGTTTTCAGTTTTGTGGCCCGTTCAATTAAAGTGAACAAAGATAGCAATCTTAAGCCGCTAGAAGAATTACTCGTTTTTTGGCAATTTGTAGCCAAGTGCATTATCTTCCATACAAATTTATAAGCGTAATATTTTTATATTGAAGAAAATGCTCTTCGTCGGCTTTTGACAATTGAACGAGCAGCAAAACTGCATACTCGAAAAAAATCCAAAAAATTTTACGAGAAAGTTAGAAATTTCGATGAAATTTTTTCGAGATTTCTTAAATTTTCATGAATTTTCCACAAACTTTTGAACTTTGATTTGCAGAAGTTTCATTATGTATTTGCACATACTTTCATTCAAAAATAATTAAATTAGTCTAAAGAAGTTAATTTTACTGGATATTCCAAAAAAACCCTTTGAACGCAGACATACTGATCTAAAGTGTATGACCAAATTTGGTTTAGAATTAAATTTACGACGGTTGTCATAGAAATGCGCCTAATAAAAATTATATAAATTTTATACCGAAAATGTTGTTAACAATTTTTTATGTTTTTTTAAAAATCGTTAGGTCTCGAACCGACGTGCCCCAAATCAGTGCGCAATGCTCTACCTACTGAGCTACGGCGCACTCATGAATTTTGTGCGAAAAGTACCGTGTTTGTTTATCCCAGTTAAGTTTTAAATCTAAACCGCAAAAAATTGAGAAAGGTTTGGAATTTATTACCAAAAAGTTTTAAAAATTGTGTAAACCAATAATGGTTTAAAATTTAGGCTCAAATTTTTAGCCGTGTAGAAAGAGGAAAATTTCAAATAAATAAAAGTATAAATATGTAATATGTGAAAATATAAATATATGTGTATTTATAGGTAATTCTTATTTACTGACACTTTGGCCAAAACCCCCCCCGAAATTTTTTTCTGGCTACGCGCCTGTTACATGCTATAAGCATGTCATCTACGTGTACTGCAATAAGAACCACATCTTTCTCAAAAATCATTTTGTATAAACTAGGGCTGTGCGATTAATTGATTAATCAAAATTTTGATTAATCATAATTTCGATTACTCAATTAATCGATTAATTATGATTTTTGATTAATCAAAAAGGGTGTTTACTCGATTAATCAAGATTTTGATTAATCAAAAGGAAAATTAATTGATTAATCGCCTTTTTGATTAATCGTTTTTTGAATAAAATGATTAATCATATATTAAAATGGCACAAATTTAAAAGTTCCTTGATACTTCAACCATTTGTTGCATCTTCGACATTTTGCCCATTCACCATCGAACAATACCTCAAAATTGTCTTAAATTTTTTTATTATTTAATATCTTGAAGCATGTTTGGCTTTTAATTTTTTTTTATTTTCAACTATTTCAATTCAAACTTTCACATAAAAAAATGAGTAAATTAATTTTTGAAAATACTCGAGTAACGCTCGTTTTGACCACTCATAATTTTGATTAATCAAGTAATCGATTAAAGGCACAGCCCTAGTATAAACAAGTCTCATTACCACAAGCATCAAATCCAATTTCTCGTAATACTTCATCTAGTTTAACATTCCATTGTCTGCCTGATTGTTTTAAACCACAAATAGATTTACTCAATTTCAAGACTTTATCTGGTTGTTCTTTGCACACAAAAAGTCACACATAATATATGAATTTTTTCTTTTACGCCTGTTGCCAATAGCATACGAATGGTAGCATAACGAACAACAGGAGAAAATGTGTCATTATAATCAATACAAAAACGCTGCTCACAACCTTAGGCAGCAAGTCGTGCTTTGTATCGCTCAATTTCACCGTTGCTATTACGTTTGATTGTAAAAATCCACTTACACTTAATTGCTTTCTTATCTAGTGGTAAATCGATATATGACCAAGTTTCGTTTTTCAATAATGCATTGAATTCATCTTGCATTGCTTTCTTCCAGAAATCATGGTTCTCGCATGATAACGCTTCAGTCACAGTAACAGGAATGCTAATAACTGATAACGTATTTATTATGTTGTTCTGCTTTCTTGGTCGACCACGCGAACCTGTTCGCACCAATTTGGGTACCCCTACCAATCTTAACAACATTTTCACAAATCTCCTCCTGATCAAAGAGCATGTATGAATAAGAGGCACCAGTCCTCTCATCTGAAAATCGGCAGAATTTCAACTCGTATGTTCGATGCTACTCGATGTTTTCTATTAGGGTTACATGAGTTCCTCTTTGTGCTTTGTCCTTAATCGTTTAAAATTATTTGAGTCAAGTTTGCATTTTATGAGTTGAAATTGAGTAAACGCAAAAGTAAACAAACGGAATGAGTTGATTAAGCGACTCAATTTCATGCGCTGATGGTGAATTTTGGCTTTCGTTTGTCAAAAATGCAAGTATGTTTCAGGAAATAATTTTTGATGCAAAAATTATAGTTAATACCAAAAAACCTTTTTAATATTAATTTGATATTTCCCAACCCAAATCTATGCATTTATGTATATGACTCCCGTCCTTGATTACAATTTTTTTTCGTTTTTATTATTTTCTAGACAAAAATGTCGACAATAGACAAGGTTTATAATTGCATACCTACCTACATTTTATCTTTACGATGCATATGATGTCAATCAAGTATTTTACTTGAATTAGATTTTAATGTAAAAATTAAGGTTTATAATTGCATTAGTTTATACATTTAGATAAGTAGGTATGCAGCTTTCAGCTTTTACAAATAAAAATAGTTAATACCTACATAGTAGACATTTTTATTTTTGAAAATTTCATAAGGTATATAGTTTACTGTCTTAACTCGAGTATCTGCTTATTTGTTCAAAATTTGTTAGGGATAACTTTGTTTTGAATTTCGAATGTCTTTTTAAAAACATCAAACAAATCATTTATTGGTTCTTAATTAACAAACCAACAACTAAAGAAATACCTACCTGCTCTTATTATAAAACTCTGATAAGAAATAGTAAAAACTAGTAATTTTACAACGTTTCAGAATTCAACCTGAAACACGAAGTTTATAGCATTTTAAATACATACATTTGTATGTACATGCATTGATTAATATAAAAATAAATTTAGGAAGTAGGTAGGGATATGTTTAATAACATAAAAAAGTTAATGTGCATATACATAAATGTCACGAATGCATTTTCCCGTCGGCAAAGCACAACTTCATA
The DNA here is from genome assembly GCA_951509765.1 of Sphenella marginata. Classification (NCBI taxonomy): domain Eukaryota; kingdom Metazoa; phylum Arthropoda; class Insecta; order Diptera; family Tephritidae; genus Sphenella; species Sphenella marginata. Next base: position 69,512,310 of record OX608078.1, read on the forward strand.
TTCCCATACAAGTCACCAAGAAGTATGCATGCGCAAAGCTTCCGCGCACGCACATATTTTCGTGCATACATATGTATGTATGTCCAAACAACAAACAAACGTACGTACATATGTACGTATGCGCACAGCCACACATAAATATCTACATACCCTCACGTCACCGCGCTATCCCCTCTAAATGCATGTGCTGTCCACAAGCTATCACGCTACAAAAACAAAAACCATTTTACGCACAAAATATAACAACAAAACTCTTTTCTAAGCGCATACCTAAATATGCAAGAAGAAGAATTCATTCATGCTTCTAAAAAAAAATATTTTGTCGAGGAATCTTGGATGAAATATCGCAACAGGGTTGAAATGTCGCAACATTGCATTTGAACAAAATCATAAAATTAAATTTTTGTCGATTTTCTAAAATCCAACTTCAATCCAAGCGGGGTATTCCATATACACCGCACCTTCAAATGGGCGCAATTTGCGAAGAAAAGTTGGTACAAAACTTTAATTGTATTCATGAGCCAAGTATTTCATAAAAATATTAAAACAAAAATACACAGCTATTGCTCAGCAATAGGTCCAAACTTTAGTAAAAAAAATAATCTAAAAAGCTTACCTCTACATATTTTAAATAATTTAATAAAAGTTTCCCTTATTCATAAGGGGTTTGATTCTTAGCATAAGCTATGGCTTATTGGGAAGCCATGTTTGTTTTCGCCCAAGTGTGGCTGTGATGGCACAGAAGTACCCTTTAAATACACTACTATGTACTGAAAGTGTAGCTTTTTCACTCCTTACCAAAATTATGTGTGACTTTAGATAAAATTCTTAGTGGAAAAATTATATAAGAATATGGAATTAATATCTAAAAATAATTTAAGATAGTTTAAAGTCATTATTGAATGACAAAAAACAGAAGTAAATAGCTACTAAGTAGTGAAAAACTACTCCATTTTTTGGTAGTGGCTGAATGATAGGAGCAAACTGTGTGCCGCAACACTTTTCATCAACGACCGCTTCACTTGAAGCTCGTGTCAACGACGATATGTATTTATGTGTGAATATTCTTATTGCGAGGATGAAGGTGTTATGTGGCATTATTGAGTTTTCGCTATGCCTATGAAAATTTTGAGCATTTGACTGAGCTTTAGCGAAATTTATATGTTTGCACATATATCCTTCATCCATGCAGCATTCGCTTGCAGACTTGACAAATATGCACATACATATGTTAGACCGCATCATACATATGGATGCTTGTACACAGATTTTGTTCTAGTAAAATGTTTGTTATTATGAATATTTCTTATCAAATCTGATTATGACTGATTATTTTTTTGGATAAAATTTTAGGATAATAGATATTGATGTAGTTTTAATTGTTGGTATAATTATAAAAATAAGATTTTAGTATATAATTAATTTTTTTTAATAATTCAAATTTGGAAAAACATAAAGCGTAAATGTAAATAAATATATACCTGTACATATTTACATATTTCAGTTGAAGTATATTTCTGCACATCATTGACTGCATAAAACTTTGCAATCGAATATGTTATACTTGTAAACATCCTTGCATATCCTGAAGCAGGCTTTGCATATACAGTTAATAATTGTTATTTTTAATTAGCTTTCTGCAAAAGTTGGGTTTTTTCATTAAAAAAATAAAATGTAGTAATTAAAAAAAGCAAAAAAATAAAAATTATGTTGCCTAAGGTGGGACTTGAACCTAGGACCTTTGCTATGATCGGCAAAGAAAAGTGGAGGTTTGCATGCATATTTTATGGAAATAAAATAAAATCTATATTCAAATATCAATCATCAATTAACAAAATGAAAATATTCCAATATTTTGATATTTGCCATATTTAATATTTTATTACCATTAAGTTGACCAATTTGCACAAAAATCATAGGCAAATATCCTCAACTTCATGAAAACGCAATGCCGCGAATAACTTAACTTCATGAAAAGATCAATGAAGTAAGCTACTCAAAACAAAAATTTTCAACTCAATCGATCAGCTGTTATTTAAAAAGTCACTCTGAATAAATTGCGAAAATGCACAAAAGGGAACCCTTGAAACCCTAATAGAAAACATCGAGTAAATGTAGCGAGTAGCTCTGCTTGAACATACGTCTTGGTGCCTCTTGAATATACGTGCTCTTTGTCCTGATCAGTTATTTCCTCAGTTCAACTTGAACTTGAACTTGGCTCATCCACACTATCATATATCGCACTATCCCTATCAAACCTTTCGGTCTCAACAATGGCAAAACAATATTCTTATTATTCTCCTCCTCGACAAAGAATTGTAAATCGACTTCCTCGACAGTCGGTAAACCATCAGTACGTATACTCGTATACTCATTATTATCATCAATTTTAGACTCGTTAAAAATTACATCTCTTTTGACTACAATTCTCTTGGATTCTTTGTCGTACAAACGATACGCCTTACTTTCTAGTGAGTAACCAACCATGATAAATTGTTTGCCTGTAGCCTCGAATTTGCCATGTACTGTTTTATCTAATCCTACTGCTACAGCACCAAACGTTTTCAAGTGTGCGACCATTGGTTTTTTATAAAACCACATTTCATAAATTGTTTTATTTATAAGACACTTAGTTGGACACCTATTTCTTAAATACGATGCCGTTGATATGGCCTCTGCCCACAAAATTTTCTGAACCTTAGCATGTAAAAGTATACAACGTGCCATTTCCACAAGTGTACGATTGGCGCGTTATGTCACACCATTCTGTTGTGGTGTATAAGGCACACTCAATTCATGATGTATACCGTGTTGTTTCAAAAACAAATCAAACTCTTTGCCATTGTCGCTTCTTAACGCTTTTATCTTACAATTCGTTTGACATTCGACATAGGATTTATATATTTTGAACTTTTCTAAAACTTCATTTCAAGAAATAAACGCTAATAAACATTGGTTTATCATCAATTAGTGTCAAAAAATAACGTGAACCTCCCACAGATTGTTTATTAATGGGGCCACATACATCAGAATATATTAGTTCTAATAATTTTTCTGATTTTCGTTCAGATTGCTTAGGAAACGGCTGAGTATGTATTTTTCCCAACATACAGTTTTAAAACATATAAGTATTATCGTCTTTCTCACATAATTTCATACAATGTACCATATCATATATATTATTTCTGTAAGGTCTTTTTGTGTTTGATCCTAATTTTTTGCTCGCATTTCGAACCAATATTAATAAAAAAAAAAGTATCGTTTTAAAGGTGTGGGCTACCTCTACATGCGAAATCATTTATTAATTACAGCAGTGCTTTTGTTTAACAGTATTTTATAAAAATTAATTTGTTTAAATAAGCCATTAATTGAGTTAATTGAATTGCTAATTTTAAGCTCGTATCTAATTCAATAATATTTCTTTCACGAAGTGCGGACGTTTATATTTTTTCTCCGTGAATAAATCTAATATATGCTGATAATATATAAATAAATAGTCAAAAAGTGAACATTTATAGATATCGGAACGTTTTTGAATATATATTAATACACAAATCTACTTATTAAATTGATTTGTGCTTATAATTAACAAGCAAAAGTTATTTTTGGCGGTTTCGTTTGTTGTTGGAAGAGGAAAACTAATTTGTGTTCAACGAATAAAGCAAAAAGCATGTCAACTGTTACCCCCGCTGCCCTCAAACGTCGCCAAAGTAGAGGCTCCCCTCAACCCAAAGCGCCGAAGTTGGATGATAGTGCTGTGTTGTCAACAGTTGTTGCGTCTCTACGTGAGCTTGAAGAGAAAATACAACAACAATCCAACAAGCTGCAGTCGCTATTTGATTGTTTATCTTCTAAAATTGAGTCACTGGTGAAAAAGGTTGGTAAAAAGAATAGAAGAAGAGGTGCTCGTGTTGACAAGTAAAGCTGTAGAGTCGGAGCAGCGTATAGTCGCCCTTGAAGCCGAATCATGCGAGCTAAAGAGCAGTATGGAGAAACTACTGCTTGAAATAAACAAAATGCAGGCGGAGAAAGCAACAACAGAGTTTGCTGCAGATTCCATAATTGTTGGAGTGCCGTACGTTGAAGGGGAAAATCTGAAGAGTGTGTTCAATCAGATTTTCTTCTCCATCAATTTCCCCGCCCCGCCAGATCCGTGATATATTTAGAACAGCACGAAAGGAAAATAGCGTGATAATTATCAAGTTTCACAGCCCTCAGGACAGAAATCGAACGCTGCGTGTTTTTGGCGAGCATCGCAAACAAACTAAAACAGCGATATGTTTATCTGTTGTTGGCCTTGATGGCCAATTCCGTATATTTGAAAGTTTGTCGCTACCTAACAGAAAAATTCTGCAAGAGGCAATACGAATGAAGAGAGCAGGTAAAATCAAAGCGGCGTTCACTTTAAGAGGTGTAATTTTTCTCCAATTATCAATTTTTCCCAAAAACTGACAATAAAAATTCAACTATGAATTATTGTTCGCTTTGTCTCGAGCTTGCTTAGGACTTACAAATTTGTGAAGTATTTGTTAGAGCAGGCAATGACTCTCAGCCTGTGAAGATCTCCAACATTGAAGACTTGTGCTGTTTTTGACACATGCTTATGTGTATGCATACACACGTATGTGTTTTATATTTTACGTTCTCACTTCTGCTCTATATTTTGTTCTTTGTCTAACTTTTACCTTAGTTTCTTGCACCTTTCATTTCTCTTAAACTCGACTGTGAAAATGGTCCGTTTAAGTATTTGTTGCTTATTTGTCATGACTTTTTATTTTTATCTTGAACCACTAGTTGTTTTGGGCTATGCGTTTGTTTATGGGATTTAGCATTGGGGCGCGTGATGCTGCTGATAACAGTGTTGCTCTGATTAATATGTTATGTCAGCAACATTCGGGATTTAACATTGCACATTTTAATCCGAGAAGCTTGAACAGCGATAAGATGGATTATGTAAGATTTGTCTTTGAGAATTATGCTGTCGATGTCATTTGCGTGACTGAGACTTGGTTTTCTCATGATCTGGATGACTAGATGATAGATTATTGGACAATGTTGCCGAGGCTGGCCTCTCTGTTTTCAATACGTCTGTGCCTACAAGGTATGCCAAAAATTGTTGTCCAAGTTTATCGGATTATTTTATTATTTCTGACCCTACAATTGTGTTAAAATTTGACCAGTTTTCTTTTTTATCAGACCATGACTTAATCCTTTGGACCTAAAACTTGACCGCCCTAATATAAGTATGTAGTATATATACCTTCAGAGACTATCGATCACTTGACAATAATGCTATCAAGTGTAAATTGGTGCGAATGTTGGCTATTCTCAGACGTAAATGATAAGCTTGGATTCCTCAATACCAGAACTACTGAGGCCCGTGGTTTAATCATAGAGTTTTGACTGCGATTAAAGCACGTAACAATTGGAAGAGAAAAAGGCGTGATACGGACTGGGAAGCTTATAGAGCTGCAAGCAACCTTGCTACGAAGTCCATCCATGAAGAAAAGTCCAAATTCTTTTCATCGCGTTTAGATCCAGTACTTCCACCTAATACCTTGTGGAGAAATTTAAAAAACTTTCGTGTGTGTTGTAAATCTGTCCCTGAATGTACCATTAGTCCTGATGTTTTAAACAATAGTGTTTTACCTAATGCAATCCTAGTAAATGTCCACTTATGTGTTACTGCCTGTTTTTCGGGCAACATCTTTGAGTTTTCGTCGGTGTCAGAATGTGATGTTATTAGATGTATTCGTAAAATAAGGACAAGTGCAATAGGAGTGGATGGAGTCCCCATTAAGTTTGTTAAAATTATTTTGCTATCATAATAGGCACCATCACCCATATAATTAACCATTCTATAGCTACCTCCTGTTTCCCTGCGCTTTGGAAAGTTACCATGGTAAAACCCGTTGCCAAAAATAAAGTAGCAAGCTCCCCAGGCGATTTCAGGCCCATAAGCATTTTACCAGTTTTATCGAAAGTATTTGAGAGCTTGTTAGCGGAGCAAATTAGTACACACGCTCTCGAGCATAATTTGCTTTCCCCATATCAGTCAGGTTTTAGAGCTAAGCACAGCTGTTCAACTGCTATTGTAAAAAATTTGGATGATATACGACTACCTTTCGATAAAGGCCAGCTTACACTGCTGTGCTTGCTTGATTTTTCTAAAGCATTCGACTCAGTAGACCATAATTTACTCTGCCACAATCTAGATAAATACTTTGGGTTCGGTAGCAGTGCGCGGAAAGTTATAGAAAGTTATCTATCAGGCAGGTCTCAGTATATAAATAGTGGAGGACATGTGTCGAAGTCAAAGGGAATAACCGCTGGCGTTCCTCAAGGTTCCATACTCGGCCCTTTGCTGTTTAGTTTATTTGTTAATGACGTGTTTCATGTTTGTAAATTTGTACGTATGCACGGCTATGCTGATGATATTCAGCTCTACTTGTCTTGTAATTTTAGTGATATGAGTGACTTATGCTCTAAAATAAATAGTGATTTAGAATCAATATATTGTTGGTCGAATGACAATGGCCTATGTCTTAATGCTGCAAAATCGTATGTGCTACCAATTGCCAGGAAAAATGTTTCTGGCGTTAACTTTCCCCCGATATGCCTGGCGAGCACACCCTTAAACACAGTCAATTAAGTTAAAAACCTTGGCTACATAATTAATTCCAATTAGGAAAAAACTGGCCTTGCCACTCATTCTACCGATACTAACCTACTCCGAGCTAGTTTACAACAAATTAGATTCTACTTCTGCTCATAAAATTGAAGTTGCGTTTAATTATGTTACACGATATGTGTGTGGTAAAGTTTGATCATATCTCCGCTTGGAGGTCCAAGCTCTTAGGTTGTAGTATTTTTGAATATCAGAAGGCCAGGAGCTGCATATTCCTCTATCGTCTGATCCTTCAAAAAGCGCCGCAGTATTTATATGACAAACTTGTGTTCAGTAAATCCGTTCGTTCATGTAATTTGACTGTGCCTAGCTTTAACTATGTGAGTTCTGCAAGACTGTTCTTCGTCAACACCGCGAGTCTCTGGAATCCCAGCTGCTATAAAAAAAACTCTTAGCCGAAACAACTATAGGGTACTCCTTCTTAGCTGTTTTTCTAGCTAGCTTTAAACTTAAGCTGACCATCAAATTAAATTTAAATAAAATAATATAAAATAAAATAAAGTATTTAAATTTTTGAGTTTTGAATTTTGATTCTGATTACACAACCTTACCTTCTCTGTATCTGTTCTTTTTCTGCTCTTTAGAGTGTTTTACCTATTTAACTATATAACTATATTCTGTCTTCCACCTATACCATAAGATTAAATACTTGTTAGGTCAAGGCTGTTAGTCAATGTAAACATGATTTTTGCTGTATTATTTGTTCGTTGTGCTATAAAAGATTTCAGTATCTTATTGTACTAATTGTAAAAGCCCTGAATAAATGAAATGAAATGAAAAATTGTGAATGCACAAAATAATCAATTTGTACTGCAACGCCATTGTGAACCAGAGACTTTATCTACTGGGTTGTAGATGTCTCTGAGGGTAGTGGTGAAATTCTTTGCGCAAGGCGCGCACGGGTCCATCTAGTCGTATTTATTTAAATAACGTACACTCAAAAAAAAATGTATCACTATCAGTTTTATACTGGTTGGGTTAAAATTACATTTTTAAAAGTATCATTTTTTTGGTATCAATATAACAATGCATCATATAAAAATGATAGTGAAACGTATCAAATCTTAATTTAAGGTATTGAATTGCTGAGGAAAATTATTAGTTTAGCACTTCAAAAATGTCTAATTGAGATCTGTGTAATATTTTTAGTATCAATACAGTAGCATAAATCATAAAATTGATCCTCAAAGGTATTAAATGACTACTTAGCGTGTTATTTTGATAACTAATTGAATCAGTCGTATCGTCAACATTGTCAAACTGACATTCATCTAATTATTTTAATAAGCAATAGTATCAGATTGAAACGGTAAGTGTAACACTGACCGTTCGAAAGTTCGAACATCGCTGCTCGTACGTCACACGACAGTTGTTCGGGTTTAATTATTTGTTGTTTGTTGCCGAGATCGCTTAGTGAAAATAAACAATTTGAGAAAAAGTGCTGTGATTTGCAAAAAGAAAAGAAGAAAAAGTGAGTAATATTTAGCTCGGATTTATTTAAAATATGATATACAAGTGCATTGATATGTATACATATGTATATCTTTGTTTATTAATATGCATGGACGCCGTAAAAATAGCAGCTAATAAAATGTTCATGCATAATTATAATGCATCAAAACTTGCATTATTTTTGAGTATTTTTATTAATGGTGTCCATCAATGGATTTCTAATGCAGAGAAACATCGTCAAAGGGGAATTGTATAAAGCGCCAAAAAGCACCGACGTAGAATATCCGTGGTAAAACGATTTGGTGTACATATATGCAAAGTATGTATTTTAATTTGAATTTTTTGTTTTCTACTTTTAATAAAATTAGTTCTTCTATTCATACATACATATATTCGCGTAAAGGTTGAAGCAATGGAGAACCTCAATGAAGAAATTACTTTTGAGAGTATATCGATAGTCGCACAGCAGCTGGAAACATCAAGCTTTGATGAGCTGCTCAAATTTAATTTGTAAATATTAAAGGATATTACGTACCTTTATTATCGAATTTTTTTTTATGTATTTCCTTGCATCATAAATTTGTATGTCATATCAGAGTGCGGGTACACATTTGATAAATTAAAATATATAGACAAGGACGATTTAAACGTTATTTTTCCAAATCGGGAACAAACTGCACTACGTTCGGAGTTCAGAACTAAATTGTTCGAATGGAAAGTCAGTCAAGTAAGCAAAGGTTATACATATGTTTGCATGTATATAACTTTATTTGATGGACGTTCAATTTTATCTTTGATTTCCATGAAAGGGCATGAGCATCCCCATAACTGATTCACAATCGTCCACTTTATCATGGCCGCAATCAACATCTACATTCTCAGCCAGAATCAAGCTGTTCCACATCCAAAAATGTTTCTAAGGTTAGTTATTTAGTTACATGTAAAATTGGAAATGCTGGAAGCATCTGATATTTCAATGTGATTGTTAACATCTAATTTAATAATTAATCTTTAATTGTTTATATATGCCTACATACAGGGCGCAGAAGAAATATTGCAGTCATCAGAAATTGGCAAAGAAATAATAAATCAATATAACATGGACAAATATTTGACAGAATACAACAGGCGTAAAATAGTACAAATTATTTCTGAGAATTTTTATGTGCCTGTTACGGCAAGTTACTCCATTCTAAGTCTAAAAGAAATAGAGAAACTAGCAGATGAAATCGTAGACATTTTTCCATCGGAATGTAAAGATGTTTATTATTTGGGGCGAAGAAATAATAGAACTAGTCCAAGCGGCATTCTTTACAATAAGCTACACAACCATCACCGGAAAAGAAAAATGGTCTCAATTCCAAAAGACATTAGTAACGAAAAAGCACAAGAGCAAACTTTTCTTAGCTCAACTAAGATGATTGTTTTGAATTGTGGAAAGCCACATATTCATACCGCACAGATTTTAAAAAACACGCAATATCGCTAGAGTCAATAGTTGAAGAGTTTCCCCTATATAAGCAAGCCATGGGATACAAATTTGTAAGATAGCTTTTTTTGGTAGTAAAAACACTAGTTTACAGGTAAATCTTTTTTCGGGTCTTAGCAGTTCTGGATAGAGGGCAGGCTAAGGTTTGGGAATTTTGAGCTATTGTTTTAATTTCTGCATTTATTATTTGTTCTTGTCAAGCGATTAAAATTCAGGCCTAAGAAAACAATTTGGGATTCATTTTTCGTGTAAACTAGTGTGAATGTTTGTAATAATTTTATGTTTCTTAAAAATTCCAATCGACACAATACTAACTCACATGTATAAAATATTTTTACAGATTGAAGAAGATTTTAAGGAACTTTACCCTGAAAAACAATATATGATAACGTCGAAATGGTGTGAAGCATTACCAAAGTTTACCCTTTATTTTGAACAGCACGTAAAGGACAAATACTACAAGAAACTTTTGACATATGCAAAAGACGATATCGACACAAGTAAGTCCCATTATCTACTATTTATAATGAAATATATGTCTAATTAAATATTTACTTTAGATTCAAGAGACTCCATTTATTTTATGCTACTTCACACCATTTTAAAACCAACAAACCGGTATATAATAAAGGAAGGAGATTTAAAAGTGCATCGCCAAGCAACAATACAAAACTCCGTGAATAGTTCCATTTTACATATAACAACCATAAATGACTTGCAGCACCAAATAGAGTTAGGTATTAAAAATTCCACAGAGTCAAAATCGCCAATACAACCCTTTTTAATTGTCGTGGGTTCTGACATTTTAAATTTAACAGATTTTTACGTGAGTTTTGGCCATTACAAATTTAAATTTAGCTCATTTGTAGTTTCATTGGATATTTGCTTTAAAATTTATCATATATTTTCTTTGAAATACCCAGATGAATCTAATCAGGTTTGGAGTTTTCTACAACATTTTTTTTTATGATATTTCGACATCTCACGATGTAAAAAAACCATGTGTAACTAACTTGATTCGTAATTTAAGTCATTGTCTGTAAATGTATTAAAATTGTCTAATTTAAAAAGTGTCACGACTAAATGAATTGTCTAATTTATTTCGGGAAAAAAAATGTTTTGTTTCAAATGCCATAAAGATTTTGTTAACCTGAGGGATTTGTACTCTCATTTCAAGTTATATCATGGGTTAAATGAGGAGATATTTACAAATGTACTCACAATAATTGTAAACAAGAATACACAAATTTAAAAATATTTAAAGTGCACATAAATAGACATGTGAATTTAAAATCATTTAATGATACTAAAACTGTAAGCAATACCGAGCGATTGGAAAATAATATTGACACAAGTGCAGCACATAAAAATTCCAATATTAATTTCGATAGAAAAATGTGCTCCTGTAATGAGTCAGAGATATGCATATTCCAATACCACAATTAACAGTATGGAAGATGTTAATGGTATCTCTATATGTAAAGATGATCTATTTTCAAAGTTTGAAAGTGTCATCACACAAGTTTGTCAAGATATTTTAATTAAATGTTACGCAAAAGATAACTTTTGTAGAAAAGATGTATTTTTATACAAGAAAATATACAAACTATAAATTTAACTATAATAGACGCTTTGAAGAAAATATTTTTAAAAATCATCCCAGAAGAATTTCAAATAAAATCCAAAAAATTCCTAGATTTTTGCTGTAATCCCTTTAGGAACATTGACACGGAGCACACGTTATTCAAAACCCTAGTATTCAGTAAAAGCTTCGCAAAACCAATTATTTTCAATGTAAATAAGGAAATTACAGAAGTACACAAAAATAATAAACCAACATTAGGGCCTGCTAATATTAAAAGACGTTTAATGGCTATCGAGTTTCAAATACAGAAATTTTTTGAGTTGCCTGACGTTCTAATATGAAAAAGCTAAAATGTGAATTTAAAATAACACATTACGTTAATTCAGAGTCTTTCATAAGAAAAATGGATAATTTTGATACCAAAATTGTAATTCCAATTGTTCATACAGAAATATGAACACACAACTCTGCCACTCTAAAATAAGTATATTTATACAGTCCACTAGAATTTTATGATAGTATTGTCATACATACATACTTACAAAACAAACAGGATAAGGTACCTAAACCTATCACACACACACACATACAGTCCACTAGAAGGAAAGATAAGCATGGGTGAGGCCATCTCAAGTGAGCATTGCATTTACCAAGTGTTCGAATAACCAAAAAAAAAAATTTTCACATTAAAGCCTTATAGAAGGATAGGAAATCCTGTTAATTTTTTTCTCAAAATTTGTTACCGTTAAATATTTATAACCAATTGAATTTTGTCGCATTAAATCGGTCAAAAATTGTTTTCTCAGAAACTACTGAACCGATTTTAATAATTTTTTTTTTGACATTTATAAAACAATGCACTTTAATTTTGAATTTATTTTTAATATACAAATAAATTTTTTTTTGTTAAATAACATTAATTGTTATAAACAAATTATTATATAACTAACTTGTGCGCCTCTGAAAAAAAATTAAATAACATTAAATTATGTGGTATTCAATTATATTTTTATTTCTGAAAAAAAAAATGGGGGCCCAGCAATAGTTTCCTTATAATAACGTTATATGTGCAAGTGCATTCGCTGCTTCTCATACTACACTTCGCATATTATGAAATTTTTTTTTTTTTTTTAATATATATATATTATTTATAGTCATCAAAAAAATAACATGTAAGCAATCACCATATTTCAGCTACTGACAAGATAAACGTAATAAGTAGTATAGAAAAATTTTCATAATATGCGAAGTGTAGTATGGGAAGCAGCGAATGCACTTGCCCATATAACGTTATTATAAGGAAACTATTGCTGGGCCCCCATTTTTTTTTTCAGAAATAAAAATATAATTGAATACCACATAATTTAATGTTATTTAATTTTTTTTCAGAGGCGCACAAGTTAGTTATATAATAATTTGTTTATAACAATTAATGTTATTTAACAAAAAAAAATTTGATTGTATATAAAAAAAAAAATTCAAAATTAAAGTGCATTGTTTTATAAATGTCAAAAAAAAAATTATTAAAATCGGTTCAGTAGTTTCTGAGAAAACATTTTTTGACCGATTTAATGCGACAAAATTCAATTGGTTATAAATATTTAACGGTAACAAATTTTGAGAAAAAAATTAACAGGATTTCCTATCCTTTTATAAGGCTTTAATGTGAAAATTTTTTTTTTGGTTATTCGAACACTTGGTAAATGCGAGCTCACTTGAGATGGCCTCACCCGCATACAAAACATATGGTTTCATCTTGTCCTAATATTTAAGCAATACCCTTGAAACAGTCTAGACAATCGATCGTTAAACCCAGACGATCGGTGATTAAGACACAGCAAAACAATAGATAAAATGTACTTAGGCTAACATTAAAATCAGTCCCTTTTACATAAACACACGCACTTGTATAGTAGATTAAGGAACATAATTTTAAGATTTAGTATATAAGCAAATGTAAAATAGTTGAAGAGGCAGAACTATAATAAATTCTCAATCAGCAACACCATCAAGCTGTTCTTTTTATTGAAGATTTTAGTTTCCCCCCACCAGAGGTAAGGGACTTTAATTCTCAACATTTGGTCAATCGAGCCTAAAAAAAGAGCTCAAGCGTAAGTACTGTAAGTTTCAAAGAAAAAAGAGCGTTACTTAGCAGTATCAAAACCTATTTATGTGAGCCGGAGCAGCAAAGATTGTCCGCGTTAAATAAAAAAGGTTTATTTTTTGTAAGCCGGACTAGCAAAGACTGTCCGCATTAAAAAAGCGTTTTCGTGACTAAACAGCGAAAAGTGTAAAAAAAAGCGTTTTCGTGGCTAAACAGCGAAAAGTGTAAAAAAAAGCGTTTTCGTGACTAAACAGCGAAAAGTGTAAAAAAAAGCGTTTTCGTGACTAAACAGCGAAAAGTGTAAAAAAAAGCGTTCTCGTGGCTAAACAGCGAGAAGTGCGTGTGGGTTTTTTAAAAAATATATATGGATATCAAATGTGCAAGCGTTTCTCGTGGCTACAACAGCGAGAAGTGGTAAAAACGTGCGTTTAAAGAAAAACGGAAGAGAACTCTAAGTGTACAAGCGTTTCACGCGGCTGGAACAGCGTGAAGTGTGCTAAAAAAGAAGAACTCTAATAAGCGTTTCTCGTGGCTGGAACAGCGAGAAGTGTTAAAAAGAAGACTGAAAACAAAAATCAATTTTTAAGCAATCATCATGGAAACTCTGCTACAAAGACAGCGCCAGTTGGGCGCACTTGCTGAAGACGAACAACAAAAAATAGAAGTCGGAAAAATAAGAAAAGCCGCATGTCCTGAACATATTAAACACGTCCAAACAATTATAACGGAATTTAATGCTAACCATGCCGAAATTGTGGCCAAAAATAGTCCAGAAGCGGCCGAATACTTTAGCAAAGAGTATTACGAACATATTCTTAAGCTTCTGGAACAGTGCATTCAGCAGTTAAAAATACAAAGTGAAACAGAAGAATCTACAGCATCAGGTGGCTCGACATCAGCAGCATCAGCAGCATCAGGTGGCTTATTGACAACAGGCCATAAACAATTTACACCTCAGTACATACAACCAGATAATAGTGCGGAGGTACAAATGAAATTTAAATGTCGAGGAGAAAAACTAAGAAAGACCATCAAAGAAATACAAAAGAATAGTTTGCTTTCGGTCGAAGAAGTAAGAGAGCTCAAGACGAAGCTTCAAATACAATTCGAATATGTAGAAGAAGCGTTTTCTGAAACTCGTAGCATCAAGTTAGAAAATATAAATAAAGACGCAATAGAAGAATACATGGAAGACCTCCAAGAAAACTATAGTATTTATATTGAAAAATTGACTAATAAGTTAAAAGGAACCATGTCAACACAGACTGTGTCTGCCACAATGAAGTTGCAGGAAATTAAGATTCCAATATTTTATGGCGACATGAAACAATGGTCATCATTTCGGGATCTTTTCCAAGGTTTAGTGCACAATTCAAAGCACTTCACTGAAGTAGAAAAAATGTTTAGATTGAAATCAGCATTAGCAGGGGAAGCTGGAAGATTAATTCAGCATTTACCAGTAACCGAATGCAACTACGAAGCCGCGTGGAAAATACTCCACGAAAGATACGAAAACAGAAGGTTGCAATTCACAACACAAGTGGACCGACTTCTGGATCAACCAACAGCAAATGGGGAAAGTGCGGCCAGTATGAAGCAGCTCTTGGATACCACCAAAGAATGCATCTATGCTCTAAAAGGGCTTAATTTGAATTTAGGCGATGAACAAGCTATTATGGCTCGAATAGTTGTTCGCAAACTGGACAAAGAAAGTCTCCGGTTATATGAGCAGAATGTCAAGAAAACTAGAGACATACAAAGCCTAGATGATGTGTTTGGTTTTTTGGAGCAACAATATCAAGCTCTAGAAGCGATAAGAGACAAAAAGACAACTAAATGGCGCAATCAAAAGCCACCACAACGAACACCCACATTCTATACGGCTGCGCAAAAGACCTGTATATATTGCAAATTTTCTGGGCATCAAATTGTGGAATGCAGAAAATTCCAGGCATTGACTACCATGAGTCGTAGGAATTTCATAGTAAACAATAAGCTATGCAACATTTGCCTCGATCACGTATATGATGGCAATTGTAAGAACAAAAAGAAATGCAGTAAGTGTGGAAGAAATCATCATAATTTACTGCATTACAATGAGTTCCAAAAGGAGAAAGGAGCAGGTGAAGAAAATATAAAAAAATCATCAGCTATGATGACACAAAACTCCGAAACATCAATACTCTTAGCAACAGCACAAATACGAGTAAAAGCAGCAAATGGAGAGTACGTGATTATGCGAGCACTTATTGATCAAGGATCACAAAAGACTACCATTTCCGAGGAAGCGGCTCAGATACTACGGTTACCAAAAAGAAGAGAAGTAACTGAGCTGCAAGGGCTAGGGAATACTACGGTAGGAGTCTCCAAATTTAGAGTAAATATTCAAATTAAACCGAGATTCCTAAGCAATGAAATATACGATGTCGAAGCACTAATTTTACCAAGATTAGCAAGTGCACAACCAGATAAAACGTTTAACTGGGATATAGAACAATGGAGAAACTATACCTTAGCTGATCCCTACTTCAATAAATCAGATCGGATCGACGTCGTTATTGGAGGAGACGTATATGCTGATATATTAGAGGAAGGCATATTCAAGAAAGATAGAATACTAGGCCAAGCCACGAAATTAGGGTGGATATTGTCCGGAGTTCTACAGCAACCAAGAAAGAGTGGTAGAATCATAGCAGCGGTGACTACAACATTGGAGAGGTTTTGGGAGATCGAAGACACCACATCTCCAGAAAATAAAACAGATGAAGATGAATGTCTAGATATTTTTGACAAAACGACAACAAGAGATGAAAATAATAGATTTGTCGTCAATCTGCCCTTCAAAAAAGGAAAGGAATTAGGTGACTCTCGCAAACAAGCAATGGCGAGATTTCTGAATCTTGAGAAAAGATTTGCTTCAAATGACGAACTGAGAAAGCAATATACTCAATTTATGAAAGAGTATTTAGAAATGGGACACATGAAAAAAGCAAGTGAAAATAATTGCGGGAAATACTATTTGCCATATCAAGCCGTAATTCGAGAAGACAGTCTCACAACTAAGCTACGAGTAGTTTTTGATGCATCTGCGAAAACTACAAACGGTACCAGCTTAAATGACATCCTGTTCATAGGGCCAAGGCTCCAAAAAGATATATTCGATATCATTATTAAATGGAGGCTTTGGCAATTTGTGGTAATAAGCGATATAGAAAAGATGTATAGGCAAATTAAAGTAACAGAAGCTGACCAAGATTATCAGCGCATATTGTGGAGAGACACGAGAGAAAAGCCGATAAAAGAGTACAAATTGCAAACAGTTACATACGGAACAGCATCCGCTCCTTTTCTTGCAACAAGAACATTACAAGAAATCGCCAAACTCTGCGAGCCCTGCAATAGCTTGCTTTCAAACACATCAAAAACGATTTCTACATGGACGATTTAATGACAGGAGCAGACTCAATAAAAGAATGTAAAGCCATTCAAGTCGAAATATCAAAACATCTACAAAAATATGGATTTCACTTAAGAAAATGGATGTCTAATAATAGTGAAATTATAGCAGCAATTTCCCCAAACGGCGAAAAGGAGGTAATACAAATAGCAGAAGACGAAACAATTAAAACTTTGGGTATACAATGGGACCCGACCAAAGATACGTTTGGATTCAATATAAATTTGTCGCCGAAAAAGCTAGTAACAAAAAGACAAGCCTTATCTGATTTGGCGAGAATTTTCGATCCGATGGGTTGGCTGTCACCTATGACCGTTTTAGCAAAGTTGTTTATACAAAAACTTTGGTTGATGAAACTCAACTGGGATGAGTTACTTGACGAGAATTTGGCAAAAGAATGGCAAGAGTTTATGCAACACGTACCAGATATAAAAAGAGTAAAAATTCCTAGATGGTTTGAAACAAAAAATGACGTTGAAATTGAACTTCATGGGTTTGCAGATGCATCTGAAAAAGCTTACGCAGCAGTTGTATATGCTAAAGTTGGATCAGTTATAACGATAATTGCTGGTAAAACTAAAGTAAATCCAATTAAAAACAAAAAGACGCTACCAAAGCTGGAATTATGTGCGGCTCACCTTCTTGCTATATTACTGCAAAGGATAAAGACAATTATCAATAGAGAAAGTAAAATATTTGCTTGGAGTGATTCGACTATAACCTTAGCATGGATAAATAATTCCCGAAATAAAGACAAGTTCATTAAAACCAGAGTAGAACAAATCAAATTATATGCTCCCACAGCGATATGGCGACACGTCGGAACCAAGGACAATCCAGCTGATGTTGCATCCAGAGGAATATTTGAAAACAAACTTGTAGAGCACGAACTATGGTGGAAAGGCCCCAAATGGTTACAAGGAGAGGAAAATCAGTGGCCAATGCAGAGTATATTCAAAATTGATGCCTTATATGTCTCAACTTCAAAAGGATCAAATTTTTTGGATGAGGTAACACTGAAGTATTCTAATTTAACGAAATTAACAAGGGTTGTTGCTTATATATTGCGATTTATAAAACGAATACGAGGACAAAAATATCCTTCATACTTGATAAAATCAGAACTTAAAGAAGCTGAACAGATAATAATAAAACAGCAACAAAGGTTACAATTTAGAGAGGAAATTCAGAGCTTGGAGACTAAAAAAGAAGTTAGTAATAAAAGTCATATCGCAAGCTTAAACCCAATCCTAGACAACAATGCAATTCTTCGAGTAGGTGGTAGATTGGAGAATACAAAATTTCAATTTAATCAGAAGCACCCGATAATATTAAATAAATCACATTTATCAACATTAATTATTGAAAACGGTCACAAAACAACCTTACATGGAGGAAACAAGTTAATGGAATCCATGATCAGAAGGAATTATTGGATAATTGGATTAAAAAATTCAATAAAGAAAACTATAAGAGCTTGTAATCGGTGCATACGTTACCGCAAGGAAACAGCTAAACAAATAATGGGCAATCTTCCAGAATTTCGAGTATCGCTGTCGATCCCATTCACACACGTTGGTATAGACTATGCAGGTCCAATGTATATGAGATGTTCGAAAGGAAGAGGGCAAAAAGCATTTAAAGGCTATATAGCTGTATTTGTATGTATGGCAACAAAAGCCGTTCATTTAGAGGCAGTGAGTGATTTAACAACTGAAGCTTTTCTAGCTGCTTTGAAACGATTTTTTGCTAGAAGAGGTAAAAGTCAGCATATATACTCAGACAATGGAACAAATTTTGTCGGAGCATGCAGAAAATTAGACTTGGACTTCAAAAAGGCAGTAAAAAATAATTCAACGATAGCCCCCATATTAGAAGCAGACAAAGTTCAATGGCATTTCGGGCCGCCGGCAGCTCCTCACTTCGGAGGAATTTGGGAAGCTGGCGTCAAGTCTGTAAAATATCACTTAAAAAGAGTGATAGGCGAAAGTAAATTGACATTCGAAGAGATGACTACGTTACTATCACAGATTGAAGCAGTGCTAAATTCGCGACCTCTTTGTGCTATTGATAGCGAAAGCGATATAGATGTTTTAACCCCTGGGCATTTTTTAATAGGATGCCCACTAATAGACTGTCCTGAAGCAGATGATGACACAACGAGGGATTCATTAGACAGATGGAAATTGATCCAAAAAATTAAAAGAGATTTTTGGAAACGGTGGGAAAGCGAATATGTCACAATGTTGCAACAAAGAATGAAATGGAAAACAAAATCCGATAATCTAGTAGAAGGTCAAATAGTCATTATTAAAAATGAGGAAACCCATCCGGCAAAATGGCCATTAGGCAAAGTTTTAAAAACTCATCCTGGAAGCGATGGAAAAACCAGAGTTGTAACTCTAAAATTACAAAATGGGATAATCAAACGACCCATTCATAAACTATGCCCGCTAGAAACAACAGACAACAGCAATACAGAAGAGCGAAATCAAGCTACTAGTCTGTTGACAACAAGAACATCAAAAAAGACAGCAACTACAGGGGGCCAGACAATAACAAAAACAATGATGATGTGGTTCTTTACATTTCTTATGCTAGCAGTGCAAGTAAAAGCATTAACCATAAAGGATACAGCGAGAACAGGTGCTTCAGTAGCTGAACTAAGAAACAATACAACAATATACTTGGATCCAATTGGCAAAATAGACGTAATAAATTCAAAATGGAACTTAATCGTTTATTACGAGTTAGGCTCCTATTACGAACGAATGGATAAAATAAACGAATTTATTAACAGACTTGAACATCAATGCCAAATATTGACCGATTATGAAGAGGCTTGTGTAATGATTACCACAACTTTGAAGCATAAATATAGTAACCTCAAGTCAAATAACGAGCTGTTCATGAAGCAAGGAAATAGAAAAAGACGTGCACCATTCGAATTCGTTGGCTCACTTTACCATATTTTATTTGGAATCATGGATGCTGACGACCGCAAAAGCATGGAATCAAATATTAAAAACATTTTTGAAAATCAAAAGGATATTGCAAAGTTATTTAAGAAACAGACATCCATAGTTGATTCTACAATAAATATATTAAAAAAGACAACCGATGAAGTGAACAAGAATTTTCAAAAGATGAATCAACAGCTCAATAAATTTTATCATGAATTAGTTCAAAATCAAAACGCCGAACGAATGACTTTAATGTTTCAAATATTAACCATTCAAATAAGAATAATTATGGACGAATGTGAAGAAATTCAAACTTCGATAATTAACTTATTAATTGACATAAATCATGGTCGAATAAATCCAAAACTATTAAAACCATCACAGCTTACTAATGAAATATCCTTGATTAAAAGTCAACTACCACACAAATTAGTACTACCTGGAAAACAGCATGGTAACGAATTAAAGGAAATCTATGAGTCTATGGCTGCTAAAGGATTAATTATGGATTCTCGGCTCGTAATTAACATAGAAATTCCCTTAATGTCATTTGAGCCATCAGACGCGTACAAATTAAATCCGCTGCCAATAAAATACAAAGGCAACATGATCATCCCTGATATAAAAGCAGAATATTTAATATACAAGTTTGATTCAAATCAATATGTGTTAATAAACCAAGTTGATCTAAATACGTGTTCAATTAACTCAGAAGATCATTACCAATGTCCAGGGAATTGGGCTTGGAAGTCAGCAACGGACAATTCATGCGAAGTAGCAGCATTAAAACAGTATGAAAATGATGTATGTGGATTCAAGCCCGCTACAGATGAGAACATTTGGATTAAACTATCCTCTCAAAATCGCTGGCTTTACAAGATATTTAGTAACGCAATAATACATCTAGAATGTGATACCAATCAACACATGAGAATGGAAATCCCTAAACAAGGCGTTATCACAATAAGAGAAGGATGTACAGTTCGACATGAAGGAGTAACTCTAACCGCATCTCATCAGATACAATCTACAATCAAGGAAGAATTACTATCCTCGTCTTGGATAAAGGACATTGAGAACATTCCAGAACTGCGAATTAAACCTTTTGATTCCACCTTAATTAACAACACTAAAGACATCCTTAAACTTAAAAAGCAAATAGAAGATCTCAAAAAAGAAAACATCAAATTAAAAGGTATCAATTTTCACCAGATAAGTGGTCATACTTCACTGTCTTTAATCGTAATAATAGGACTTATTATCATTGTATTATATTTAAGATCGAAATGTAAAACAAAAACAGCTGTAGCTGTTTCATTCGAACTTCCAGCTAGAAATAATGTTAATTAAACAAATTATTAGAAAACATATTTAGTATTGCCCTTTGGCAGAATGTTCATACAGAAATATGACCACACAACTCTGCCACTCTAACATAAGTATATTTATACAGTCCACTAGAATTTTATGACAAAACAAACAGGATAAGGTACCTAAACCTATCACACACACACACATATGTACACACATACAGTCCACTAGAAGGAAAGATAAGCATACAAAACATATGGTTTCTTATCTTGTCCTAATATTTAAGCAATACCCTTGAAACAGTCTAGACAATCGATCGTTAAACCCAGACGATCGGTGATTAAGACACAGCAAAACAATAGATAAATGTACTTAGGCTAACATTAAAATCAGTCCCTTTTACATAAACACACGCACTTGTATAGTAGATTAAGGAACATAATTTTAAGATTTAGTATATAAGCAAATGTAAAATAGTTGAAGAGGCAGAACTATAATAAATTCTCAATCAGCAACACCATCAAGCTGTTCTTTTTATTGAAGATTTTAGTTTCCCCCCACCAGAGGTAAGGGACTTTAATTCTCAACACCAATCAACCTATTTATTGATGGATTTGAAGTCAATAACCCACTGGGTAGTCATGCTAACTTCGATAATGTATGCGGGGTATATTACACTTTTCCTGTAATTCCTCAGCATTTGTTATCAAAATTGGACTTTATATTTGTAGCAGCTTATTTAAAAGGGTACATAAAAAAATTTGGCAATGATCCTTTCTTACAACCTTTGGTACATACTTTTAAAAATCTTCAAGAAATTTGCCTAGACATAAATACCAAAACCGGAAGTAAAAAAGTTTATTTTATATAAGCTAATATTATTGGAGATAATTTAGGACTCAATGATGTACTAGGATTTACTATTTCGTTTAATTCGTCTTTTTATTGTCACTTCTGCATTCGTTTGAAAGAGGATATGGCAAAAGATAGTTCAGCTTATCATCAATATTCTAGAAGTAAAGAAAATTATGAAAACTCTGTTTTGAAAAATAAAGTAAAGCTAACAGGAGTTAAATCGAACTGCTATTTAATGATTTGAAGCATTTTCATGTAACAGATAACTTTGTTGTAGACATTATGCATGACTGGTTTGAAGGTGTATGTAGGTATGATATTTGTGAAATTCTTTTGTATTTTATTTTGGATGAACAATTTTTTACATTAGAAAACTTTAATTATAGAAAATATATGTTTGACTATGGCGAAACAGAAATAGGAAATAAATCGATTAATTTTACCTTACAGCAGCTTAAAACTTTTTCAATTAAAACATCTGCGCGTGAAATGATGACTTTAGTACATTTCATTACATTATTAATCGGCGATTTAGTGCCTGCCAATAACGCAGTCTGGAAATATCTTATTAATATGGTCCAATAGTTGATATATTAATTCAAAGTAAATTTGACACTTCTGTTATAAATAACTTGTTAACACTTATACAAAAACACAATGAAGAGTACATTCATTTGTTTAAGAAACCGCTCAAACCTAAATATTATTTTTTAACACACTATCCAGAAGTAATAAGGAAAAGTGGTCCTCCAAAGCAATTTTGGAACTTTAGGTTTGAGGCAAAGCATAGAGAAGCTAAAATGTATTCCCGAAATGTTATGTGTAGAAAGAATATTACATATTCTTTAAGTATAAAAGCTGCATTGAAATTTACAACATTTTTAGAACAATATGAAAATGGATTTCCAAATACATACGAGATACTGAAAAAAGAATATTGTAACATAGAAAATTCAGATTTTTCTTATGCACTGTCTAATTTAAATATTAGTTTTAAAAATGATACAATAACGCAGTTAAATTATAATGGATTAATTTATAAAAGAGATTACTTCTTAACTCTTAGAACAAATATGTTAACTTTGCACAAAATTGAACATATTTTCGTAAGTTATAGAAATGAAATATATATTTTAAGTCAACGTTATAACATAAAAGGTTTTAATGAGCATTACCAGTGCTATGAAGCTGGTATCAAAGAAAACGGTTTCCAAGTTAACAATATAACTGAATTCGAAGGGCCTCCTATTCATATGTATCACAATGCTAAAGGAATTGGCTTTATAAGAATAAAAAAATTGTAGAACTGAAAAAAGAATTTAATATTTGGGAAAGGGTTGAACTTATGGGTAGAAGTATGAAAATGATACTATAACAAGAATACATTTTATAAAAAGTAAGTATCAAATTAAAGAGCAACAACTATCAATTTGATAAGAGCATAATTTCAAACTGATACCAAGGATTTTAGAATAAAAGTATCAAATTGAAAACAAAAAGTATATCTAATTGATAATAGTTAATTAAACCATAAACTTCGAAAATATCAGTTTGACAATTATCAAATATCAATTGCATAAGACGCTTGATGAAGAAAAATTTATACTCGAAAGTTGCATATTGGTGACTATTTAGCATCGCCCTGATCCCAGCTTTTTTTGAGTGTAGGGTTTGAAAATTGAGATGACCACATCTGTTGTGCCAAACTTCGTTGCTTTTCATAGCAAACAAACCTTCTTTCCTCATTTCTACCAAAGAGCACGTATATTCAAGAGGCACCAAGACGTATGTTCGAGCAGAGCTACTCGCTACATTTACTCGATGTTTTCTATTAGGGTTTCAAGGGTTCCCTTTTGTGCATTTTCGCAATTTATTCAGAGTGACTT
The DNA here is from genome assembly GCA_951509765.1 of Sphenella marginata. NCBI lineage: Eukaryota > Metazoa > Arthropoda > Insecta > Diptera > Tephritidae > Sphenella > Sphenella marginata. Next base: position 69,536,100 of record OX608078.1, read on the forward strand.
TTTAAATAGCAGCAGATCGAATGAGTTGCAAATTTTTGTTTTGAGTAGCTTACTTCATTGATATTTTCATGAAGTTGAGTTATTCGCGGCATTGCGTTTTCATGAAGTTGAGGATATTTGCCTATGATTTTTGTGCAAATTGGTCAACTTAATGGTAATAAAATATTAAATATGGCAAATATCAAAATATTGGAATATTTTCATTTTGTTAATTGATAATTGATATTTTAATATATATTATATTTTATTTCCATAAAATATGCATGCAAACCTCCACTTTTCTTTGCCGATCATAGCAAAGGTCCTAGGTTCAAGTCCCACCTTAGGCAACATAATTTTTATTTTTTTTAGCTACTACATTTTATTTTTTTAATGAAAAAACCCAACTTTTGCAAAAAGCTAATTAAAAACAAGTAAGGAAAGGGCTGTCTTCGAAGGCTTTATACCTGTGCCGAAGGCTTTATACCTTTCATGAATACGCACAACTTTTCTCAGTGTCCGATCCTTACTTACAATTACTTACAAACTCTCCAAAACTGTTAATTTAAAAATATATAGCCAAACCACATTTATCGGAGCAATCGCTAATATGGCAGCTATATGTTATGTAAGTCCGATCTGTATGATTTTCACTACACACATCACATATATAATAAGTACCAAACCTGCAAAATTTTACATTTCTAGCTTTCTATTTGCAACATTTATAGCCCAAAACCCATTTATCGAAACTATCGATTATATGAGAGCTATATGTTATGTTTGTCCGATCTAGGTGATTTTCCCTACACACATTACGCATATAATATGTACTAAACCTGCGAAATTTCGCTCTAATAGCTTTTTAATTTCAAGAGTTATAGGCCAAAACCCGTTTATCGGAACAATCGATTGTATGGGAGCTATGCGTTGTATCGGTCCGATCTTGCTGGTTCCGACAAATGATTAATCCTATGCAAAATGGCGCCTGCTTACAAAATTTCATCGAGATATCTCTAAAACTGAGGGACTAGTTTGCGTTCAAACAGACGGACGGACAGACGGACATGCCTAAATCAACTCAGCTCGTCGCCCTGATCATTTCGGTATACTTAATAGTGGGTCTATCTCTTCTTCTTCTCACACTTACAAACATCGGACCAAAGTTATAATACCATTTCATGTTCATGAAAGGTATAATAACAATTATTAACTGTATATGCAAAGCCTGCTTCAGGATATGCAAGGCATGTTTACAAGTATAACATATTCGATTGCAAAGTTTTATGCAGTCAATGATGTGCAGAAATATACTTCAACTGAAATATGTAAATATGTACAGGTATATATTTAATTACATTTAAGCTTTATGTTTTTCCAAATTTGAATTATTAAAAAAAATTAATTATATACTAAAATCTTATTTTTATAATTATACCAACAATTAAAACTACATCAATATCTATTATCCTAAAATTTTATCCAAAAAAATTATCAGTCATAATCAGATTTGATAAGAAATATTCATAATAACAAACATTTTACTAGAACAAAATCTGTGTACAAGCATCCATATGTATGATGTGGTCTAACATATGTATGTGCATATTTGTCAAGTCTGCAAGCGAATGCTGCATGGATGAAGGATATATGTGCAAACATATAAATTTCGCTAAAGCTCAGTCAAATGCTCAAAATTTTCATAGGCATAGCGAAAATTCAATAATGCCACATAACACCTTCATCCTCGCAATAAGAACATTCACACATAAATACATATCGTCGTTGACACGAGCTTCAAGTGAAGCGGTCGTTGATGAAAAGTGTTGCCGCACACAGTTTGCTCCTATCATTCAGCCACTACCAAAAAATGGAGTAGTTTTTCACTACTTAGTAGCTATTTACTTCTGTTTTTTGTCATTCAATAATGACTTTAAACTATCTTAAATTATTTTAGATATTAATTCCATATTCTTATATAATTTTTCCACTAAGAATTTTATCTAAAGTCACACATAATTTTGGTAAGGATTGAAAAAGCTACACTTTCAGTACATAGTAGTGTATTTAAAGGGTACTTCTGTGCCATCACAGCCACACTTGGGCGAAAACAAACATGGCTTCCCAATAAGCCATAGCTTATGCTAAGAATCAAACTCCTTATGAATAAGGGAAACTATTATTAAATTATTTAAAATATGTAGAGGTAAGCTTTTTAGATTATTTTTTTTACTAAAGTTTGGACCTATTGCTGAGCAATAGCTGTGTATTTTTGTTTTAATATTTTTATGAAATACTTGGCTCATGAATACAATTAAAGTTTTGTACCAACTTTTCTTCGCAAATTGCGCCCATTTGAAGGTGCGGTGTATATGGAATACCCCGCTTGGATTGAAGTTGGATTTTAGAAAATCGACAAAAATTTAATTTTATGATTTTGTTCAAATGCAATGTTGCGACATTTCAACCCTGTTGCGACATTTCATCCAAGATTCCTCGACAAAATATTTTTTTTTAGAAGCATGAATGAATTCTTCTTCTTGCATATTTAGGTATGCGCTTAGAAAAGAGTTTTGTTGTTATATTTTGTGCGTAAAATGGTTTTTGTTTTTGTAGCGTGATAGCTTGTGCATTTGCATTTAGAGGGGATAGCGCGGTGATGTGAGGGTATGTAGATATTTATGTGTGGCTGTACGCATACGTATGTACGTACGTTTGGACATATATACATATGTATGCACGAAAATATGTGCGTGCGCGGAAGCTTTGCGCATGCATACTTCTTGGTGACTTGTATGGGAATATGAAGTTGTGCTTTGCCGACGGGAAAATGCATTCGTGACATTTATGTATATGCACATTAACTTTTTTATGTTATTAAACATATCCCTACCTACTTCCTAAATTTATTTTTATATTAATCAATGCATGTACATACAAATGTATGTATTTAAAATGCTATAAACTTCGTGTTTCAGGTTGAATTCTGAAACGTTGTAAAATTACTAGTTTTTACTATTTCTTATCAGAGTTTTATAATAAGAGCATGTAGGTATTTCTTTAGTTGTTGGTTTGTTAATTAAGAACCAATAAATGATTTGTTTGATGTTTTTAAAAGGACATTCGAAATTCAAAACAAAGTTACCCTAACAAATTTTGAACAAATAAGCAGATACTCGAGTTAAGACAGTAAACTCTATACCTTATGAAATTTTCAAAAATAAAAATGTTTACTATGTAGGTAAATATTAACAATTTTTATTTGTAAAAGCTGAAAGCTGCATACCTACTTATCTAAATGTATAAACTAATGCAATTATAAACCTTAATTTTTACATTAAAATCTAATTCAAGTAAAATATTTGATTGACATCATATGCATCCTAAAGATAAAATGTAGGTAGGTATGCAATTATAAACCTTGTCCATTGTCAACATTTTTGTCTAGAAAATAATAAAAACGAAAAAAAATTTTAATCAAGGACGGGAGTCATATACATAAATGCATAGATTTGGGTTGGGAAATATCAAATTAATATTAAAAAGGTTTTTTGGTATTAACTATAATTTTTGCATCAAAAATTATTTCCTGAAACATACTTGCATTTTTGACAAACGAAAGCCAAAATTCACCGTCAGCGCATGAAATTGAGTCGTTTAATCAACTCATTCCGATTGTTTACTTTTTGTGTTTACTCAATTTCAACTCATAAAATGCAAACTTGACTCAAATAATTTTAAACGATTAAGGACAAAGCATAAAGAGGATGAGATGCTAGCCAATGGGAATAATGCCCGAAAATTCTATCAAAAAATTCGACGAATGACGGAAGGTTTCAAGCCCGGGGCAAATTCCTGTAAGAACGAGAACGGCGACCTGGTGACTGATGTTCAGAGAATACTAGAGATATGGAGGGATCACGTCTCTGCCCTTTTAAATGGAGAAATTGAGCAAGAAACCAGAGAAGAGCTCGAACCCGAACCCACAATCGAAGACGACGAAATTGACGTCCCAGAACCCGACTATAATGAGGTGCGAATAGCAATATCTCGGTTAAAAAAAACAATAAAGCAGCTGGCGCTGATGGTTTGCCTGCTGAGCTATTCAAGCATGGCGGCGAGGAGCTGGTAAGGCGTATGCCCCAGCTTCTGTGCAGAATATGGTCGGATGAATGCATGTCCGAAGATTGGAATCTAAGTGTTCTGTGCCCAATCCACAAGAAAGGTGATCCTGCAAACTGCACCAACTACCGCGGAATCAGCCTTTTGAATATCGCATATAAGGTCTTGTCAAGCGTATTGTGCGAACGATTTAAGCCTGACGTGAACAGACTGATTGGACCTTATCAGTGTGGCTTCAGACCTGGAAAATCTACCATCGACCAGATTTTTACAATACGTCAAATCCTGGAGAAAACCCGTGAGAAAAGAATCGACACACACCACCTCTTTGTTGATTTTAAAGCCGCTTTCGATAGCACGAAAAGGAGCTGCGTATATGCCGCTATGTCTGAATTTGGTTTCCCCGCAAAACTTATAAGGCTTTGCAAAATGACATTGAGCAACACCACCAGCTCAGTCAGAATTGGGAAGGACCTCTCCGAGCCGTTTGAAACTAAACGAGGTTTCAGACAAGGTGACCCCCTATCGTGCGATTTCTTTAATTTGATGTTGGAGAAAATAATACAATCTGCAGAAATCAACCGCGCTGGAACAATATTCTATAAAAGCGTGCAACTGTTAGCATATGCTGACGACATTGACATTATCGGCCTTAACAACCGTGCCCTAACCTCTGCGTACTCCAAACTAGAAAAAGAAGCGGAAAAAATGGGTTTGGTGGTGAACGAAGGCAAAACGAAGTACATGCTGTCATCAAGCAAAGAGTCAGCGCATTCGCGCCGTGGCACCCAATATGCCAATAATGCCAGCCTAGAAATCCAACGAAGAATTGCTCTTGCAAATAAATGCTACTTTGGACTGAGTAGGCAATTGAAAAGTAAAGTCCTCTCTCGACGCACGAAAATCACACTCTACAAGTCACTCATCGCTCCCGTCCTGCTATATGGTGCAGAGGCGTGGACACTAACAACATCTGATGAGGCTGCATTGGGAGTATTCGAGAGAAAAGTTCTGCGAAAGATTTATGGGCCTCTACGCGTTGGCGACGGCGAGTACCGAAGAAGATTTAATGATGAGTTGTATGAGCTTTACGCAGACAGTCGACATAGTACAGCGCATTAAAACACAGCGGCTTCGCTGGCTAGGCCACGTCGTGCGAATGAACGAAGACGCTCCAGCCAAGAAGGTATACTTATCGGCACCCGCCGGTGGAAGCAGAGGAAGAGGAAGACCACCACTCCGATGAAAGGACCAAGTGGAGACCGACCTGCGATCTCGTGGGGTCTCCAATTGGCGCGAAGAAGAAATGACTGGCGAGCTATGTTGGACGGTCAAAATCGCTCAGGCGGTTAGATGGCCATTTAAAGAAGAAGAAGATAAAGAGGAACTCATGTAACCCTAATAGAAAACATCGAGTAGCATCGAACATACGAGTTGAAATTCTGCCGATTTTCAGATGAGAGGACTGGTGCCTCTGATTCATACATGCTCTTTGCTACCACATAGAGCAGGGCCGGCCAAACGTACGTTTTGAAAGATTTTGCGTATAGTGGCTGCAAAGAAAATGCGGACTGTGAAACTATAAAATCAAAACAAATATTTGATTTCGCGTCAAACCATAATTACATTTTGATTTCTAGACATTTTTAATTGATGTCTAAACATCTTTGAAAAGGAAAACAAAGGAAAGGAAAATGAAACACATTAAGGAAGAATATGTAAAGAAAGAGAATGAAAGGAAACGAAGAGAAAATAAGAGAAAAGAAAAGAAAAGAAAAGAAAAGAAAAGAAAAGAAAAGAAAAGAAAAGAAAAGAAAAGAAAAGAAAAGAAAAGAAAAGAAAAGAAAAGAAAGGAAAATAAAAGAAAAGAAAAGAAAAGAAAAGGAAAGAAAAGAAAAGAAAAGAAATGAAAAGAAAAGAAAAGAAAAGAAAAGAAAAGAAAAGAAAAGAAAAGAAAAGAAAAGAAAAGAAAATAAAAGAAAAGAAAAGAAAAGAAAAGAAAAGAAAGGATAAGAGAAGAAAAGAAAGGAAAATAAAAGAAAAGAAAAGAAAAGAAAGGAAAAGAAAATAAAAGAAAGGAAAATAAAAGAAAAGAAAAGAAAAGAAAAGAAAGAAAAGAAAAGAAAAGAAAAGAAAAGAAAAGAAAAGAAAAGAAAAGAAAAGAAAAGAAAAGAAAAGAAAAGGAAAGAAAAGAAAATAAAAGAAAAGAAATGAAAAGAAAAGAAACAAAACGTACGTTGGACGTGAAAATTCGGTCGCATAGCACGCATTGCAACATAATATTTTTATTGTATGCGCAAAAATAAATTTGTGCATTTCCATTTGTCACGACTGTTGCCTGTTGATAGTCATGCGACATAGTATTGCTTCATTGATATTTGAACAGCGACTGACAACCGAAAGCTAAATTTCGTGCTCACACATCGTTAGCGTCGGTGTGAAAATACGAACTCAAAGTGCAAAATGTGCAGCTCTTGGCCGGTCCTGCTTTTATGGTGACACATCGTCTAATATAGCTACTATACATTCGGCAACAGAAGATTGTGAATCACCAAGACCATTCAATGTTTTTAAGCGGCAGCTTAAACTAATAAAAAGCAACGAAGATAGTATACATACAGAAGAAATACATAAGTGTTACAACAATAAAGTATATTGACTTGAGCACTGATTAAATAAAAGACATAATAAATACGTTTTTATTAGGTAAAAGCGTGACTATTTTGAACAAGTCGGCTGTGATGCTTAGCTGGAGCGGAATTGGTATTTTGAAAAGAAATGAAAAAGAACGAGAATTCTCGTTATAAATATTGGCCGTTTATTGAATTAAATGATTTCAATTTGACACTGCAGTTTTACCTAATAGTTGGCGGTGAAAATCCTGGGGTGGCCGTGAGGTGTTGACGCTGTGACGATCGCTGAAAAAGTAGACGGTTGTACAGTCGCGGACAACCGTTGAACCCCGAGGTGAACCGACACATGCACACCCACATGCATGTATATGTTTGCTGACAAACATGAATATGCGTGCATGTACATACATGTGGGCGGCTTGGTGTTGGGGTTTTGTAGAAACTAAAAAGTGACATTAGGGTGGCGCATTTTATAGGACTTTAGGCATCGGGCCTGAAGATGCCGGCCCCCTTGCGATACGCAACATCCTAATCCCCCCCAGGATTTTCGACCACTTCATCTGAAATCTACTGGCTTAAAGCTAGGATGGTGAGTGCCGGATGGCGCAGTTACCACCGTCTGGCCGTACCTCTGATTCGTACCTAGAACTAGGTGGAAGAAAATTTGAAAAAATAAAAAGTTGTATATTTCTTGCCAGTGGATTGACTTACGTACATACATGCATATGTGGACCCATAAACGAGAAAAAAAAAATTTATTTTTATTTAAGGCTTAATATAATCTTACATGCTAATGGTTAAGGTTGCGTAGCTGGCGCGGCAGTGTGGTCAGCCTACCAGTCTAAATTCCCGGCGGTAGCTGGGATATAGCTGGCACGGCTGAGTGGCCAGTCTAAATTCTCGACAGAAAATTATTTAGCTGGCACGGCTAAATGGCCAGTCTAAGTTTTCGAGTCTATATGAGACTCGGGTCGGAACGGCAGTGAGTCCGATACCCCGTGTTCTGGTCGTAACGGCAGTGTTTCCGAACCAGGTTCGATGCTTCCGCCGTTATACGAGCGACGCTGGTAAGTGTGGGTGGCGAAAGCGCTATTAAGTGGCGAAATTTTAGTATTTTATTTATGTGTATTTTCAAGTTTGCAGCCTAGTTCAACTAACTAATTGGCAGACATAATTTTTGCAAAAAGTTGCCGTACGGCACCGTACCACTGGAACGCATCCAAAAAAAAAACCTTATTGCAACTACGGGATCACCCGGTAGTGCGTTTCGCGAATTTTTATACATATGTACATATACGTGTTTTGCTACAGTTCACTGGTGCTCACTAGGGCTGCGCACACAGCGACATTTTCGCTTTGGTCGGTACTGTAATCCGGGCGGAACTCGGAATTCTGTATTTGATAGAATTCTTGTACTACCGATGTTAATGATTTGAGGCAAATAAATATTTATAAATGAGTGGACTGATGAAAAAACATTATGACTGGCAAAATAAATGTTTTGTAGGTTTAACTGAATAAAATAATATTTAATATGAATACTTTCTTGACAGCTTCCTATATTTGATAAATGACTTGATGTTAAACTGTTACGCTGCTTGGAGCAAATGAACTTTAAGTCGGAAAAAATTTAATCACAAAAATATGTTGTGGTAAAAGTGATAGGCACTGAAAAGCTATTCTTTTCAATATTGGATAGGTGTATGGGTATATTTGTAACAAGTTCGGTGTCAAGATTTATCTTTTGAAACATTTTTAAACAAATGTCATGGAAGATAATTTAGCTTTAATTTTTCTATTTGACAGCTTAACAACTTTATTACATTTATAGCCTCCTTTGAACGACTTGTAACATAAAAATCATTTCGAGTCGCCAAATGCATTTTCTAGCATAAAAAAGTTCTCGCAGAGCATTGCATTGTATATACGATTACATGCACTAAGCGTCGCGGACAAGCTTGGTGTTTATTCGTTGCTTGTTCGCACAGTGATACAGTAGGAAAACTCTGGTGAAATTACATCCTGGAGGTGAAATTTTCAGAGTCGAAATTAATTGTACTATTCAATTACTTATACCCACGGTTGCATTACGGCACCAAAACAAAACTAAAGGAGTAATTTTAGAAAAAGAGTATTTCTTGCACATATTGTTCTATGGCAAGTATAAAAAATAAAAGTAAAGTGGTAAAATTCCGCAAAAATATATATTAATAACGAGTTGCTGTTAGCGATGACCTTTAAAGCACACTTTTAGTGCTTGTTGATTTCCAAAAAGTGGAAAAAATAATTATATTGAGTATGATTATAGCTAGTTATACATTGAGTTTTAGCTCTATACTATGTATTTGAGTAGACACTTCTGGGTAGCAAACCCCCTGTTACGGCGGCTTGATACTTGGTGTGTCGACAGCCAAGTTATGAGCGCTCGTAATAAATTGGGGAAGGGGGGAGAAATAAAAAACTCGTTAGTTCATATATAAATACAATGGTGGTATAGCAATGTTTATTTACATCAAAAAAAAATTTAAAGGGTAAAAGGTGGAAGTGGTTAATTTAGAATCGAATTAAATTCACTGGAGTATAAAGTGATTGTGGATCAAACTAAGTGATCTGTATTATACAAAGACTTACCTCACGGGAGTTGGCGGCTGGCGGTTTTCTCGACGTTCGAAAAAGAAGTGGCAGACCTTTTATTAATTTATTTCGTCTCACCCGCCGAATGCTAGCTCTCGCTATTATCCGGCCGGGTGCACGGTTATCGGTTTAAGCCGAGATACATTGGAATAAAGCTCTGCTCATTAGGGTGTGCCGTAATATTTAGGCCGGTGGCCTAAACATGCCGGCCCCCTTGCGGCAAGCAATATCTAACACGCACCCGGCGGCCAAGTCCCGTAAAGGCAAGATTGATATGGCTAAACTTAAATTTAATTTGGAGTCCCGTGCTGGAGCGTCAACGCTGCGCAGATTCCCTGTGTGCGGTTCCTGTGGGTGAAAAGAAACTATTAGTCGATATGTACGTGGGTTGATTCTAGTGCACTTTACTTATTTTGGAACATATACCCGGTTATTGCGGGTGGGCTCCAGAGACGACCAAGCCAAATATGGTGGCTTGTGTCAGAAGCCCTCCCACGATCAATGGTGGCGCGCCGCTGACCATAATGCTGGCGTACACGTCGGCGCCCAAAGTAAGCCGGACTGGTGAGGACCGGTGGAACGTCGGATTCGCCAGCTTCATAAACTGGAACGGAGTAGCTACGGACGGATCTAGCGTTGTGGTTGGGCTAAGTCGCGAATATCGAGCCACCATTGTGGCCTGGGTCGTCACCTCTCCAGCTGTGCCATATTTTCCACGAAGGATGAGTGTGCACCTCGCGTAGTATGCCGTGCCGGTACGCTCCAATTGGAGGTCCTTAGCGAGGTTCGCGTCAATGATTGAGTTCGGAGCGCAGGAATCGATGAGCGCCCGCACTATGTGCAGTTTGCCTCCCGTAGCAATTCGAACCATGGCCGTTGGAGCGATGGCTACGAAGGCCCGTGTTATGGTGGTTGCTAAGGGCGCCTCCCTTAACCGCCCGGTTCTGAAGCCGGACGGAGCGATATTGTGAAGCGCGAGAATGCTGTCTTGGGCACGTGATTTATATGGGGCCGGCCTACCCGAAGACCGCCGTCACGAGCGGGACGGACGCGGTTCCGCGTCACCACGGCGCCCTCCGGTAGTACGGTGCGATGGGCGGTAAGGACGTGTCTCCGCGCCATCTCTCCTGATCACAAATATATATATCAGAGGGTGCGGAAATGTACCACTTTTATTGGAAAATTCATGGGGCACCATTCTCAATCGCAGCCTAATTAAATTGTCCAGTGGAAAAATAAGACCTTCAATAAACGGTTGATTGAAGTATTTTTACGGACGTCGTATTTTATAATTTAAATTTAATAAATGCATATGCCCACTTGACGCACACATTCATAATGGCCAAGATTTCACCTGGCTCCAAGTGAAATCAATCTACCCGCACAATACGGCATGCTACGAAAAAGTGGTGGATTTTGTACCGAATATGTACCTGTCGCCATTATGTGTGGCAACTCGGATGAGTACTTACTCGCTACACGAAGTGGCTACGCTTATTCTGTCATCACCGCATACATTCCTGAATGAAATGTCATTAATGGAAAAATTGTAGCGAGGTAAGTAGTAAAATTTGTATTGTAAGTAATTTTTCAACAATTAATTAATATTTCTTTTATTTTTCAGGTGGCAGGTGGATCATTGGGGGATCGGAGCAGTGGATACATAGCGGATTTCGAGGTAAGTATAAGTTTACGCTGCCGAAATCCTGTATCGTTTCGACAGCGTGGAAACCATGTATGTGCGTGTGTGTATCACTCGCTGTGGTGGCCGGCGCCCAGCGATGGATACATACATGAAAATTATGTAGATATTCCATTCTAATTTTTTATCCTTTTAGGTTTTATGGGCAGCTTTCTATATGCCCCATCAATGAGCAGCCAAACATATGCTCCATCAATGGGCAGCATTCTATATGCCTCAACGGTGTATGCCACACAAATGTGTGATGAAAATATTAATGCCCTATTGTGGCATGGCGCATGGGCGGGTGATGAAATTTAATTGATGCGCCGGGGGAATAAAATGTACGTTCCACCTGTTTTGTGAAATGAACGTATCAATCCATCATCTCTAAACAGAGTGGCAAAAGGAGAGTGGGAATGTTCGCTGAAAGGGTTTCCTTTTTTTATCGGAAGTCGATGGTGAAGTGGGAATTACATTGCCGCCTCATGCTATTAGAAAGCATTTGGGCGAAGCGTACTACAATGTATGAGCGTGCCCATTTACCGACAATCGAGGAGGGACATCAGCGGGCTGAGCGGCACAACACCAGCGATCATGTCGCCGAGAAGCACAGAAACGACAAGGACTGATACCTAATCGGGTGAGTTACATACATCTCTTTTTACGTAGCACTCCAGTAAGATCTGGCCTATCAAATGGTCTCATCGATATGTATGGCATTTCAGCTGATGTGGTGAATGCTGTAGCAGCTATTTTAAGGTTGTAATCCCCCTTTTTTTTCAAAACTAATGGCGATTCCCTATGAAATTACAGTACATACCTATATAGGTATGTTAATTGTCTCCTTTGGCACCCAACTACTAATAAATTAGCTAAAACCAAACAAATACCAAACATTTTAACGATGAGATATATGCCTTTTCATTGTATATTAAAAATTTTGTAAAGGTTTTGAAATTGTTGCATATTCTCTATACCCACGTCGATAGGAAAGACCGGGTATTTCAGGATGGTAGAGGGACCTCTCCTGATCACAAATATATATATCATAGGGTGCGGAAATGTACCACTTTTATTGCAAAATTCATGGGACACCATTCTAAATCGCAGCCTAATTAAATTGTCCAGTGGAAAAATAAGACCTTCAATAAACGGTTGATTGAAGTATTTTTACGGACGTCGTATTTCATAATTTAAATTTAATAAATGCATATGCCCACTTGATGACGTACACATTCATAATGGCCAAGCTTTCACCTGGCTCCAAGTGAAATCAATCTACCCGCACAATACGGCATGCTACGAAAAAGTGGTGGATTTTGTACCGAATATGTACCTGTTGCCATTATGTGTGGCAACTCGGATGAGTACTTACTCGCTACACGAAGTGGCTACGCTCATTCTGTCATCACCGTATAAGTTTACGCTGCCGAAATCCTGTATCGTTTCGACAGCGTGGAAACCATGTATGTGCGTGTGTGTATCACTCGCTGTGGTGGCCGGCGCCCAGCGATGGATACATACATGAAAATTATGTAGATATTCAATTCTATTTTTTTATCTTTTTAGGTTTTATGGGCAGCTTTCTATATGCCCCATCAATGAGCAGCCAAACATATGCTCCATTAATGGGCAGCATTCTATATGCCCCAACGGTGTATGCCACACAAATGTGTGATGAAAATATTAATGCCCTATTGTGGCATGGCGCATGGGCGGGTGATGAAATTTAATTGATGCGCCGGGGGAATAAAATGTACGTTCCACCTGTTTTGTGAAATGAACGTATCAATCCATCATCTCTAAACAGAGTGGCAAAAGGAGAGTGGGAATGTTCGCTGAAAGGGTTTCCTTTTTTTATCGGAAGTCGATGGTGAAGTGGGGATTACATTGCCGCCTCATGCTATTAGAAAGCATTTGGGCGAAGCGTACTACAATGTATGAGCGTGCCCATTTACCGACAATCGAGGAGGGACATCAGCGGGCTGAGCAGCACAACACCAGCCATCATGTCGCCGAGAAGCACAGAAACGACAAGGACTGATACCTAATCGGGTGAGTTACATACATACGTAGCACTCCAGTAAGATCTGGCCTACCAAATGGTCTCATCGATATGTGTGGCATTTCAGCTGATGTGGTGAATGCTGTAGCAGCTATTTTAAGGTTGTAATCCCCCTTTTTTTTCAAAACTAATGGCGATTCCCTATGAAATTACAGTACATATCTATATAGGTATGTTAATTGTCTCCTTTGGCACCCAACTACTAATAAATTAGCTAAAACCAAACCAATACCAAACATTTTAACGATGAGATATATGCCTTTTCATTGTATATTAAAAATTTTGTAAAGGTTTTGAAATTGATGCATATTCTCTATACCCACGTTGAATATGGGATAATTTTGCTTCCGGGAATTGGACTCGGGACCGACCTATTTAAACTATTTCACATGCGGTCCGATTTGGTTGAAATTTGGTATGTGGTTATCGCTATTGCCAAGTCAAAATATGAAAATAAATAAAATTTGTATGTATATTCGTTAGGTCTGCGAGATGGCTATCTATTTTTTATGTTCCTAAGTGCTATCTATTTTTTTTTATGTTCCTAAAGTCCATTCGTACATTTAATTCATGTTTTCAAATGACATCATTCGGAGCAACAGAAATAGTTAGGAACTATAAATGGTCAGCAATTCAACTCAAAATTCAAAATTAAAGGCCAGATTTATCATAAAGTAGGCCCGTTGCTGCCAATGCCAAATTAATCACCCAAATTTTTATTTCAATGAATATGTACACTGCCGCCCTATGTGGGTATCAGCATATCTCCAATAAAACTCTAGAAGAGTTGTGTCGGTATATCGAAAATTTCTTTAAAAACTGACTGGGGAGGACTTGTGAGATGGTTAGGCACAGCTCCAAACGTTAGTAAAAAATCTTCGATTTCGAAGTCGCGAAGGCGTATTTCAATAGCCAAAATTTTTCATTTTGTTGAATTTTGTAAGACCCTTAAGTTAATAACACGGTTATTTAAGAGCCAAAATTCTTCATTTTGTTGAATTGTATAAGTCTCCAGTACCTCAAACTGTTGATGTAGATGACTCTGGGGGGAACTCTTATTGTCTTGGGGTGTGTGTTGGTTATGAAGGCGATGTTTGGTAGATGTGCGGCTAATTGTTGCCGCAACTTTTCAACTTCTGTGGCAGAGCGGTTCACCCGTCTGCGTTAGGGTTTCTGTTGGTCTCGCTATGTTTGGACGAGTGCATTTATTTTCTTGTAGCTGATCGGTTTGTCCGATTGGGGTAGGTATTAAAGAACTTGTTACATTTTAGTTTTGATTTTGTTAAGTCGCTTTGACTTAAGTTATGGCTTCCCTAATTCATTAAGTAATTAGAAGTGGAATTAGGGAGATTGAGAAGTGGAATATCCCTAATGTTCGCCATCCTCGTTACCGGATGGTAATAGGACCAATTTCGTAATTGGTCTGGTAGTCTGGCCCCTTGCTGTATCGAGTTCGACGACTCGGACTCGGTTATCGGGTCCCCGATGTAATTCCGCAATTCGACCTAATCTCCATTCGTTGGGAGGTAAGTTGTCCTCCTTTATGACGACCAGGTCTCCTCGTTTCAAGTTAGATTGTGGATGTTTCCACTTCACACGTTTTTGCAATTCGGTGAGGTACTCGGTTTTCCATCGTTTGCAAAACGTTTGGTGTAGGGACTTAAGTTTTTCCCATCGGTTGACGAGCGAAGCACGGTTCTCGCTAACGTCGATCTCCGGTGGGGCTAATAAATGCCCACCGATGAGGAAATGCCCTGGGGTTAGTGGCTCCAGGCTAGAAGGATCATTTGAGGAGGGGCTCAATGGCCGTGAGTTGAGACACGACTCAATCCTACAAAGTAGGGTGCTGAACTCTTCAAGAGTAAATTTATGATCTGAAGCGATCCTCTTGAAGTGGTGCTTGAAGCTTTTTACCCCCGCCTCCCATAATCCGCCCATGTGAGGAGCGCCTGCTGGGATGAAATTCCATGTCAGGGCTTGATGACTGTATTTGGATAGGGTTTGAGTGCGAGCGTCCGCTAAGAAGGCTTTAAGCTCAGAACGGAGCGCCCTGGATGCTCCGACAAAGTTAGTTCCGTTGTCGGAGTAGATATTCTTTGGACAACCCCATCTACCAACGAACCGATCGAAAACTGCCAGGAAAGCGGCAGTACTCAAGTCGCTAGTGGCCTCCAAATGAATAGCCTTGGTAGAAAAACAAACAAAGAGGCAGACGTAGCCCTTTGAAGCACGACATCGTCTTCCGCTGTAGGATTTGATGTCGAAAGGTCCGGCAAAATCTACGCCGCCATTCGTGAATGCTCGGGAAAAGGTAGCGCGTTCCGGTGGAAGGTTCCCCATAAGTTTGGTTTGAGACCGCTTCCGGTAAATAGTGCAAACCTTGCAATTATGAATGACAGAACGGATCATATTTTTGAACTTCGGGATCCAATATTGCGTACGTATGAGACGCAACATGAGTTGGTTTTCACCGTGAAGTGCCATCTGGTGGATAAACTGGACGAGAAGACGCGTGAAACGACAGGCGTAGGGGAGAATGATGGGGTGGCGCTCGTTGTAGGCGAGGTCTTGGGATGCGGCAAGACGACCGCCCACCCTCAAAATGTTATGGTCGTCAACGAAGGGGTTAAGGGGCAGGACGTTGCTTTTCGTCCCGATGGGTTTTCCGGACTTTATGTTAGCCAATTCTTCAGGATAATGTTTCTTTTGATAAATTTCTATTAAGCGTCTAGTCGTTGCCTTAATTTCGTCGGGCGAAATGAGGTACGACTGCGCTTTAAACGAAGATATGGTTTTAGGATTAGTTCTTTGAGAGAACCTCATGACGTATTATATAACTCTCAAAGCTCGGGAAAATCGGAAAATCTATCAAGGGCTCCTCACTATGTTTTACTTGCACAGCTGCGTGGCTTTGTATCATTTTCCCTTCAATGTTCGTACCATATTTATTTTCCTGGGTAGGCCATTTTGTCTTGTCTTCTTGTAACCAAGAAGGTCCCTGCCACCACAAAATGTTTTCGACTAAGTCCTTCGCTGATAGTCCTCTGCTGGCCAAATCTGCTGGATTGTGTGCAGATTCGACATGGTGCCAAGCTCTGTTTCCAACTTTCTCTATGATTTTTGTTACCCGGTGTGCGACGAAGTTCGACCAGGAGCAGGGGGGTTTTCAATTGTCGAGTCTGTCCATAGATGTGTGTTTATATTTCCTATGTTTAGGTTTTCGCGGATGGAATCCATTATTTCGGCCAACAAGACAGCCCCGCATAGCTCAAGTCGTGGTAACGATATTGTTTTCACGGGGGCTACTCTTGTCTTCCCCATTAAAATATTGACGTGTACTTGATCCTTCACCTTTGCTCTTAGGTAGACTGTAGCTCCATAAGCCTTCTCTGAGGCGTCGCAAAACCCATGTATTTCCACGTCGTTAGTCGGTGTAAAATATACCCATCGTGGTATTCGTATCTGATCAATTGCAGGGTAATCCTGCATAAAAGTTTGCCATCGTTCGAGGGTAGTTGGCGACACTGGCTCGTCCCAATCTGTCCCTTCCAGCCAGATGTTTTGCATTAGGATTTTGGCTACGATGATGATTGGGGCCAGCCAACCTAGGGGTCCGATAGAATTGAGAGCAGACACCCTTAAGAGAAAGCCCTAAGCAGATGTTGTTAGGAAACTCCTGTTTGAAAGGGAGGGCGACTGAATATTTTCCGTCGGAGTTTCTGGTCGTTGTGGCCTTGAAGAGTGCCTCGCAATAGGCATTATCTTCATTGAATTGCCGTTTCTTTGGCACATTTTCCAATTCCCAGAAAGAGGTTAACTGCTTATCTAGGTTGATTTCATTGAAAAAAGATACGCGATGGTTGGGTGGGTGAGGTGCGTCCGCGCGACCGGTTAATATCCAACCGAAGACGGTTTCTTGGGCGAGAAGCGTATTTAAAACGTTCTTCCGTATACCGTTCAGGATAATTTGGGGATAAATGTCGCCTGCTAGGATGAGGTCAACTGGTTCATTAATGAAGAACCTTTTATCCGCCAAGATTAAGTCAGGGAATGCTTGCCGAGTCATTGCGTTAACTTGACAATTTGGAAGATCCCCTGTAAGATGTGGTAGGACCAGGACCACTGTATCAATGCGCACTAAGGGGTCTGTGAGGGAACCTAATTGGATTTGACACGACTCTTTAACCTGCGCTGATGGCGTATTATTGATGCCCGAAACTTGGACATGAATGCGTTTTGACTGCAGGTTTATTCTCCTCTTTAGTCTTTCTGTTATGAAAGAACACTCAGAGCCGGAGTCGATCAGTGCTCTAGCGGAGTAATTGACTCCATTGGAGTGGATGTTAACCCGAGCCGTTCCTAATAATACCCCCTTAGTTGTATCAGCATGGCAAGACGAGACGTTATTAATATCTTTCCTCTTTTCAGTTTCCAGACTGTCTCGCGCCTGCTGTGATGTTGAGGGCCTATCATCTGACGTATTTTGACGCCACCTCTGGTTAGTTGCTTTTGGCTGAGCTGTTGCCAAGTGGAGTAAGGTGTTGTGCCTTGCGTGACACGAGCTGCAGTTAAATGAACGTGTGCATCGTGTCACTGTGTGTCCCGCCGACAGGCAGTTCAAGCAACAATTGTTGGTTTTGATGTAGGCTATTCTGTCTGATATGGTTAGTCCGCGGAATTTCTGACAATTTCGTAATTTGTGCTCTTTACTGTTGCACATTTTACATGAAGGTTTTGGGACGCTGGCTTGGTATACTCCAAGTTTCGCAGGCGTTTCCCGTGCATTATTTTGACTCCTGGGTGCTTTGGATGGTTTGCTACCCCGGAGGTCAGAGACGGTTTCCAACTTTTGGAACCGATTGGACTGGAATTTGTCCATATCCTCCCATTTTGGAATCTCTGTTTTGTTCTCTATGGTTTGTTCCCATAAAGCCAGAGTGCATTCCGGGAGTTTCGTGGAGCATAGGTAAGTGATTATTGCATCCCAATTCGAAATGTCGATTTGATGACATTGGAGCGCCGAAATGCAATTATTAATGTCGTATTGCAACTTTTTAATTCCCGTACCGCATTCACTTTCAACTGCGGTTAAACTAAACAAAGTTTTCAATTGAGTGTTAACCAGGATACGTTTGTTTTCGTACCTGTCACTCAGGTTTTTCCAGGCTGTTGAAAAGCCTTCGTTTGTGAGCGGACACCTGCGCACAATTTCTTTTGCATCCCCTTCAGTTTTTAGGTTGAGGTGGTACAACTTTTCAACCGGGGGGAAGGCGTTTGTTCAATATGTAGATGGCCGTGAACAAATCCCTAAATGTTGGCCAAGAAAGATAGTCGCCTTTGAACACTTCGGTGTCACAAGGAGGGAGGCGTATGTTATTTTCTCTGCTGGAAGATTCAGAGACTTTGGGGGCAGTTGTGGCAGGCACGGATAACTTCTCGACATCCGCATAAATTGTGGCCACGCATTTCGCGTAGCATGCAAAACAGGCCTTGTTTTTATGTGGTAAAGACTGCAAGTCCTCTTTGGAGAGGTCAGGTGAGCTGAGTAGACTCTCATATGTGGCTTTAGTCTTCTTCCACAATGACTTTAACTCTTCTTGCTGTATTGCAAGGGTGTGCTTATCCAGCTCTTGGATCTGTATAGAGCTGAAGTCTTGCTCAAACTCAACTATACAGTCGGATAGTCGGATGTATGTCTCCATTTTTTTAATTAATTTGAATATCTTGTCTCTTTAAAGGAAACAGAGAACAGGAATAACGACTCAAGAATTTTCGTGCTTGGAAGCGAGTTATGGTTGCCACAGATAGCGATCTGGATGCCGATTCAGTGTGTCTAATAAAGTGAAGTGATATTTGAAATTCGCACCGATAGAAATCTTGTTAAAAATTTAATGTGCCTGTGGACAAATAAAACCAGTGACTATAATCCCTGGTATAGCCAAACCAAAGTGATATACCAGTCGCAATATAAGAGTGTATATATATATGTGGCGCGATTAATTTGTTAACCAAAAAATCACCAAAGAAGTGATAGGCTTGTAAATATGAATGTGAATCAGATAGAAATCTGTATCGTGGCGAAGTATGTGTGACACAGATAGAAATTTGGAATGCCAATTTAATGTGTCTTAAATAAAGTGTATGACACAGATAGAAATCCCAAGGATTTAATGTATCTTTTAGCACGCTGCCAGTGAACGTGTGTATAAGAATCAGAACAAAACTGAACGAAACGCCGAATATCCAAAACCAATGTGAATCAAATCCAATAACGCAATTAATGTGTAAAAACGTTGTTTAAATATATTATTTATTAAACGATTAGAATTGATATACAAGATATTGTGTTGATTAAAATATGTGAGTTTGCAACAACTATTGGACTGTTGTAGCACTGAATAAAAATGCCACAAAAATCTAGTGAATATTGTGGTATTAATGTGCAAATGCATCAACCAAGTGGAAGTGTAAATTGTTGAAAATCAACAAACAATGGAAAATCTGATTATTTGAACAGAGACTGTACAGTGCTGTAGTGAAGTGTAAAAATAAAAAAACAAAAAATAAAGGTGATGAGCCACAGCCTGTCTGCCTTGAGCTGTGTCGAGGAGCCCTTACCACTGGAGGGGGGAACTTCTCGATAGTCAAAAGGCGCTACGTGTGGTTTTCAAACACAAGAACTTTCACTTGCTCCGATCTACAAATTATATCACACAATCACTCGCGATACGTCTATGCGTACTATAAAAAAAAAAAATGTGCACTAAAAATCAACCACTTACCTCGAATTTAATGTGAAATGATATATGGACTCTATGATGTGATGTCTGCAGGGTGGTATGATGTTAATGGACTGTATGATGTCTATGGATGATGTGATGTGATTATGCGTGTGATGTGATGCGATTTGAAATGGACTGTATATGTGCTTTTGTGGTACGATGTGATACGTTGTGTGTGTTGCTGCTCGCTGCTCTGCATATTCGCTATGTTTGTGATTTTGATGTGTCTCCGTGTATTTAATTGGAATTTAAATAATTTTTGCGCTGGTTTATAATCTAAATGTTGATGAATGGTGTTCAAACTTGCTGGATATTCCTGGCGAGATGGACCAAATGTTACGGCGGCTTGATACTTGGTGTGTCGACAGCCAAGTTATAAGCGCTCGTAATAAATTGCAGGAAGGGGGGAGAAATAAAAAACTCGTTAGTTCATATATAAATACAATGGTGGTATAGCAATGTTTATTTACATCAATGATCAACGAATTAAAAGGGTAAAAGGTGGAAGTGGTTAATTTAGAATCGAATTAAATTCACTGGAGTATAAAGTGATTGTTTATCAAACTAAGTGATCTGTATTATACAAAGACTTACCTCACGGGAGTTGGCGGCTGGCGGTTTTCTCGACGTTCGAAAAAGAAGGGGCAGAGATATTATTAATTGAGTTGGTTTAAACCGAGATACATTGGAATAAAGCTCTGCTCATTAGGGTGTGCCGTAATATTTAGGCCGGTGGCCTAAAGACCCCCCTTTTGCAAAATAAAACCACATTTTCTATCGGGTCGATATGGGCGCCTCTATTAAAGCAATGGTTTGTTAATCATAAAATCTCTAAGCTGGACTAAATTTCATGTCTGGACTATATTTTTTATTTAAATCTATTAAAAACTTGAATCACACAGAAATCGCCATAGTTCGAAGTAAAACGTTCAACACCCTGTGACAAATGTGCTATTGAAAACATAATATATGACGAAACATCATCGCAAACCTATCAGAGATCAATCTAAAAATAGATTACCTATCATTTAAAACAACTTTTATCATTTTTCGTTTGCTTTGCGGGACTTAATTCAAGTAAATCTATCCGCCCACTTTTCCAAAAATTAATATAGCCTAAATCGTACACAACAATCTTCTGAACCAATCTGGAATGTTTAAAAGAGATCGACCATAAACTTTGGACAAACAAAACACAAAAAACGTGGGCGTGGCACCGCCCACTTTTCCCAAATTATATAAATCTTGACTAAAGGACACACATGTCCAAATATCTTTAATTTAGACCCAATATGTTTAGAGTTATGAAGAACTTAAATTTTATATAGCCTGGGGGCGGGGCACTGCCTACTTTTCCAAAAATTGATATAGCCTGAATCGTACACAACAATTTTCTTAACCAATATAGAATGTTTAAAAGAGATCGACCATAAACTTTGGACATTATTGAAGTACAAACAAAACACAAAAAACGTGGGCGTGGTACCGCCCACTTTTCCAAAATTACATAAATCTTGACCAAAAGACACACATATCCAGAAATCATTAATTTAGACCAAATATGTTCAGAGCTATAAAGAATTTAAATTTTATATAGCCTGGGGGCGTGGCACCGCCTACTTTTCCAAAAATTGATATAGCCTAAATCCTACACAACAATCTTCTGAACCAATCTGGAAAGTTTGAAAGACATCGACCATAAACTTTGGACATTATTGAAGTACAAACAGAACACAAAAAATGTGGGCGTGGCACCGCCCACTTTTCCAAAATTACATAAATCTTGACCAATCGACTCACATATCCAAAAATCATTAATTTACACCAAATATGTTCAGAGTTATGAAGAATTGTAATTTTATATAGCCTGGGGGCGTGGCACCGCCCACTTTTCCAAAAATTAATATAGCCTATGCTTTAACTCATGATCCCAAGAATATACTGTAAAAATTTCATAAAAATCGGTTGAGTACTTTGGACGCCTATAAAGGACACACAGACACACATTCATTTTTATTTATAAGATTTATAAGATAGAGCTGAAACTCAATGTATAGCTATAATCATACCCAATATAGTCTGAAAACCCAATATTTTTTCCACTTTTTGAAAATCAACAAGCACTAAAAGTCTGCTTTTCAGGTCATCGCTAAGAGAAATTCGTCAGTAATATGTATTTTTGCGGAATTTTACCATTTCACTTTTATTTTTTATACTTACCATAGAACAATATGTGCAATAAATACTATTTTTCTAAAATTACTCCTTTAGTTTTGTTTTTGTGCTGTAATGCAACCGTGGGTATAAGTAATTGCATACTACAATTAATTTCGACTCTGAAAATTTCACCTCCAAGATGTAATTTCACCAGAGTTTTCCTACTGTATCACTGTGGTATATACCAAGCATCGGCGTTTCAAAGATCTTAAGATCAGACAAACATGATACGCTCTTCACACAGACAGGTTGCGGTCTTTGCCTACCAAACGATTTAGTCGTCGCTGAACAAGTGGCAAAACAACATCGCGCATGGTTGTCGCATATTTGCGCAGCGAATGTGAAAAATATGTATGTACGTACGTATAATTGGCGGGAGTAGTAAAAATATAGGGGTAGTATGTAAATAAAAAAAAACTTAATAAAGCATTAAATAAAAATTGCAAAGGGATTCATCATCATAAAATGTTTGCTTGCCATATGCGCATATGTGTTTGCATGTTTCTGTCTAACAAGCGAATGACTCGAAAATCAATTGGTTTGAGCGATCAAAGCGATCTCACTCATACGCATGCATTTACAAATCCGCCGATGCTTGCTTTAGATCAGGCCCAGGCATTTAGTGGGACAATTGTCCGTATAATTGAGAACCAAATTCACACAGATTATTACGCTCTTTGCTTGCTTCGCTTGTGTGAGTATTTCACTAATACGCAACAAAAAATTTATTCAAAATGAATGAATGTAATGATAATAAATGCGTTTGAACAAATGCAATGCATATTATGCTACAAATGTTTCTCAGGAAATGTACGTGCCATTAAAAGGCATTATGAAATGTTTCATAAAAATATAAAACTATTAGAATTGACTAAAAAACGGATATATTTGAGAAAAAAACATTTATTTTTGACAAAAATTAAAAACTTCATTTGTGTAAAGTTGTTATCTTTTAATTATTTTGTAAACTTTCTATGGGAACAACTACGTATTTTGTTAACTATTTTCTTTCAACGGCTCGTACATCAAATGAAAAACATAAAAGTTTGCTTTTGCTAAAAGCATTGATCAACATACATGAAATAATTATATTCATACACATTGTGTAATAATATTTATTTCTTGCGCGATAACAAAAATGATGAATTTCAGTGGTACGCTCTCACTAACACTACCTCAATTGCAAAATTGGCTAGGCCCGGTATATACCAAAGATGACTAGATACGAAACTTCGCGCTCTCTGAGAGCGCTCAAAAAGTGGTAATTTTTTTATAACATTTTCCAATGATGCCAGTATGGTGAAAACAAAATATGGACATTTTGAGCAGCTTTTTAGGAATTTCGCAATTCCCACAGACCAAGAGGTGTTCAAAAAGGTGATATTGCTAATTTTTGAATTTTTCTTCCTCGGAACGTATAAAATGAGACAAGATATATTTAAAATAAAATATGTGAAATAACAAATAATTCATAATATAAAGGTAAATTTCCAAGATATCTTAAAATGAGGTAAATTCCTTAATGATGTTCATTTCGTAATGAAATGGAACATGGCAATGGAAATAATATGATTTCAAATAAAAATAATTATAATTAAAATAAATATGTGAATATTATACAAAAAGAAAAGGCGTATTGTCTTGTAAGCTTTTTTTTATACCTGTAAACCACTCAAATGGGTAAAAAAAATATCATTTTCTGCAGCTATTTTTTTTTAGATATTTTAAGTTTATCGATATGTTCACTTGTTTGATTTTCCCAAATTTGGTGCGTTTTTTGCTTTCTGGCTCCTCATTGTTTATGTATCTAATGTCAGATGGTCCTCGATTGTGTAGTATTGCCAACTAGCGCACACACATAAAAAAGTTGGCAACACTGCATAATCGAGGACCGAAATGAGAGAGCGGGAGAGAGTTTCGTATCAAGTCAACTTTGGTATATACGTTTGTGCTCCGTGTAAATCAAAGATGACTCAAAAAGTGGTAATTTTTTATAACATTTTCCAATGATGCCAGTATGGCGAAAACAAAATATGGGCATTTTGAGTAGCCTCTTAGGAATTGTGCAAAAATGTCCTATCGAATAAATTTTTGAATTTTTCTACCTCGGAACGTATAAAATGAGACAAGATATATTTAAAATAAAATTTCCTAGCTATCTTAAAATAAGGTAAAATCCTTAATGATGTACATTTCGTAATGAGATAGAACATGGTAATGGAAATAAAAATATGTATAATTAAAATAAATATTTGCAAAGCTTTTTTTATACCTGTAAACCACTCAAATGCGTAAAAAAAATATAATTTTCTGCAGCTATGTTCTTAGATTGTACTATTTCATTCTTTACGTATTTTCTCTCAATCGTGCAATTTTTTAAGTTTATCGAAATGTTCATTTGTTTGATTTTCCCAAATTTGGTGCGTTTTTTGCTTTCTGGCTCCTCATTGTTTATGTATCTAATGTCAGATGGTCCTCGATTGTGTAGTATTGCCAACTAGCGCACACATAAAAAAGTTGGCAACACTGCATAATCGAGGACCGAAATGAGAGAGCGGGAGAGAGTTTCGTATCAAGTCATCTTTGGTATATACGTTTGTGCTCCGTATAAATCAAAGATGACTCAAAAATTGGTAATTTTTTATAACATTTTCCAATGATGCCAGTATGGCGAAAATAAAATATGGGCATTTTGAGTAGCCTCTTAGGAATTTTGCAATTCCGACAGACCAAGAGGTGTGCAAAAATGTCCTATCGAATAAATTTTTGAATTTTTCTTGCTCGGAACGTATAAAATGACACTGCATTAGAGAGAACGGGAGAGAGTTTCGCATCAAGTCATCTTTGGTGTAAATCGCCACTCATTGCCGGAGCTCGGTCATACCCTTGACCATACATATAGGAACAATCTATACCTGTGTTTAGTAGATAAGTCTTGATGGTTTCTGCTAAGCCTTTCCCTGTTGAGTCTTTCACTTCGACGAATTCTAAAAAGTCCTCACGAAGTTTGCCTGATGCAGGATCCAAATACCGGATACAAATCGAAAAATGACTCCAGTTTCGTTGCAGATACGCACCAATAAATCGCCACCCCTGTCACACGAGACGATCTGAGGTAAATCACCAGCATCTAGCCCCGTTCCGCTACGCCCGCTGTTTTTCCACTTAAACGCCTCCAACTGCGCTACTGCATCTACCGGTGAACCGCCGCCCAAAGATTGTCATTGGCAGCTGTGCCGAGTACACCGCATCGTTCCGCCGCTAAACTGTTGCCATACGGTACGTCCGCTCTCAGGGAGCCGCTGCCCAACTGTTGCCGCCATCCGGCTACGCCGAATCCGCACTGTCCAGCGGCTGCTCAACGGTTGCTACACCGCTCTATCCTGTTTGATTCTTCTCCGCTCCTAACCAGCTATACACTGCTCCGCGTTTTCTCACTCTCCAGTAACGGAAAGCTGCTCATCCCCTATCAGCGCTCTTAGGCCGCGTGTGTGACTGTGTTCGATCGTAATACACATATATCGTGTTATTATTTAGTAGGGGTTTGTGGGACCTCTGCTGACCTTGGACAGACTCAGCTTACCTCAGCCTTCGACAAAACCGACCTCATAAATGGCGCCCGAGCAGGGACCCGTTTCCGCAGATGACTGTGCGAAAACAACAACAAGCACCAACACTGCCGTTGCGGGTTCATCGAACACACCACCAACAACATCTAACACACACGCCATCGAGAGCACAACAACGCTCAATACCGACTCCTCCCAACTCTCCCTGAACTTCTACGTGGAGAAGCACTCCAATGGTACCGTATCCGAAAACAGAAAATAAGCAAGTTGGCTGATTTTCGGGAGGAGATAAAGAAATTCTTTCTTGAAGAAACCATCCGACAGCGTAAACAACATGGTCGAGAGAAGACCAAGGACTACATCCTGTCCCTACAGACTCTCATTTGCCAACATCCAACTATGTGCAAGGAGGACCATTTGGAACGTATATGGGCAAAAACGCGGAAAAGGGCATATACGTGTCCACATCCAATATTTGGATTAATATTGGAAATTAAGACAAAATAAATGCGACAGTCGTTGAATATGTGTGCAATAAACCGTTTCCCACATCGAAAATGCTATCATATAGTCCCAGCAACCCGGAGACAACCGAAAACTACCTCAAATGTCCCCTCCGTGGCATGTCCAAAACACGAAGTTCGAAATTCATGAACCGGAAATTTGAGAACGATTCCACCTATGCATCTGTGAACTATCAGGAACCTTTCACGGGGATTCAAACTACTATTCGTGCAACATTAAACATTAGATAATGTTATAATACGCGAGTTCCCCATGCTTGAAGTGTGTCCTCGACTTCGAACGAAAAGCAGAAAGCATTGGTCTATAACGGTGGCGGGGCATCAGAACGACAATTTGTGACTCCCTCTACTGGCAGGAACTTTGCGTTGGCCTAAGACAATTCAAAAATTCAGTTGTCGTGTCCGATCCTAATACTCCGCTGAAGTTTCCACCGAGTTTTCCAGTCGAAGCTCGAACGCATATTGTAACACGTCCCTCCGTGGCTGTCCCGCATTAAGCGCCAAATCAAAATTATATAAAACTAGTAAGGAAGT
This sequence comes from Sphenella marginata, assembly GCA_951509765.1. Lineage (NCBI taxonomy): Eukaryota > Metazoa > Arthropoda > Insecta > Diptera > Tephritidae > Sphenella > Sphenella marginata. The sequence goes on from OX608078.1 coordinate 69,562,843, forward strand.
CTAAGTTCGGGTGTAACCGAACATTAAATACCTAGTAGTGATCTGTTTTGGTATCCCAATTTACTCAGGTCTATTTTAATAACGGAAAAGTTGTTATAAAGGCAACTGATTGTTTTCGATTAAAAACACTTCTTTTGTGAGTGGTAAATTCAATTATCACTAAATAACAAAATATAAATAGCTTTCCTCATGTTTATGAAAGGTATGAAAATAAAAAAAATTAATAAAAACAAGTAAGGAAGTCTAAGTTCGGGTGAACATTAAATACCCAGCGTTAGTTTTTAGAAAAAGGGGGCGTGGTTTTCATCCGATTTCGCCCATTTTAAAAACCAATCTATGCCGAGCCTAAACAATAGCGAATTTGGTGGGCGCGGCCACGCTCCTTGCTTATAAAGCTTTAACCGCTTACATGAGCCAAAAGTACTGAATCGATCTTTTCAAGGGTTATACCATGTCTTATTTTTTTAACGTATTTTGTGAAATTTTTCGATGTACGGATATATGTGTCCATTAATCAATATTTACATAATTTTAAAAAAGTGGGTGGTGGCACGCCCACGGATTTTATTATGTTGTTTGTCCCTATTGAAGATCAGTTTTCATTGCAGATCTTTATGATACTTTCACAGTGGCTTGTTAATAGTGAAATGTTGATATTTTGTTTATTCACTTGTGGGCGGTGCCACGCCCATTTTCCAAAATATTACAAAAAACCTTTCAACATCACTAATAACATCATCAGGTGAATGAGTGTACTAAATTTTAGCATTATATCTGTATCAGTTAAACAGATATTGCATATTCCGGTTTCCTAACTCTCGTTTAGAGAACTTTAGTCCAAAAAGGGGCGTGGTCGTTCACCGATTTTTCTTATTTTCTGTGGTAGTACTCTACATAAACATAACATGCCTGGAACCTAGTTTCGTAAACCTATCTCACACCGTTCTGAAGTTATTAGCAGTCGAATTTGAAAATTGCTTGACTCATAAGTGGGCGGTGCCACGCCCACTTTCCAAAATTTTGCAAAAATAATGTAAAGAATATGAAAATTGATGTATGTACAAAATTATATTATTATAGCGGTATCAGTTAATTAGATATGGACTTTTCAATATTTCCACCTCCTTTCAATATAACTTTTATAAAAAAGTAGGCGTGGTCGCCAAGCGATTTCGTTTATTTTCTATATCTGAATTTAACACAACAATAGTATGCCCTCTACAAAATTTCGTTATACTAGCATAAACTGTTCTCAAGTTATTAGGAGTCAAAATTTTAAAATTTCTTCAAATATATGGGGGCGGTGCCACGCCCCTTTTCAAAAAATTTAGTAAAATCCGCCTTAGAACATATAAATCAATACATATTGCAAATTTTATCATTGTAGCTGCTTCTGATATTGAATATACCCGTTTTATACGTTTTTCGAAATTTTCGATATCGAAAAAGGGGGCGTGGTTATCATCCGATTTCGCCCATTTTCAATAGCAACCTACCTTGGCCAGAAAGTAACCTGTATGCAAAATTTCATGCAAATATCTCAATTTTTACTCAAGTTATCGTGTACACGGACGGACAGACGGACAGACGGACGGACATGCCTTAATCAATTCCTCTTTTCAACCTAAGAACTTTCATATATGGAACTCTATATCTAACTCGATTATTTTGTGCCGTTACATAGTACCGTTATGTGGACAAAATTAATATACCCTTGTACTAGTACTAGTACGCTGGGTATAAAAAGGCAGTAAGGTGTTAACTACTTGCCCGTAAACCTTCCTTGTTTGTTATTCGATTTGCGTAATTTTTGGCAGGAGTATACTACATACTATTGGAAAGTTTCTCACTAAATTTCATTGAAATACATTCCTGAAATTCCAAGCAATCGCTTTTGAAAATAGCAGAGCTTTTATGCTAAAAAGTGGGCGGCGCCACGCCTACTTCACCAAAATCCACAAAATTTTTTTACAGTTTAGTTTTGTTTAAAAGGCTATTATGTGTGTAAAATCTTATTTATATAACTTATACAATTATGGAAATATCGCGATTTTAATTTTACGAAGAATTTTTTTAGAACTATGTTCAAAAAGTGGGCCTGTCCGTTCACAGATTTTGTTTATTTTTTCAGCAAAGAGTTAGCTTTATATGTTGAAAACTTTCTCTAAATATCGTTTCAATAAGTCAATTTTTACCGGAGTTATGGCATGGAAAGTTTTGTGGAATAATCCCCCATAAAGGGGCGGGGCCACGCCCATTTTAGAAAAATTTTGTGCTTTCGACTTTCTTTGCCCACGAACACTTTAGAGGTGAAATAGAAATGATGTACAGCTAGTTTAAGGAAAGTTATAGCATATTCAATATATCCATGATCCTTTTCGAAATCTTTCGTATAAAATTGGGCGTGGACCTAATCCGATTTCGCTAATTTTTTTTCCAAATATTGCCTGTATTAATAGAAATATGTGTGCTGAATTTTATTTTGCTATCTTGAGCGGTCTTTGATTTATGATTAATAATATTTCCAAATTTGACTTAATCAAAAGTGGGCGGTGCCACGCCCTTTTTTAAAAATTTCTTCAGAAATTTATTTTTTGCCTTAACGCTAAGGTACACACCAAATTTTATTCTTATAGGTGTATTATGTACTGAATAATCACACTTTTTGTATTTTCGAAAATATTATATATATAGAAAGTGGGCGTGGCTTTTAACCTATTTTGCCTATTTTCAATAGCGTTCAGAGATAAGTAAAAAGGAACCTGCATACGAAGTTTCATTGAGATATCTCAAGATTTACTCAAGTTATCGTGTTTACAGACGGACGGACGGACGGACGGACGGACGGACATGGCTCAATCAATTTCTCTTTTCCTCCTGAACATTTTGATATACATAAGTCAATATCTATCTCGATTCGTTTATGCCGTAACATACTACCGTTAGGCCAATGAAGTTAATATACCTTGTGTGCGAAGCACTACTAGGTATAAAAAGGCAGTAGGGTGTTAACTACTTGCCCGTAAATCTTGCTTGTTTGTTATTCGATTTGCGTAATTTTTGGCAGGAGTATACTACATACTATTGGGAAGCATCTCACAAAATTTCATTGAAATACATTCTTGAAATTCCAACCAATCGCTTTTGAAAATAGCAGAGCTTTTATGCTAAAAAGTGGGAGGCGCCACGCCTACTTCACCAAAATCCACAAAATTTTTTTACAGTTTAGTTTTGTTTAAAAAGGCTAATATGTGTGTAAAATCTTATTTATATAACTTATACAATTATGGAAATATCGCGATTTTAATTTTACGAAGAAATATTTTAGAAATATGTTCAAAAAGTGGGCGTGTCCGTTCACCGATTTTGTTTATTTTTTCAGCAAAGAGTTAGCTTTATATGTTGAACACTTTCTTCAAATATCGTTTTAATAAATCAATTTTTACCGGAGTTATGGCATGGAAAGTTTTGTGGAATAATCCCTCATAAAGGGGCGGGGCCACGCCCATTTTCCAAAAATTTTGTGCTTTCGACTTTCTTTGCCCACGAACACTTTAGAGGTGAAATAGAAATTATATACAGCTAGTTTAAGCAAAGTTATAGCATATTCAATATATCCATGATCCTTTTCAAAATCTTTCGTATAAAATTGGGCGTGGACCTAATCCGATTTCGCTAATTTTTTTTCGAAATATTGCCTGTATTAATATAAATATGTGTGCTGAATTTTATTTTGCTATCTTGAGCGGTTTTTGATTTATGATTAATAATATTTCCAAATTTGACTTAATCAAAAGTGGGCGGTGCCACGCCCTTTTTTGTATTTTCGAAAATATTATATATATAGAAAGTGGGCGTGGCTTTTAACCGATTTTGCCTATTTTCAATACCGTTCAGAGATATGTAAAAAGGAAGCTGCATACAAAGTTTCATTGAGATATCTCAAGATTTACTCAAGTTATCGTGTTCACAGACGGACGGACGGACGGACGGACATGGCTCAATCAATTTCTCTTCTCCTCCTGAACATTTTGATATATATAAGTCAATATCTATCTCGATTCGTTTATGCCGTTACATACTACCGTTAGGCCAATGAAGTTAATATACCTTGTGTGCGAAGCACTACTAGGTATAAAAAAGGTCATCATTTTGGATCAGCATTAGAAACCTGAAAACCTGGTGAGCGGAAAACATTTTTGGATGCTTACTGCACTCAGGAAGGGCAGTAGAAGTCAAATTGTCCGCTCCGTGGGTGTCCCCTCCGTGACAAGGTGATTACAAAGTTATCAGAAACGCGAGTTATATACATATGTAAATGTGTATGTTAAAGCATTGCATATTATGCTAAGTAGTTAATTCATATCGTTGATATATATATACAACAACAACACAACAATATGTAAAGTTGTTGTAACTACGCTGCTAGTATAGATGTTAAGTGAATGGCTGGGAGTATGAATGTGACAAACGAATATAATGAGTATGTGCTTACATATATATGTACATTAGAGTGGGTTGATTTAAAAAGTGAAAAATCGCCATAGCGGAAACTATTCTAGGGGTCATTATAAGCAACTCTGCTGAAGAAACTTTAGGTCTAAAACCGACTTTCACCCACCGGAAATCGCGTTGAAGTTTCATAGTTAGGTAATGAAAATTTTTGTATGCGACCTATCACACTGCGTGACAGCGAGCATTATCTTTTTACGGGAAATACCTTAAGTTGTAGTTCCAGTCAAGCACACAAAAACTACACAGCGAGAATTTCAAAAAAATGGTCACCATCTGGAAATAGGGGGGAAAACCCCTTTTTAATTGTTTCAAGGATATATCTGAAACTTTAACAGGTCGATGTCTGTACATTGCAGATATTCCAAAAAAAATTGATACGGTCAATCATTATTAAGCCAATAGAATCCAAATCAACCGTTTTTAGAATTTTTGTCAGTCTGTCTGTCTGTCTAAATGTTTGTAATCGCATCACTCAAAAACTGCTGAATGTAATTAAATGAATCTTTCGTCATTTATTAGTAGACGTTCAGTTTAAAATTTAAGGTATCCCTTATTTCAATAACTCGACCAGTTTCCGAGTTATCGACCAATAAGTGGGCCAGGGGTGACCAAAAATGTGTAAGTACAATATGGGTATGAAACGAAAGGTGCTTACGAGTGATTTCATAATCAATGTGATAAATTTCAATATCTCAGCTTGTTTCGGATATCCCCAAAAATGTTATGTGATGTATTTTGCCAAGTATAAATGGAAGGCTATGTTACCAAAGACTTTCTTTATTTATAGGATTCTAGGGTACCCCAGGATTATTTATCTATAAAATCAACTAAAGACTATGGGTCCTTTTGCGAAAAATTGCAATTTTGAAAAGCTATTACTATATATATTATTCGATTTCGAGTTGGTTTCTGAAAAAAAAGAAAATTGTTAATTGCATACCATTTTTTCACAACATGCAATGTGCTTAGCTATGGCACCGCTGGCTGTTCTTGGTCCGCTAGTTTTTGAGTCTCACATATTTGGGAATATGTGAATCGTGTGGTACCCTAGAATCCTATAAATAAAGAAAGTCTTTGGTAACATAGCCTTCCATTTATACTTGGCAAAATACATCACCTCACATTTTTGGGGATATCTCCGAAACAAGCTGAGATATTGAAATTTATCACATTGATTATGAAATCACTCGTAAGCACCTTTCGTTTCATACCCATATTGTACTTACACATTTTTGGTCACCCCTGGCCCACTTATTGGTCGATAACTCGGAAACTGGTCGAGTTATTGAAATAAGGGATACCTTAAATTTTAAACTGAACGTCTACTAATAAATGACGAAAGATTCATTTAATTACATTCAGCAGTTTTTGAGTGATGCGATTACAAACATTTAGCCAGACAGACAGACTGACAAAAATTCTAAAAACGGTTGATTTGGATTCTATTGGCTTAATAATGATTGACCGTATACATTTTTTTGGAATATCTGCAATGTACAGATATCGACCTGTTAAAGTTTCAGATATATCCTTGAAACAATTAAAAAGGGGTTTTTCCCCCTATTTCCAGATAGTGACCATTTTTTTGAAATTCTCGCTGTGTAGTTTTTGTGTGCTTGACTAGAACTACAACTTAAGGTATTTCCCGTAAAAAGATAATGCTCGCTGTCACGCAGTGTGATAGGTCGCATACAAAAATTTTCATTACCTAACTATGAAACTTCAACGCGATTTCCGGTGGGTCAAAGTCGGTTTTAGACCTAAAGTTTCTTCAGCAGAGTTGCTTATAATGACCCCTAGTATAGTTTCCGCTACGGCTATTTTTCACTTTTTTCCCTCCCTTGCAAATCAACCCACTCTAATGTACATATATGTGCTGGGGAACTCACATGAATTAGTTTTGATAACAACAACTAAACTAAGAATTATTGAATAAGCAAGTGTCATTGGAAGAAAGCTGTTACATGGCGTGATGCCCGATAACTGTTTAATCGTACGTTTTAAGAATATTTAACTAATAAGCTTTTTATTTGGAAGTGCATAATTTAGTTTTAAGCTGATGATGATGAATAAAGACTTGTTTCACAAAGCCACTCCGCAATATCGTTGTTTTATTTCACTCGCTCAAAATTTCAGGAAAAAAGTGTATAAAATGAATCGGCCTGTCTTAACTCAAAAGAGCCAACAAAATTGTGATAAAAGCGAAAAAAGTAATGATAACATTTTCCAAGTTTTTCAATCTTGATTTGTTCTTTATTTTGCTATTTGTTGATCATTTAAAGGGAGAAACGAGTGTAGAGAAAGAGGGACGTTTGAAGAAAAGGCGAGAAAAGGAGGCAGAAAGACGTGCAAGAATTCGAGAAGACCCTGAAAAATATACCCAATATTGCAAAACAGAGCGAAAGCGATGGGCCCAAAGGGGTAATGATGGGAAGGTGCAAATAGATCTCACCGTTACGTGAAAAAATACGAACGGGAGAGAAAGAGAAATTGGCGAGAAAGGCAAACCAACGTTACTGCAGATACTGTACCCGAAAATCCTGCCCCTGTTGCAGATTCAGACATGCCAAACCTTCTCATCAAGCGATTGCTGCTCAAAGACAATCAAGAAGAAACAAGAGAAAATGTTACCTCGATCTTCAAAAAGTTCAAGCTACCAATAAATCTCTCAGAAATACTCTGACTGCCTTAGAAAAGAATGGCCCGAATGAATATTAAAAATACCCCTAAAAAGACCCGTTTCGAACGTTAGATAGACAATTTATTAAAAAACCCACAAGCAAACAAAAAACAAATAAAAAAGAAATTGGTAAATAAATACGCAGTTTTTAGCACGGCTCAAATATAAATTTTTTTCTTTTTATATTATAATGGTCCTTTTTTATTAGAATACAGGGGCAGTATTATCTGAAAGAATCAAAGCGATGTACAGAGATTCAAAAAGGCACAGCCTGAAACAGACTCTCGCCAGATCTTTGGCTAATAATATTAAAAAAACACCATAGTTGAATTTTATGAACAAAACTGTACCGTTGACCCCAAGAAAAAAACATGTAAAAAAAATTTATGGCCATATTACCCCTCGATTTTATCTCAATCGGACAATAATTGACTTATACACCAAATTTTGTTCGACAAGAAGCCCAGAAAAAAAAATTGGCCTCACATCGTTCACCAAATACAAACCGAAGAACTCCGTAGCACCTAAAGTCATTGGTCGAAATACTTGTGCTTGTTTTACGCACGTAAACTTTGCCTTCCTTGTTATAGGACTGAATTCAAAAAGAGTTTTTGAGGAAAATAGCACGCATAAGGTTATCCAGTCCATGACCTGCGACAAAATAAAAACTGACTGTTTAAATAGATCTTGTAGCGACTGCATTTCTAAAGAAATCACATTTAATCAGAAAAAAAAAAATTATTGGAAACTTCTATTCCGTACAAAAAGTGGGTCAACGTAAGAGAAAAGAAAATTAGTGGTAAAACAGGGTTAGAAATCCCGGTTGCGCTCACAAAAACTCAGCAATTTTCAGAACCAGCGGCTAATGTTATTGATATTTTCAAAAGTTCGCTTGCTATTATAATGGCACATGAGTTTAGAATCTTCCACCAGTACACGGAGATTAATCATTTAAAAAAGAACTTGAAGGATTCCAAAATAATTGTCATGATGGACTTTAGCGAAAACTATTCATGTAAATTTAACACCGAGGTCCAAGGAGTGCATTATGGAGCCAGTCGCGAACAAATAACACTTCACACCGGTTACGTATACCATCCAAAACTAGCGAAAGGATTTTGTACCATCTCACCTTCCCTCCAACATGATCCGTCAGCAATAATCGCACATTTGAGGGAAGCGTTCACATTTTTCACGTCAATATTAGAATCAGTCACGACGATTTACTTTGTTTCGGATAGACCGACCACTCAATACCGGAACAAAGCGTTCTTTTATCTACTTTCCCAGTATTTCACAAGTTTGCTCCCGAAGGTTGACAACATGACATACAACTTCAGCGAAGCGGGGCACGGTAACAGTCCCAGCGACGGCATGGGAGCCGTTTTAAAAAACTTGCTGACGATCATGTCAGATATGGCCAAGATGTCAGCAATTTCCAAGAATTTCAACGCGTCCTATTTAAAAATAATCCGGAGATCTTCATATCCGCGGTCACTCAAGATAAAATTACCGAAACAGCTCAAATCCTGGCGCCACTAAAGTTGAAGCAATTTGTCGGTACAATGAAAGTACATCAATGGACCTGGAGTCGAAAGTACCCCAGCATTCTTCATTTCAATAGTGTCAGCTGCTTTAATCGTTCACCCCGTTCAATTTGTAATCACTTCAGTCTCGGTAAACTGGATTTCAAATCAAATGATGCCAAAAATTAACCTATGAAAAAAAAAAATAAAAATATTATTTAGCTGTTGTTTTGTTGTTCCATTCTCTTTCCCCTTTGTCTCATTCCGATAATGTTCCGAAAAAAAGGGGCAAAACTTTAGATGATTTGTTGTTAAATTTGTAAAAACACGTGTCCCCTCCGTGTCACACAAAAACATGAGAGATCCCCGCACCCGCTACAAAGGGCGTCTGCTTGTACGCCCCGGGACAAAAACAAACTTGTCCATATATCGAAGGAGCCCAAAAACCCTGCGATCGATAATATTTTTTTCGGGGAGATTTAAATACGTCGAATATTCCTTTTTCCGCGTTTTCTCCCATATACGACGGATTGCGCATGGACCCTTTGTCAAACGTGGTGAAACTAAGACCATCGAGGAGTTGATGGAATTGACGGAGGAGTATGAATTGCTCAAAAGTGAAGAGGCCAAGCAAGGAAAGGTGGCCGCACATAGCTTACACCAAATACAAGAGGAGTACGATAGCACTGCATGTTGCTGGCGCTGCAAGGATCGCGGTCACCACCGGTTTCAATGCAGAGGGACAAGGAATATCTTTTGCTCCAGATGCGGCCAGGACAACATAATGTCGAGGGATTGCCCATGCAATCGGCCTAGCCAATCCAGCTTCAAGGCCACCACCAGCTACAACCAGGACTACACCGAAAACTACACCAGCCGTACAACCTGGACAGAACCGAAGCAAAGTACAATCAGCCATGCCGCGAACTTCCATGAAATCACCCTATCGCAAATTCACTCCACCGAACAAGGCGCTTGGGGATGGCCGTTTTTACATTGAAGCTGCTATCGAGGGCATGAGCGTGCGAGCGCTATTGGCTACTGGCGCCACGCTGTCATACGTAGATGAGTCAATAAGGAAGCACTTGGAAGAACGCAAGATCCAACCACAGCTCAGCAAACGAAGCGTCCAATTGGCGGACCAAACATGAGTATACAGTTCAAATTCTTACCCTGCAAGAATATGGTACAACGAAAGAGCCACCAACACGCTGAGTTCTGTCATTCCAAACCTAGCGGAAATAGTAACACTGGGAATGGATTTCCTGCGGGATAGGCAAGCCGTGCTTACCCTCGATGGAAAACGGCTTGATGCCTCGCTGACCAGGAGAACAGACGAACTCGCCAGGCTATGCACGCTTAGCTCAAGGGAGCACCTATCCAGCGACGAAATTGCGAAACTGGCTTTTGTTTTAGCGCATCATAAAAAGCGATTTGGCGAGATCACCGAAACAAGTACCGCCGCCGAACATTTGATCGCTCTAAAGCACAACCGGCCACTGAAACAACGCAACTACCCCCGTAATCCCGCTATGCAGCAAGTCATCGACGAGGAAATGATCGAACTATTGGCGAACCATCAATGTGCATAGATTATCGCCAGCTCAACGCCGCCAGTGAACCCGATGCATACCCGCTACCCCAGATAGGAGCTATCCTCGACCAACTGAAGGAGGCCAAATTCATTTCTACTATCGACCTGAAAAACGGTTATTGGCAAATTCCGCTCGTGAAAGGATCCCAGCCATATACGGCATTTACAGTACCAGGAAGAGGTTTGTTTCAATGGAAAGTAGCCATTTACCTACACCCTGCTCCGGCCACGTTTCAAAGAGCGTTGGACAATATACTGGGATCAGACCTCCAACCAAAAGTATTTGCTTACTTGGACGACATCATCGTTTTAGGAGACACTTTCGACGAACATATGGCAAACTTACAGGAAGTTTTCGAGCGACTTCAAATGCACAAAATGCAGGTGAATTTCGACAAGTGTACCTTTGTCCAGCCTCAACTTCACTATCTGGGGCACATCATCAGCTCCAAAGGAATCCATACCGATCCCAGTAAGGTATCTGCTGTACGAGAGATGCCGACACCGCAAACAATCAAGGAACTCCGCCGTTTCCTTGGTCTCGCTTCGTGGTATCGCCGCTTTGTAGCTGAATTCTCCACGCTGGCCGCACCGCTGAACCCACTGCTGAAAAAAACCAGGCCTGGAAGTGGGGCGAGCCACAGGAAGACGCGTTTATAGCTATAAAGGAAAAACTCACCAATGCACCAGTTCTATGCTGTCCCGACTTCACCAGACCGTTCATTCTGCAAACAGACGCCAGCGGGGAAGGACTAGGCGCGGTACTGTAACAACGTCATTCCGAAAACGAAAAAGCGACTGGTACGAAAAGAAGGCGCAGCAAGTGAACAAGCAACCCCATTCCCATCCGGACTACCAAATTGTCGACAACCGTCTTTTCCGTCATATCGCGCCAAAGAATCAGCTTTCGCGTTCTCCGCAGTGGAAGCTATGCATCCCGCCCAGCCGAAGAACAGACGTACTCGAAGAGGTTCACGATGCTGCATCCGCTGGTCATTTAGGGGTAAAGAAAAGCCTCAAGGGAGCCCAGCAAAATTATTACTGGCCTGCGATGTACCGCGACGTACTACAGCACGTGCGTAAATGCATCACATGCGCGTAGTATAAGGTAGAGCAGACACGCCAGGCTGGATTAATGGCCACCATGCAATGTTCACGACCTTGGGAAATAGTTACCGCCGACTTCAATGGACCATTACCACACTCCAAACAAGGGAATACTAGCCTCCTTGTCTTAGTGGATAAATTCTCCAAGTGGATCGAGCTCGTCCTAGCGCGTCAGGCGACAACTGTAACAAAGGCTCTACAAGAACGCATAATCTACAGATTTGGTTGCCCCAAAATTCTACTGACCGACAACGGAAAGCATTTTGCCAGCAAAGCAATAAAAAAATTGCTAAACAACCACGGGATTGAACACAAATTCACCGCCGCATACTCACCGCACGAAAATCCTACAGAGCGGGTAAACCGAGTCATTAAAACGATGATCGCGCAAAGATCAAAGGAAGACCACCGCACATGGGATCAGGAAATTCCACAAATAGCATTTGCGATGAACACGGCACAGCACGAATCGACTAAAGCATCAGCGGCAGAAATAAGGAAGTGCGAACAGAAGGAACAGTACCAGTGGAGCCACCGTCAGCACCACCAGAGATCACCGAAACATCTTTCCAACGCATCGCAGACACAAAAGAAATATTACGATTTACGACGACGGCCATGGAAGCCAAACGTGGGTGAAAAAGTTATGAAAAGGGACCACCCACTGTCATCCGCCATAGACAACTTTGCACAAAAACTGGCCCCGAAATTTTCCAGTCCATACGAGGTAGAAAAATTTGTGTCAGCAAATACAGTGGAGCTAGTCCACTCCGAACCACACAACAAAAAACGGGTACATGCACATTTACAAGACCTCAAACCATGGAACGGTTAACCACCACCAATGGCACCAACATATAATCTATCGTTTCTCCTCTTGTTCACTTGCAGACTGAAAACACGCACGAGCAGCAAAACAAAATAAATAAAAAAAAAAACATCAACATGGTACGCACGAAACAACCAGCACCACCGGATTCACCCCAAAAAATCCGACCATGGGTACCACCAATGGAAGTAACTTTGTGGCCACGAATTCTACGAATACAAATTTTTCACGGGCCACCAGTTCAGGAAACATTATTTGCCATGGTGGAAGAACCGAAAACAAACATAGTGGAACCCGCAAATAATCCGTATGAAGAAAACTGCCACGCAATTAAAACCACCTCGGCAAATGGCATCCCGGAAGCCTTCATTACAGTTCATGGACTTGGAGCGGAATAGTTTTAAGTATACATTATATGCATTTATTTTCAACATTGAATTGTATTATTTAGTTATGTTACACTATTATATCAAACATTATACAAAAAAAAAAAACACAAACACTACACCACCTTTCATTAACGAGATCCGGTACACCACAAAAACGTTTCCAGTTAAGTGGTGTCCGCCTCACACCTCTTCCGTGAAATCCCAACAAAATATTGCACCTTAAACCTTCTTTTTACTAGTATGTAAGAATAACTTTGAAATGTGTATGTGAGTTACAACAAAAAAAGCTAGAGATAAGTTAGAATTACTCTGTAAACATTTTGAAGAAAATAATTTTAATAAAGACGACACACGCACACACACCGGGCAGTCCGGAAAATACGGCACGTCACACCCAAGCCTTACCATACGACAACACGTCTCACCGCAGCTTTCCGCACAATGTCCCCCCCCCCCCCCCGACCATTGAGCCGTCCTACATGGCACCAGCCGGTACACCGCCGGCCCTCTCTCTTGACACCTACATAGATAGAGTGCGAATACGAGCGGGGGACGGAGGTGTTCAGCAAGGGGCCAGCAGTCTAGGGGTATCTCCTTTTGTTGGTTAGGTGAGTGGACGGAGTTGTTGCCTTATGGCTCCTCGCTCCGTCAACTAGCTAAGTGGGAAGACCGTGACGCTCCGCCGGCGAACAGATTTCCACTTAGCTTTGGCTCCGGAGTAGACCGATGGGCGAGCGGGGGGTATTAGCGCTGTGCCTTTAGGGTGCACCTCCTCTCAGCCCTTCTACCGGCCTACGAAATCCTTGTTGGTACAACTCTGCCCTCCATTCAGCCACCTATACAGCGTGCGCTTATGGAGCCAGTGGTGTCCAGCCACAGAGCCACGTCCTAACCGAGTCACTCCAGTTTCGTTGCAGATACGCACCAATAAATCGCCACCCCTGGAATACGAGACGATCTGAGGTAAATCACCCGCATCTAGCCCCGTTCCGCTACCCCCGCTGTTTTGCCACTGATACGCCTCCAACTGCGCTACTGCATCTACCGGTGAACCGCCGCCTAGCGATTTTCATTCGGCAGCTGTGCCGAGTACACCGCATCGTTCCGCCGCTAAACTGTTGCCATACGGTACGTCCGCTCTCAGGGTGATGCTGCCCAACTGTTGCCGCCATCCGGCTACGCCGAATCCGCATTGTCCAGCCGCTGCTCAACGGTTGGTACGCCGCTCTATCCTGTTTGATTCTTCTCCGCTCCTAACCAGCTATACACTGCTCCGCGTCTTCTCACTCGCCAGTAAAGGAAAGCTGCTCACCCCCTATCAGCGCTCTTAGGCCGCGTGTGTGTCTGTGTTCGATCGTAATACACATATATCGTGTTATTATTTAGTAGGGGTTTGTGGGACCTCTTCTGACCTTGGACAGACTGAGCTTACCTCAGCCTTCGACAAAACCCACCTCATACAGTAATATACGCTGTAAGCTACCTGTTAATGATTGCATGTATGCAAATACCATTATCATAACAGCCCGATAGATTGCATACTTTTAAATTTGATTACATACTTAATAGAAAAGTCAAGCGATGTTAATTAAGTGTGTACATTTGAATCTGCGTTAATCTAACAGTTCAATAGAATTGACAACAGCTAAACACTCATATTCAGGGGATTCGTTAGAAACTATGACGGAGACGTTGAGATATTGAAATAAAAATTGTTCGCTGATACCCATATCACTTAAATGTATTCAATAATTCTTTTGGTGACATATCTGAAGAACATCCTATTCCTCTCACTGATCTCCATTTAGGTGGACATCACCAAAAATGAGTGGCACATTGACCAAAAAACTACTGCCTGCTAATACCCTACATGATCCACATTTCGGTGAATGTCTCGAAAACAGGGATATATACGTGACTAGGAATTAAAACTTATTTAAAAACTCATAAATACCTTTCATTTGATACCCATATTGCAAAACCATCTTATAGGGTCACACCTGGTCCACATTTTGGACAATATCTCAAAATCGGGGTCTGATATGGGACTAATAGGTACATCATATTAAAACACTTGTCAAAACCTTTCATCTAATACCCATATTGTATAAATTCTTATAAGGATTAGACAGGTCCACGTTTTGGCCTATATCTCGAGACCCTGGTATCCGATTCTTAAAATTTCAAAACATAAACCATCTTTTGTATAGTCCGAACAATGCCTAATTTGGTTTGGACTAGTGAGCCCGTTCTTGAGTTATAAAGTCACAAAAAAAAAAATTGGTCCAAAAACCTCCCCCCTACCCCCCTGGTCAAATCCTGGATCCGCCCCTGCCAGATGCCTTGGGCAAATGCAATGTATCTTATGTTACGCTTCCATGGTGAACCGGGAATATAATATTAAGAGACATTTCAATGAAAGATAAATTTCACTTTTTTTCAGTCACATTAAATATGGTTGCCACATGTCTGCTGTTTAAATCAAAATTTGGTTAATTACTACAATCTGGTAAAAAAAATCAGCCTAACACGACATTAAGCTGACGAGATGGGAAAACCGACCAAAAATGTGCTCTCTGTAAAACGTACGTAGCTCTGCTGGCTGGGACGCCGCCTGAAAAATGCCTTTTCTACCTAAGAATACTTGTACTTATAAGACTGGACATATCCCTTTTTAACATTGTTTTCACATTTCTATAATTTTCATTTTCATTTTGGTAAACCCATTTCTTATACTTTTGTAAAAGCATATTCTTTTTTTCCCAAGAAATATTGTTCCTTTTTCAAGCCCTTATATATGTAAATCTTTATGATAAGATTTAATATTTTCATTAATTTCAAATTCAAAAAGCCATAAAGCAATCAGCAAAGCGACGGTACGTGTTACCCCTTTCTGTTTGCGGAGCAACTGGCATGCCAATTCTGTTCTAACAAGACTGTGGCGAAACTGGTTTTTCGCTCTCAGTAGCAACTAAAATGAAGAGCGTAAGAATATATGTGAATAGCGTAATACCCAAAGATGACTAGCAAAGATGACTTGATACGAAACTCTCTCATTTCGGTCCTCGATTATGCAGTGTTGCCTACTTTTTTATGTGTGCGCTAGTTGGCAATACTACACAATCGAGGACCATCTCACATTAGATACATAAACAATGAGGAGCCAGAAAGCAAAAAACGCACCAAATTTGGGAAAATCAAACAAGTGAACATTTCGATAAACTTAAAATATCGCACGATTGAGAAAAAATACGTAAAGTATGAAAGAAAACAATCTAAGAAAATAGCTGCAGAAAATATATGTAAAAAATTATATTTTTTTACGCATTTGAGTGGTTTACAGGTATAAAAAAGGTTACAAACAATACGCCTTTTCTTTTTGTATTATTTTCAAATATTTATTTTAATTATAATTATTTTTATTTGAAGTCATATTATTTCCATTACCATGTTCTATTTCATTACGAAATGTACATCATTAAGGATTTTACCTTATTTTAAGAAATCTTGGAAATTTTAACTTTATATTATGAATTATTTCTTATTTCATATATTTTATTTTAAATATATCTTGTCTCATTTTATACGTTCAGAGCAAGAAAAATTCAAAAATTAATTCGATAGCACCTTTTTGCACACCTCTTGGTAAGTGGGAATTGCAAAATTCCTAAGAAGCTACTCAAAATGCCCATATTTTGTTTTGACCATACTGGCATCATTGCAAAATGTTATAAAAAATGACCACTTTTTGAGCGCTCTCTGAGAGATATATTTAAAATAAAATATATGAAATAATAAATAATTCGTAATATAAAGTTAAAATTTCAAAGATATCTTAAAATAAGGTAAAATCCAAAATGATGTGCATTTAGTAATGAAATAGAATATGGAAATTGAAATAGTATGATTTCAACTAAAAATAATTATAAACTAAAATAAATATTTGAAAATAATACAAATATAAAAAGGGTTTTGTTTGTATCTTATAAGTGTTTTTTAATCCCTTCAACCACTCAAATGCGTAAAAAAATATCATCTTCTACATATATTTTCTGCAGCTATTTTCCTAGATCGTACTATTTCAAAGTTTATATATTCTTTCTCAATCGTGCGATATTTTAAGTTTATCGATATGTTCATTTGTTTGATTTTCCCAAATTTGGGGCGTTTTTTGCTTTCTGGCTCCTCATTGTTTATGTATCTAATGTCAGATGGTCCTCGCTTGTGTAGTATTGCCAACTAGCGCACACATAAAAAAGTAGGCAACACTGCATAATCGAGGACCGAAATGAGAGAGCGGGAGAGAGTTTCGTATCAAGTCATCTTTGGTAATACCCGCACGGGTTAGGTTTGCCAATGATCTAATGCAGGCCCGGCCAAACAAATACTAAAACATTTGCATAAGTGTGCGTAAGTTTTGAGTGATTTCGCGTACAGTGGCTGCAGACTGTGAAACTATAAAACCAAAACGAAACTTTATTATTTGATTTCGCATCAAATCATAATTTCATTTTGATTTTTAGACATTTTAATTTGATGTGTACACATCTTTGAAAAGGAAAACAAAGGAAAGGAAAATTAAACACATTAAAGAAGAAAATGTAAGAAAAGAATGAGAATGAAAGGAAAAGGAAGAAGAGGAAAGAAAATAAAATATAAGAAAAGAAAAGAAAACAAAACGTACATTGGACGTAAAAGTTCGGTCGCATAGCACGCATTGCAACATAATATTTTTATTGTATGCGCAAAAATAAGTTTGTGTATTTCCATTTGTCATTGATAGTTGAAAAGCGACTGACAAGCGAAAGCTAAATTTCGTGCTCACACATCGTTAACGTCGGTGTGAAAATACGAACTCAAAGTGCACAATGTGCAGCTCTTGGCCGGTCCTGATCTAAAGCAGACATGGGCGATTTGAGTCAAACGAGCAGTTACTCTCAGCACACGTATTCTTACGCTCTTATTTCAGTCGTTATTGAGAGCGAAAAAACCAGTTTGGCACTGTGGGATAAGGAATTGATTTTCCTGCCAGTCGCGCTGCAGACAGCAACGAGGTAACATAGGTAGTCGGTATGTTGATGTTTTGACTTGAACTAATTATGCTCGAGATATCTTTTTTTAGTGTGGTTTCCGTAGCTGTATAATTTTTTTGACCATCGTTTTCAACTTGGAAAACCCAATCCTTATACTTCTGCAAAAGGGTATTTTTTTTTCGAAAAACATATCTCTCTCAATACCCTTATATTTCTCAAAGTCTTTATATATTTTTTATAGACATTGCATATTACCAAAGGCATCGGAAATCATAAAGCAATATTTGCCATTCATTTTGAACAAACACATAGGTACGCGCATAAATAGTATCATAAAACAATCAAGCGGCGTACGATGTTGCTTCGCTGTTATTTGTAAATCAACTGACTGCAAATGTTCTTTGTCCCATGGTAGCCACCACAGTATATACAGTAGTAAAACTCTGTACCAATCAGCTGATTATATTCACCGCCAGGCTGTACACGGGGTGGCAGTCAACGCTTTTTTGGCATTTCAGGGTTGTGTGTTGCAAAATTAATTTGGTCAATAAAAAAAGAAAAATTGTTAAAAGTACATCTAGATTTTTTCCGTTGTTGGTTAAGAAACATAATGCTTTATAATTATGACAAAGATGTTGTCAAAGTATACATATGTTTGTACTTGTGTTAAATGTTAATTACAATGTGGCGTGTGTACACAGATTCAAGTAAAATTAAGTCCCACAAAGCAAACGAAAAATGATAAAAGTTGTTTTAAATGATAGGTAATCTATTTTTAGATTGATCTCTGATAGGTTTGCGATGATTTTTCGTCATATGCTATGTTTTCAATAGCACACTTGTCACAGGGTGTTGAACGTTTTACTTTGAATTTTCGATTTCTGTATGATTTATGTTTTGAATAGATTTAAATAAAAAAATATAGTCCAGACATGAAATTTAGTCCAGCTTAGAGATTTTATGATTAAAAAACCATTGCTTTAATAGAGGCGCCTATATCGACCCGATAGAAAATGTGGTTTTAGTTTGCAAAAGGGGGTTTGCTACCCAGAATTGTCTCAAAATATATAGTATAGAGAGAGTATAGAGATAAAACTCAATTTATAGCTATAATCATATAGCTATATAGTCTGAAAACCCAATATTTTTTCCACTTTTTGAAAATCAACAAGCACTATAAGTATTTCCTTTGCATAAAACTGCTTTTCAGGTCATCGCTAACAGGAATTCGTCAGTAATATGTATTTTTGCGGAATTTTACCATTTTACTTTTTTTTTATACTTGCCATAGAACAAAAAACGGTATTTGTTTCCTTTGGCACTCAACTACTAATAAATTAGCTAAAAATATGATATGGGTATCAAAAGACGCGTTTTGACCTCGGTATAAATTCTGCGAACTCGAAATTTAATTTTTTTGTTTTTCTGAAGAGATATTTGCAGTTAAAGTTCAGAATTTTCTGTCATTTTCATGTGGTTGTTGTAATGACATTACCCTGTGAGAAAAGAGTGGCACGCGGAAGGACATCACCGTGGCAGTAGCCCCTAAATCAGGATTTGACCTAGGTCATTTTTTGGTTTTTTGTTAATAACTTTTCACTAAAACAAAGAAATTAAATTTCGACTTCGGATCATTGAAACCGAGGTAAAACGCGTCTTTTGACACCCCTATCATATTTTTAGCTAATTATTAGTAGTTGAGTGCCAAAGGAAACAAATACCCACAAAACGCTCCATTTTTAATATATGCAATAAATACTCTTTTTCTAAAATTACTCCTTTAGTTTTGTTTTGGTGCTGTAATGCAACCGTGGGTATAAGTAATTGCGTACTACCATTAATTTCGACTCTGAAAATTTCACCTCCAGGATGTAATTTCACCAGAGTTTTACTACTGTATCACTGTGGTAGCCACTTTACGCTCGCGGTTACCAATACATGCTTACATTTCATTTGCCCACCTTTGATCTAAAGCAGAGATCGGCAAAATGGTATGTGAGAGTGTATTGGTAAACGGGAGAGTAACTTCGGTACAGTGGTGCTAAGAACAAACCTGTCGCGTCAGTTGCTTAACCGACAGCAAGGAAATAACAACGCAGTCGTGTTGATGCCTAAATTATATGAAAATATTTATGCGCGACTAAAAATGACTGCTAAGCATTTTTTTATAATTCCAGATGCCTTTGGGCAAATGCAATGTATCTTATGTTATGCTTCTTTGGGGAACCGAGAGACATTATAACTCTTTTCATAAAGACTTTGATAAATATGAGGGTGTGGAAAGAGACAATATTTTTTTTGAAATAAAGAATATGCTTTTTTTTGCTTTTATAAATTTTAAACATTGTTTTCGCATTCCTACATTTTTCTTTTTCATTTTGGGAAACCAAGCAATACTCATATTTGTCAATATCTTTATATAAAGATTTAATATTTTGACTCATTTCAAATCCATAAAGCCACGAATCAATCAGCAAAGCGACGGTATGTGTTACCCTTTTGCTGTTTGCGAAGCGACTGACATGAAAATTCTGTTCTAACACCACTGTGGCGAAACTGGGTTTTCGCTCTCAGCAGCAACTAAAATGAAGAGCGTCATTTGAGTTAGCTTTGCCGATCTTTGATCTAAAGCAAGCATCGGCAAATATATTGATCTAAAGCAGTGCTGTCCATCCCATAGATCAATTGATCACACGTTCAGTCGTTAGCGAACCAGCAACGAATAAACACCAAGCTTGTCCGCGACGCTTAGTGAATGCATTGCAATGCCCTGTGAGAACTTTTTATGCTAGAAGATGCCTTTGGAGGCTTGAAATGCCTTTTATGTTACAAAAATGTTAAATTCTGAAAAATTTCAGGAGGAACATCGTATCCAATATTGAAAAGAATATCTTTTCAGAGCCTATCACTTTTGCCCACAACATATATTAATTTGCAGATCATTAATATGGGTAGTACAAGAATTTTATCAAATGCAAAATCTATAAAATACCGCCCTTATTTAGCAATGTGTAGGCTTAGCAAGTAACATCCTTGAATTTTTTATCTGAAGTCTAACACATTCCAAATTTTCTATCCCAATTCAATATGTTGTTATTTTGGTTTAAATTTCGCACTGCTCTGCTCCCATTCTCTCGTTCCTACTCATACACTCACATTTTTCATTTTGGACAGCACTGATCTAAAGCAGGCCTAGGCAATTTTGCAATTGAGGTAGTGTCAGTGAGAGCGCACCACTGAAATGCTGTCGTTTGTTTGTGTTCAGTGCGTCGCTAGCTAAGAAAGAAGCAAAGTGGTGCGCATCATTTTTGTTATCGCGCAAGAAATAAATATTATTACACAATGTGTATGAATATAATTATTTCATGTATGTTGATCAATGCTTTTAGCAAAAGCAAACTTTTATGTTTTTCATTTGATGTACGAGCCGTTGAAAGAAAATAGTTAACAAAATACGTAGTTGTTCCCATAGAAAGTTTACAAAATAATTAAAAGATAACAACTTTACACAAATGAAGTTTTTAATTTTTGTCAAAAATAAATGTTTTTTTCTCAAATATATCCGTTTTTTAGTCAATTCTAATAGTTTTATATTTTTATGAAACATTTCATAATGCCTTTTAATGGCACGTACATTTCCTGAGAAACATTTGTAGCATAATATGCATTGCATTTGTTCAAACGCATTTATTATCATTACATTCATTCATTTTGAATAAATTTTTTGTTGCGTATTAGTGAAATACTCACACAAGCGAAGCAAGCAAAGAGCGTAATAATCTGTGTGAATTTGGTTCTCAATTATACGGACAATTGTCCCACTAAATGCCTGGGCCTGATCTAAAGCAAGCATCGGCACTTCATAGATCTTAAGATCAGACAAACATGTTACGCTCTTCACACAGACAGGTTGCGCTCTTTGCCTACCAAACGATTTAGTCGTTGCTGAACAACCCTGCAAAAAACCGAAATACTCCGTTCCATACTCCATAGAGTACTCCTTAAGGAGTATCGGAGTACTCCAACACTTATCCTCGCTCATATAAAAAAGGTGGTCCAATTTACATGGCGATGGCCGGTAATTGGATCACCTAATCCGACTCGGAGTACTCCATTTCTTTGCTTTTGAATACTCTATAGACCACCTACATGAGAGTACTCCCAAAATACTCCTATTGGATTACTCTATGGAGTATTCAACAGCAAAGCGAGAGAGGGAGTAGGTGGTCCTCAAAAAGAACACCTACTCCCTCTCTCGCTTTACTGCAGAGTACTCTATAGAGTAATCTTTAGGCAGCATTTTCAAAGTACTCTCACATAGGTGTTCCATAGACTATTCAGCAGGGTGCTCCGATATGGATTAGGTGATCCAATCACCGGACATGGGCTTATAAATTGGACCACCTTTTTGTATGAATGAGGATAAATGTTGGAGTACTCCCATACTCCAACGTTTTTTACAGGGCAAGTGCAAAACAACATCGCGCATGGTTGTCGCATATTTGCGCAGCGCATGTGAAAAATATGTATGTACGTATAATTGGCGGGAATAGTAAAAATTATAGGGGTAGTATGTAAATAAAAAAAAAACTTAATAAAGCATTAAATAAAAATTGCAAAGGGATTCATCATCATAAAATATTTGCTTTCCATATTGCGCATATGTGCTTGCATGTTGCTGTCTAACAAGCGAATGACGCGAAAATCAATTGGTTTGAGCGATCAAAGCGCTCTCACTAATACGCATGCAGTTACAAATCTGCCGATGCTTGATCTAAAGGCTCTACTTCCTGGAAAAATGTCTGCTACAATATTTTGTTTGCCTGAAATATACCTGGTATTACTAGCAAATTCGGAAATGTATTCAAGGTGCCTTGTCTGACGCGGACTACGTTCAACTTTTGATTCTAAAACACAAGGAAGAGGTTTGTGATCTGTATAAACCGTAAATTTGCGTCCATACAATATATACCTAAAATGTTTAATTGTTTCATATATTGCTAACAACTCACGGTCAAAAGCACTGTATTTAGTCTCGTTAACTGTTTTGAGTAGACAGTGAAAGGTTCAGTTTCGTTTCCAATGCGTTGTTCCAGAACACCCCCTAAAGCAATTAATGAAGCATCTACTGATATGGAAAGATTTGCATTTTTCTCAAAATGATTTAGAAGTTCCTTTGATGCAAATACTTCTTTAATCTTTTCAAAGTTATGTACAGTTCACTTCAATTTAAATTCTGTTTATTTTGCTTCAAAGCAAATGTTATCATTGTATGTATTGGGCTTAAATACTCCGCTAGTCTTGGTATATATGTACCTGTGATAATAATTTACCATTCCTATAAATGTTTGCATTTGCTTAGCGGTTTTAGGGCATACAAACTCTCGAATGACTTTGAATTTTGTGCTAGTTGGCTTAATACCTTCATTAGAAATATTATAACCTAAAAAATCTAAAACTGAAGTACCAAATATACACTTGTTTGGTTTGATTTTTAAACCGTAGAAAAGTTTTAAAAACTGTAAGCGTGTCCGATTGAAACAGTTTACAACAGCGGCCCTTCAACATCTGCAGCGGCAAGTTCACGAAAACCGGTAAATGGATCATTCTACCTATGTTATATAGAGGAACCTAAGCGAAGTAGGAAAACCTGAAAATCATGCAGCATCTGCAAAAAACCAATGTGCCTGACTCATTCGGTGACAAACTGTATCTGCACAATTTGTGAGCAGGTTAATTAGTAATTTATTTTCCTATTTAAAACTAGAGGTTACACGGGTACCCCGGTTATGTGTTTGCGTAGATGTCGACTTTGGGAGTATATATCTGGGGAACCAAAGAACCAAAATCTATAGATATGCATTGACATGACGTAAAAATGGTGTAGTTTCCTAGTTCAGAAATCTGAAATCTCTAGTGGTAGTGGTTCTTTCCCTAAGATAGTTTAAAGTTGCTACTGGACACACGGGTACCCGGTTATGCGTTCTACGGTTAAGCCATTTATAGTAGGCCCGTTGTTATACCACACAAAGACACCGTTACTTCTCATCCTCAAACCACTTCGTTGATTTGATGAAAGTCGTCAAGTCCTTGACGTCCAGCTCCGCTACTTGGTGAAGGCTGACCAGATAGGAGGGTCCCAGATAGCGCCGTCTGGCCTCAATTAAGGCGGGGCAGGCGCAGATTAGGTGTTCGACTATTTCCTCCTCTTCATCCTCTTTACAGCTTCTGCAACACCGACGATAGGGCACTCCCAGTCTCCCCGCGTGTTTGCCTATGAGGCAATGTCCGGTTAGTACCCCTATTAGTTTGTATATTTCATCCCTTCTTAGTGTGTAGATTCGACGAGATTTCTTCCGATCCCATTTTGGCCAGTTCTGCTTAGATATCTGGCAGACTGGGGCTTGCAGCTATCTTTCGTTGGCTTGGTCATAGATGTGCTCTTTGAACATTACCTTGCATGTGGCGAAGGGCATCCCTAAGCGTTCTTTATCTGAAAGAACCTCGATCGTACCCTGCCTGGCAAGTTCGCCTGCCTTGCAGTTTCCCTCGATGTCCCTGTGACCCAGATGAGGTTCACACAGTTCTGTGGGGGCATCTCCTGCAGAGATCTGCAACAGTTTAGCGTAAGTTCAGAATTGAACGTGTAGGAACCACAAGATTTGATGGCCGCTTGGCTGTCACTAAAAATTAAAATTTCCTTGCCGAAAGTGTCTTTCCCTATGTTTATAGCGGCTTCCCATATTGCTGAGACGTCAGCCTGGCAGACACTGCAGTGATCTGGTAGTCTGAAACATAATTCGAGGTGTTGGTCCTTAGAGTAGACCCCTCATCCCACTCGACCGTTTAATTTAGAGCCGTCGGTGTATATGGACACACCGTTTTCGCCGCGAAGCATTTATTAGGCTCCTTCCAATCTTCCCTACTGGGAATACGTATTTTGAAGCTGCTGTCATCAGCTGTTGTTGTTGCACAGCGATCTGCACTTATGGGAAGAAAACTGTACTGGTTTAGTGTGCTGGAATGCCCCGTGGTTTTAATCCTCCAGCAGGGCATTTCCCTCATACGCAGGGCTAATGCTGCCGACGCCTGGTATCCTGCAAGGTCTACAGGCAGTACGTCAAGGATGCCCTGAAGAGGTTTACTCGGTGCAGTCCTCACAGCCCCACGGATACTGATCATACTGGACCTGTGAACCGTGCCTAGTAAATTTCGGTATGACGCCTTGCCTAGGGTGGTATAATCGCAGTGTAAATCCATTCGCAAACATTGGGCCCGAGTCCCCATTTCTTCCCAGTTGCTGTTTTACATGTGTATAGTGCTAGTTTGACGTTGAACGACATTCTCTTTCCAGTTCAGCTTTTTGTCTAGAATCACGCCTAGGAATTTCGAATTATCGGCTAGGTTAAGGCGCACCCCGTTTAGTTCTGGTAAAACTAAAGGTGGTATTTTGTACCGTTTGGTGTATAAAACAATTTCCACCTTCTCTGAGTTGACGCTGAGCCCGCAGCGAGAGGACCATAAAGCTTAGTCGCTTAAAGTTTGTGCGAACTTGCCGCTGTATGCAATAGCCAAATCATCCGCGTATGCCACAACCTTCTCTTTAATAACATTATACGTTATGTTTTCGGAGTCAAGGCTAGGAGCCCCGTTTCTCATTACGCAGTCTCTATTTACCCCATGTTTTTGGATAAGCTCTTATAGCTCAGATCTCTTTTACTTTTGCATAAGATTTACTATGCAAAGGAGCCCGAATACCTCTCCCAAAGCATAACTGCCACGATATCTATGAGAAACTCTAAACTTCTCTCGGTCGGGCTCAGAACAATGACGTCTGGAAAGCAATTCTTGGTGCAAGAGACCCGACTTTGGAACTCTCTTCCACAAAATATAGTATCGATTGGTAACGTGAGGGCATTTAAGCGTGAGTTACAGAGACATCTTAGTTCGTAAACTTGATTTGAACAGGAGTATATTGTATTTTAGTTTTATTTTTTTTATTCCAAGTACTATGTAATATCTATTTTTACTAATGCTTAATTTATTATTATTGTTTTCTTCTTGCAAATGTTTGTACTGAAATGTTAACTGATGTGACTAGCGATATTAATTTTAAGTTTTTGTCCTTACTGTGTTAGGATTGATCCATAAATTGAAATTGAAAAATTGAAACGATTTTAATAATTTCGTGTATTTATCTTCAATAGGAAATAATTTTGGTAGCAATACTTTTGAAAACCCTGATATTGCATTTACTGAGATATTTGAATCATGTTCGCGAATAACGTTGTAAACGAAAATTTTTTCAAAACTGTTTTTTTGCATCTCTTCTGTCTGTAAAAAAAATTTGAACAAATTACTGCAGGCATTCCTACTCAAAATGCTCTCTAATACAAGCAGCCAGTGGAAGAACGTTACATGTTGCTTATGTTATCTGTGCAAAATGTCAAGAAATTAATATTCATGTGTTCTTAATAAGGCAAACAGAGGGTCAAAAAGGAAAATAAATATAGAAAACTGGAAAGACCTAAACAATAAAAGATTAAGAAATAGTGGGCAATCATATGTGAATAGAAAAAATAAAGTAATGCCGGCTAAAAACGCGCCTGAACAGGTAAAGTGGAAAAACGTTTTAATTAAATATCAGTTTGTTATGTATATTTGTAAGAAGAGAAAAAAGTTACATCTTGTTGGTTAAAAAGAAAAAACTAATCGCTTTGTTAACATTTTTGTTGAAATAAAACTTCATTCTTTTTGAAAATATTTAAACTTTCTTTATCTTCGCAAAATGTTTATGGAAAAACGTTTTAAACGCCATTGCACTATAAGTTATGCGTAGTGGAAGAACGTGATAACATCCATTTTATTTTGGATATAAAACGTTTTTCCAATTTGAAAATCTTATGAACGTATTTGTAGTTGTGTTTTGAGTTTATATAAAAATGTTGTTTTTCACTGAAATATAACAATTAATAAAACTGGGCAAAAACAACAACTGGTTCGTGAACAAAACCAACATTAATTTTCCAACAGAAAAAGTTTACCCTACCAACAACAAGCCAGAGTTTTTCACCCATACGTATCATAGCAGAAATGGAACAAATAATCGCGGGTATAAAAGACGAAAAAGATGAGGACATAGCAAGAAACAAAGTCAGCAACAACATACTACTGTTCAAGGGAAACATCAGACACAACTCGGCTGAGAAATTCTTATTAGCAGCATTCAACGAAACTAAAAATCCCATACCAATATTACAATAGCAGACGCGGACAAGGGTAATAAGACAGTAGCAATGTACGAATCAGAATACAAAGAAAAAATGAACACATTACTAGAAGATAAAAAAACATACAAAATTACAAGAATAGATCCAAGACACACACTACAGAGGAACAACAACAAAATAGTCGAAGAGCTGTACAAAACCAAACAAATCCACAGACGAGAGAAACAGCAACTAACTTGCACAGCCGCCGCGGCGCCTAGACTATATGGACTGCCGAAAATTCACAAACCGCAGATGCGCTTACGGCCCATTTCCTCCTCCGTTATGGTGCCCTGTTACAACTTATCCAAATACATCGGAAAAACTCTTAAGCAACTTATATCTGATAATTATAACGTGGAAAATTCATACATTTTAAAAGATAAATTAAGAAATATTAATGTTTGTGAAGAAGATGTACTAGTCTCGTTCGATGTCGTGTCCTTGTTTACAAATATACATATAATGTTAGCAATTAGAATAATAATGAGCAAAATTCCTACAAAATTCCAACAAATACTTGACTTCTGCCTCAGAGAAAACAATTATTTCATGTGCAATAATAAACTATACACTCAAACTTTTGGAATGGCCATAGGAAACCCGCTCTCCCCAACAATAGCCGATATTGTCATGGACGACCTTTTTGACAATACCATCACGGAGCTTAAACAACAACATAATATTGACATTAAATTTATCACCAAATATGTAGACGACATTTTTGCAATAGTGAAACGAAAAGACGTGAATATAATCCTCGAGATACTGAACAAACACCACCAGAAACTACAATTTACAATAGATGTGCGCATACACAGAACCAAAAACAGCATTATTTTAAATTGGTACTCGAAACCAACATCCTCTGGTCGCTTAATTAATTTTTTATCCTCCCAACCAACAAAGTACAAAATCAACCCAGCGAAAAATTTAACACAAAAAATAATGAGAACTAGCCACGAAAAATTCCACGAATCTAACATAGAAAAAATACACACAATCCTGAAAAATAATAATTACCTGACCACTAATAAACCAGGAAATCAGAAAAAGTAGCAACCCCCAAAATAAACCACAAGTTGCAACCACAACAGAAGTGAAGAAATATTACAGCGTCACATATATACCAAAGCTTAATACAATAGACCACAGCATACTTAAAGAACAAAACATCACCTTAGCTTATAAATCCAACAACACTTTACCCAAAATTTTTACAAGAACAAAAGATCCAATAGACAAACTACAACAAAACAATGTGATATATAAAATAGAATGCAATGGAAAAGCCAACGAACACTTTGATAACATGTGTATCGGAACTACGCGAAGAGAACTCGCGGTACGAATAGCCGAACACAAAGCAGACGTCAAAAAACAAAAGCCAAGCACAGCGATCTCACAACATATAATCAGCAGTGGCCATACAGCTGATTTCAACAACGCCAAAATTATTGATAAGGAAAAACGAGAATTAACCAGATACACATTGGAAAGCTTGCACATATTGAGAAATAGAGAAAGGACGATCAACAAAAAAGAAGACTACGACTGCATAGGCGCTGCTTACATGTTATGTTTAACCTATAGATTTAGTAATGACAAAACTACCACACAAGGTGGTACGGATGATTAGTTTTTAAGTGTTTATCATTATTGTAAGTGAAATTTATTTCTCTACATGTTTATATGTAATCTTCTGTTTGTTTATATTCAGGGATGTTTATATGTAATTTTTCTTTATCTCTTGTGAAAAAATAAATAGTGTAGCCCGTGATGAAGCTGGCATATGCAGCGAAACGTTGGGCAAGAAGGTGAAATAAAAACGTTTATTTGCACCTAACAAAATTAGGTCTAACTAGCCTACCATCTCCAAATAAATTAATAAATATATTTTTTTCGTTTCCTCAGCTATTTGAAATTTGTCGTTTACAACGTTATTCGCGAACATGCTTCATTTGTCAATGGGTCAACCAAACACTTATTTTTTAAATCAACTAAAATACCATATTTTGCTAAGAAATCCGAGCCGATAACGGGTTTTGTTATATCTGCTATAACGAAACTAAATGGAAATTCTCGTCTTAAACATAAATTTACCTTTAATAATTTTTTACCACAGGTTTTTATGGGCGTGCCATTGGCTGCCGTTAAAAATAAATCAGAACATTTTAAACTAGTTTTAAATTTCAAAGAAGGAAGCACTGAAATTTCAACATCACTGTGTATCAAAAATTGCAATTTGTTGTCTTTATCATAAATAAAGAGGCGACGTGTTGAAATTTCGTTCAGCCCATTACTTGTCGCGGAAGTAAAAGGAGGAATACGTTTTCCTGAAATTCACTTTTTATAAATGCACAAGGTTTCATACACCATCTCGCTTTATCACCAAAGCGATAGTGATATATACAAAGTCTGTTTTGAGAATTTGATCGAGTTCGTGAACGATTCCTGTGAACTGATCGAAAATCTTTTACTGGCCTGTTTTCTATAGTCTGTCTCATAGAACAAACTTCCATGGATAATTTAGCAAAATTTTCACACTAACCTTTCTACGGTTTTTTTCAAATCGGGAATTTGTGTTTGTTATATTGGTACTACAAATTCCACTTTTATTCATTACCTCCCATATATAATCAGCTAATTTAAAAATATCTCTTTTTTTATACTTACGCAATTTATGATAATAATAAATATATTAATTGTATTCAATAAATATTTAATTCTGGCCATAAATAGTTTATTAAAACGTATTTCAACCGACAGTTTGTTTTAAGTCGACACAAACAAAGAGGTCGACTAAGGACAGATACTGTTAAAATTGCACATAACTTAAAAACTACACAATATGAATTAAAGTATTAGATGATATCGCACACTAAATCAAAAAGAGTCACAACTCAAAATCCGAGTAACTTTCAGTTAATTGCTTCTGGATCGCACAAAAGTGATTTGATTTTTAAAAACTTGACATCACTGTGCTCTTTAAAGAGTAACGATACTAGTCAAAAAGAAAAATATTGTATGTATTGGCTGCACCACTTTTTATTAGGCAATCTATGCCAAGAAAGCGACCTAAAAAAATTTTGAGTTGTGACTGTTTTTGATTTAGGGTGCGATATGTTTGGAAAGGTAGTGTCTCATATGTATATGTGATGATGATGAGCAATCTTTTATTAATAACTTGAGAAGTCCTCCCCTATTGCTCCAAGATTAGTAAAATCGGATTTCTGTTGTTCATCCTGAAGGATTTTAAGCGAAGTACTCTCTTATTCATCACTTGGGAATATCTCCCCTTACCACATAGGGCACAAAACGAAAAAAATATCTACTATTGTTCCCAAAGGATGTCAAGCGGATTACTCCTTTATTCATCGCTTGGGGAGATCTCGCTTCAGGTTCTGATGGGTTGTTTGTATATTTAGAGTTTGCTTTCACCACAAAAATTTCCATAGAGGTTTTGATGACATAACTTGTTTAAGGAAGTTGAAAATGCCTAAAGCAATTTGCGTACTGTACCATAAAACATGGGCTAAGGAAGGCTTCAAGCTTTCCATGTCCCAAATGAAATAAAAAAATATTAAGATGATAGTTTTAAGTGCTACCTACAAATAGGCAAATCCATTGGATTTGAAAATACAGTATTGATATACCTACCGCATGAAAAAATAATACTTGAATCCTCCATTTTCAAAACAGGTCATCTCCACTCAAGTCGTTTGTGAGAAAAATGCAAAAAACTGCTCTTAAGAAACCTATGGCTAAAACGATTTGTATTTATAATTTTTATGTTTGTGATGATAATATAAATACATGTTAGTAATACAAAATAATCGGTTACCTATATTACACCTAACAATTATTAAAATAAATTGGAGATGGCGGGACCAGCGCTGCCAGAGAATTTTTGATAGTTATTTCTAAATTTTATTGAAAATATAATCAAAAAAAATAATTTTTTTACTCTTTTCTGAAAAGAAGTTAAAATAATTATTACCAACTAAAAAATTGTCTAATCAATTGATTTCTTATCATAATTAAAATTTGACTGAGTAACAATATAACTTATGTCTTAAACAGGTCAGGTAAATAGATATATATCAGGAAAAATTTCAGAGATAGAGATAGAGTTCGGCTTAAAAATAGCGGCCTAAAGGAACTTAACCTGCAGTTGTTCGAAAAGCAAAATCTTTTGGCTGATACATATGAAAATCTTCACTTTGAAGGTTTTGAACGTAGGGCACCATTGGAGATGGCCGATTTTGAAATTAAGGACAATTTAAATAGAGTAATTTGATTTGAACATGGCAAGTTTTGTTAAGAAATGGTTTTAATATTAAATACAGGTGATGTTTTAGAATTGGATGTGATACCTAAATATTTAGCTTAAAAAATTAAAATTTTGGAGATGGCCGGTTTTGAAAACGGACGATTCACTTGAGCAATTTGCTATAACTTTTATATCTATTAAACGATTTGCAAATGGTTTGGACATATCCCTCCAACAATTCTACTAGTTTTCTTCTTCTTTAAATGGCCATCTAAGCGCCTCAGCGATTTTGACCGCCAACTGGCGCCAATTGAAGGGTTCTATAACACGGCGATTGCCTACGAAATGGCAATTGTGCGCTTCTGAATCAGCATCAGCATCATAGCAATTAGCATAGCAGCCATCCTCTGCATAAACTACGTACCACTTGACATACTAGTCATTAAATACATCAATATTATACCATTCAACATACTAGCTTAACTTAAAATTTGACTCAAACAAAAATATTCTTGTCATTGAATTCCGACATCAGGGCCTAACAGAAATTCTTACGGTACCCTTGACAGCTATGCGTTAGTAGAATGTATAGAGCTTTGTTAGAGAATAACGAACAAAGCAAGATTGGTAAAAAAGAGATGAAAGAGATCATAGAAGAAGCTTTGTTTAATAAGATTCAA
Organism: Sphenella marginata; assembly: GCA_951509765.1. Taxonomy (NCBI): domain Eukaryota; kingdom Metazoa; phylum Arthropoda; class Insecta; order Diptera; family Tephritidae; genus Sphenella; species Sphenella marginata. Next base: position 69,594,738 of record OX608078.1, read on the forward strand.
CAGCTGAAAATCAGTTTGATTACGGACTTTAACTCACTGCTTGAACATAATGTGCAGATTAAAATAAATCAAATGCAAACGATATACTAGCAGAGCTAACAAAAACAATAGAAAACAATAACGAAAAATTAAGCGAAGTTTTGTCGAGCAACAAGGTATGTAGCATGCAACGTTTTGTAGAAAGCACGGTGTATGCGGAAAGTAGGGAGCGGGCGCACGTCTTTAATCCGGCTCTTGCTCGTCGCCTAACGGGGTGGTGTTCTTGCTCCTACCTCTCGGTTTTCGCTTACTTTTGTTAACGTGCTGGAAAAAAATGGGATACCTACGTTGCTCAACAATCTTGATGTCGCTTGGGTAGCCGAATGGGGTATGTTGCATGGTGTTGTTACAACGATCGCCCTCCCTACCATGATTTCCAGAAATAATCCAACAAAACAAAAACCCTGAAAATCCCTAAAACTTACCACACTTACCTACCAGGCATGGGAACTATAAAATAAAAAAACTTACTGAGTCACTTTAAAATTTGACAGTTTTTATTACATAGGGTATACAATGCATCCTGACTACTTTCTTCATCTTAGTTTTATCTTATATCTAAATCGGATAAATGGAAGAAAATTTGTAATAAATACTAAAAATTTTAGATTTTTACTTAAGTAAATATTTCAGTTTAGTACCAGGAACCTATTTACAGTTTATTTACTAGACAAATTTAAGTTTTCCTTTTCACAAATTTTGAAGTTATGTGTTTTTTTTTCAAGCATCGGTTAAGCTTTGCATTATTTCGCCAATAGTTGAGAATTAATATTGGTACTTTTTTCCCCCCAATCTGGCAAGTCTAATTTAGTTAGAAAAATTAAACGAAAGAGAAATGAATAATATGTACATTCATTCGCTCATCACACTAACACAATAAAATGTGAGAGAATAAACAAAAACAAAATCGACTTACCACTTCGGCTCCCACGATGAAAGATCTTTCAGCATGAAACCTGGATCTATGAAAATGAATCTACTAAAATTTAACTAATATTAATTATTTAACTTTAATTATTAATTACTTACTAAGGTGTACCGAAAATTAAACCATTTATAAGTTCGAAAGTCGCATGCGATATTTTTTTTTCTGTGCAACTTCACGCGGTACTAGTAATACAAAAACCTCACTGAACTACCACTGATCAATTAACAATTTTATTTTTAACAATTTAATTATATTGTAACTTTTATGAAATGCAAACTTTAATTAGATTCATTTTATTTTTAAGCCAATGCGTAAGTATATATGTATTTTTCTCTCTTTTTAACAAGATAACTAAATATATTCACTGGTTTACAGCCAAAATGCACCAGAGACGCCATAGTGAAATTCCTATGTAAAATCACCTCCTAATTCCGAAAATCAAGGTTATTTTTACTTGAATGGTACCGTTTTTGAGATATTTACGATTTACCGTTATTTCAAAAAACAAAAAAGATGAGCTATTCGAAAACGGACGATGAATTCAGATTTATGGCTATATATTCTCATGTAAATTTATGTAATATATAATTTATTATAATAATATGTTTTTTTATTTACCCATTTCCGCATAGTTTTTGATTAAGTCGTTCACTATCATCTCGTAGTTAGGACTTTTGTGTTTGCCTAAAAAAGAAGTAACGACCTTTTCAAAAGAATCCCACGCTGCTGCCTCCACTGGTGACAATAGTTCACCAAATTGTTTGAATAGACCAGCAATGTCTTTGCAGTAACAAACACTGTCCTCTTTCGTATAGTATGACGAGTTCTATAATATGTTACCTTAACATCGGATGAAACAAATTTAAATTGTTGCATTCGAGAGGCGTGTAGTTCGGCCTTTTCCTTTGACAATTCCAAATCCCTTATCCAATCATTGAGTTGTGCTTGTGACAAAGAATACTACTGTTGACAATGAAACTGGAGCCGGAACTAAAGTTAAATTTGATTCTGGCAATGTCGCTTCTGTTGAAATTAGTTCTGGTAATGACACTGTAGATACGCTCGCATAGGTTACTTTTCTGGACTTTCCAACCCCAAGTACTTTTGTAGTACAAATATAGCAGTCCGTTGAATGGCAAGTTAGTTCCCTCCACTTCATTGGTGTAATAAACTTCACGCGTCGCCTAAATAGATAGTTTCGGAAATTAATCAGGTATGCATTAAAAGGGAACAAATTCCTAATTTTTACAACGTACATTTTTGTTCCGCTTTCCGAAGAAATCAATTCGACTCGGCATGTGGGGCACACAGTGTTCGAAGTCCATGGTTTTTAGGCTCAATTCCAAAAAACTTATAGTATGTAACTTTCAAAGGATTTGAAAACACACGTCTCATACTTTTAACAATAAATTGACCGCAGATGAAACAGAACATATCTGGATCATTTGTACACTCAAACTCTCGCGCCCTTTTATTCATTTTTTATTTTTAAGTAAATGACGGGTTATAAACTGCAATTATAAACTGAACAGTATCCCGCGAGCCTTGCAGATATTATGAAGGAACAAGGCGCATATACTCTTATTTATACTTAGATCCAGTGAAAATTCAAGCCTACCTAAACAAAACAAAGAAAACACTACCTGCCTCAAAAATATGCTCTTTTTTAAAATGTACCTAGGTTTGAAAAAACGACACTAACAGCTTTTTGTATCTAATAACTTTTCGAAAATCTACCTGCTAACTAACTGATATACGAATACTAACACATATGTACCAGTAGGGTACTTAAGCATTAAATGGATATATTTACTTGAATGCTTATAACTTTTGTATTAGTTCATCGATTTTGTTCACTGATAGCTTGTTTTTTTGTAATAAAACAGAGCTTAGAGGGGGGAATATCTTCAAAAAAACAAAAAGTTTTCGAGATGCTTCCTCGCAAAGTACACATTTTTTTATATTTTTACAAAAAAAAATTTAAAAATCCGTAATGATTGTTCACTATGTTTGAATCTGCAGGACCTAGCAAAAAGTGTTGTATGTGCTGATTATAGTAAATTTTATAAGCTTTCAAATTTTTCAAACCGTTTTCGAATAGCTCAATTTGTTCTTGAGATATACACGATTAAGTGAAGCCATCTTTTGGAATTTGTGATCCAGTGATATTAAGCTTTGTATGTATATTAATAGACATAAGTATCTATACACACCCTAGCTCAGGAAAACAAATTAGAAGAATATTTTTATTTTATATATTTTAAATATTTTGTTTTTCAATTCACCATTGTTTTAAATCTTGCACTTTTCTTTAAATCGTTCTAAACTATTTAGTCATGGATGACCTTTTTAACATTTTTTTTATTATTTTGTTTTTCTAAGTATAACATTTTCTAAATCCTCTCACTGAATACTACCACTAAATACTGGTTTGCCTGTCTATATGCTGCAGGAAGATAAAGATGAGGAAAGTACTGGTAGATTTGTTAGCAAATCGTCTCCAGAGGAAGATGATGAAGCCGCTCGCTGAACTTTGGGAACTTTCCCGATTTTTATGATTTCCGAATTGGTTTTCATTAGTTAGAAATTTAAAATGCGAGTTTTTTAAGGTTTTGAAAGTTTACGAATTTCCTTAATAGAACGCGATTACTGTAAGGATGTTTGCGATATTTAAATATTCCATTCTCGCACAACTATCAAACTATCACACGGATTACATTTTTTTCTAGACTTGAAAAATTAAAGCCGGACGATCTTGACCGTCTGAAGTCCAAATCAAAAAAGACCAAACCACCCAATATTTTCAGCTCAGCTTAGCCGTCCAAATTACGGAACTTTTTTTCATTTTCTTTTTTTCTGCATACTCCTTGCTGATGGCGTGATTTTCCCAAAGATCAAAAAAAAAATAAGAGTAATAGGATAAATGTCAGTGTAAACAATCTTATTGTTTACAAATGTTCCGAGTATTTCCTTTGCGCATTGTCCAATTTCTTGGACATGAAAGCGACAGGATATTCTTCGCCATCCTCATTTTTTTTGAACTAGCACACTTCCTATGCCTGTCGAGCTAGCATGTGTTTTTCGAAACTTTCAGAAATGATGAGAAGGTCATCCAGGTACACGAATACTTCACTTCGAAAATGGCATGGTATGACTATATCCATCAAACGTGACATTGTTTGAGGAGCATTGCAGAGGCCGAATGGCATTACTTTGTAATGATATAACGGTCTACCTGGCACGGTAAATTCTGTGTTATTCCTAGACTTTGGACCAACGAGATCTGCCAAAAGGCATCCTTTAAATCTAAACTCGTTATAAACTCAGCTTTAGAAATATGTTTTGCTAATAGCTCTTCGTCGGAAACCTGATTAATTTCGCTTACATGAAGAGGTAAAAGGTCAAATAACTTCCAAAAATCTATACCCAAGTATAAGTATTGTGACAAGCTGGGAATAATATAAATTAAAATTAACTTTGATGCGCCTCGGAAAGTGATCTGGGCTTTTACACACCCTAGGACTTTTTGCGACACGGTGGTAAAAGTTTGAATCGGGGCGTTATCTTCCAAAATCTTTGTTGCAATTTTGGCTCCAACACAACTGACAGAAGCACCTGTATCTAGCAAACCGGAAACAGTTTTGCCAAATAACTGCACCTCCGCATATGGTCGTCCGTCATTTGTCTTATCAAAGACTCAGAAGTAGTTTTCTGTTAGTGCGAACACTATTCCAAAAAGTGTTTATCCGATTGCTGGACCGACTTTTTGGTTTTGTTATTAGACTGTTTTCAGAGAAGTCCTGAAAATGCGTTTACGTGCAAGGTCATATTCCTGCGCACAAACATGAAAAGGTTTGTTCGGGTTAGGCGAACAAAATGTATTTGAGATGAGTAAAGATTTTGAAACAATAGGAATTAATCCGTGTTTGTTCCTTGATGTTTCAAAGTTCTCGATGGGGTCTGTCTACGTGCACTTTTCAGCGCACTCGAATGGCCGTTTTTTGAAAAGTTACATCGAGGACAATTCGGTTTGTACACATCAGCGGCTCCGCAACCGTAACAAAAAATCCTACACTCGCTAACACAATCCTGATATCGGTGTATATTTCTCTTGCAATTCCAGCAAACTAAAGCTATTTCTTCAATATCCTCAACTTCGTTTACATCGTCGTCGGTAACGACGTCAAAATTGGCTTGCACCTCAGAAACGCGCTTACGAATCGGCGACAATTTACTATACTCTGGTCGTCTATGCATGTCTTGCAAGAAAAATTCACGCTTTCGGCAGATATCACGCAAATGAGCAATGGAATTAACTTAAATATTTAAAATTTCATATTGTATTTCCGGTAAAAGGTTTCTCTTAATGATTTCTACTAGAGTACCTTCTGGGAGTGGTTGGGTTAAGCGATCTGTCATTTGAACTATGGAGTCATAAAAACAATCAAAATTTTCATTGGCTTTTTGCTTTCTGTCACGTATCTTCTCCCTGTAGTCTACATCAGTCCTGGTATCCTTATACTGAAGTCTAAGGGCCTCACATAAACGAGACCAACGAATTTCCGATACAGATTTATGGTACCTCCAAAACCAATCACTAGCTTTAGCGTCAAACAGCAAACTTGCATGTCTGCAAATAATATCAAAACAACCGCCTAATGTCTGATTAGTTAAAGCTTCAACACGATAAATAAAATTTTCAACTGGCATGCCATCGCACGCACCCGTGAAGCGCAACTTCCAGTTGGTAATGATATGTCCGACCTTATCGGCTTGCCTTGCTATATTTCTATTAGGTATATGATCAAAAGCTGAAGCAGCGGTAGTTGATACGCATGTGGGCGGAAGTCCAAGTAACTGCTCGAGAGTTTGTTGTTCCACATTTGACAAGGTATGTAAGTTAGACGGTTGTTGCTGTGGTGGAAACTGTAAGCTTAAACGCCTAAAACCTGCTTCTATTTGTGCTTCTATCCTGCCATTAATTGAATTATTGAGACTTTGCATTATTTCCGCCTGCTGAGCACCAAGTGCAGCGGTAACCATATTACTTAAGTCATCCGCTTTCACAGGTGTGAGAACCTGTTCTTGCTCACTATGCTCAGGTAAAATAATAGGTTGTTGCATATTCGGTACGGTCTTAGTACTGTGGTCCTCAGACTTAGATTTTTCTGCACCAGTTTGAGAACGAGTCTCGTAACGATGTGGCGTAGTTGTTGTAGAAGCAAAAGGTTTTTCTGACGCAATCCTAGTATGACAAATTGGACAGGTGGAATGGCTTGTCAAGTATTTAGATAGACACGTTTTATGAAAAGCATAATCACACCTAGTCTTAAGCAATATTGCGAGATTTCTACTAAAATTGTTACATATTCCACAGCGCCATCCATTTTCATCGGACTTGGTTAGGTCCTCGTTACTATGCCTAAGGGACATGTTGCAACGTTTCAAAGTAAGAAAAAAAATAAAATCTAAAATCGAAAGGTACTACTCCTTATTTAAGTTGCAGCAAAGGCTGCTTTGATAGTAAGAAAAAAATAAAGAGATTTCTTAAGGGCAAAATGTAAGCAACAAGCGCGATAAAAAAAGTATCCTGAAAAAGATATTATGTATGTATATATAATTCATAGCGATAAGCACTAGATAATCTTATTTGTTTAAGATAATATACGATATATATAAAAAGATAAAATTCTGGTTCCCAAATAATTTGCCTGGTAGAAATAAGTCGTGGTCAAAACCCATTCGTATACTTCTGCGATAATGCAAGATAAAAAGCGAAAAACCATCCAACCCCATTGGTATTGCCGTCGGTTAGATTGTAAAAGTAAAATCTACGAATCCGAACGTGGAGAAAGTGGTGCGATTATACTGTCACGTTTAGCTTGCATTGGTTAGTTATTACATCAGTATAATAATCTAAATTTTTAAATGATTGCTAAAACTAGTCATATAAATCACTGAAAGAAAATATTTGGATTCTTGTCTTTGGTAAAAAAAATTATAAAAGATTATTCTTTTCACTTCACCAAGAAAATGAAAATGTGATTAAGCTACACAAAATGTCACTTGTCTGTCATGGTCTGATATTTAATATTTAAAAAAAAATCGCAATTCCAAATAACAAGCAAATAAGTACTGCAGTGCGTATGAGCTACAAAATGTACTGGTTAACAGTCGAAGTCGAATCTGTAACAATTCCAGCGAACATCAAGATATGTATTTGAGTGAGAAAAGTTATAGTCGAAACAGGAAAACTAGCACTTTTGAATTGAAAATGGGATACCTACGTTGGATCAACAATCTTGATGTCGCTTGGGTTGCCGAATGGGGTATGTTGCATGGTGTTGATACAACGATCGCCCACCCTACCATGATTTCCAGAAATAATCCAACAAAACAAAAACCCTGAAAATCCCTAAAACTTACCACACTTACCTACCAGGCATGGGAACTATAAAATAAAAAAACTTACTGAGTCACTTTAAAATTTGACAGTTTTTATTACATAGGGTATACAATGCATCCTGACTACTTTCTTCATCTTAGTTTTATCTTATATCTGAATCGGATAAATGGGGTATATATGTAAATTCACTTTATTCAGATTTATCATTGTACAATCTCAGGAAACTGTTATTGAAAGAAAATTTGTAATACTAAAAATTTTAGATTTTTACTTAAGTAAATATTTCAGTTTAGTACCAGGAATCTATTTACAGTTTATTTACTAGACAAATTTAAGTTTTCCTTTTAACAAATTTTGAAGTTATTTTTTTTCAAGCATCGGTTTAGCTTTGCATTATTTTGCCGATAGTTGAGAATTAATATTGCTACTTTTTTTCCCCAATCTGGCAAGACTAATGAATAATATGTACATTCATTCTCTCATCACACTAACACGATGAAAGATTTTTCAGCATGAAACCTGAATCTATGAAAATGTATGCTAGAAATCGAAAAATGTGTTTAACTCCTCAAAGCTGTTGTTGTTTTTCGATTCTACTAAAATTTAAATAATATTGATTTCCCTTTCCTTTCAATCATGGTAATTTCCACTTTAATTATTAATTACTAAGGTGTAGCGAAAATTAAACCATTTATGAGTTCGAAAGTCGCATGCGATACTTTTTTTTCTGTGCAACTTCACGCGGTACTAATAATGCAAAAACGTTACTGAACTACCACTGTAACTTTTATGAAATGCAAACTTTAATTAGATTCATTTTATTTTTAAGCCTATGCGTAAGTATATATGTAGGATTGCTCCACTGTAGGATCACTCCACTTTAGAGCAACCCTACAAGCCTTGCATAAACTCTGTCCTGACGAACGAAAAACGAAAGAGAGGACTACGCGAGAAACAAAAACGGTCAAGTTCAGTTAAATTTAACGACTCGCGCCGCAAACATCAAATGCAACAATTTGGTCTAAGTGCTAATTTAATTCTAAAAACTAATTATAACTACCTACAAGTGTACTATTAGAAATCTAAAATATAACTACATCTAATTTAAGTGTTTTAAATTACATAATACTATAAATAAACGTTGAATTAAACTAAAATCTATGGTTATCCTTATTGGCGAACCCACAAATGGTGACAGAAGTGTGACGAATTTTACGCTTTAGTTTTGTGTGCGCGATGAACGTTGGCTGTACCGAGTGCCGTGTAAAAGTTGAGAATTAACTCATCAGAAAATTAATGCGTATATTGAAAATGTACAAAAGCGAATAAATATGTATGTAAAAAATATTTTATATATGATGTGAAAATGACCATCAAGTTACATTTCGCATAGTGAAAAACCTGTACGAACTTGATTTATTCAACAGCGTCATTCCAAAGTTCCGTTAGCAAAATCAGTGCTTCGGAAATTCGAAAAAGAGGGGAAATATAAAAAGTCATCGTTTTAAGCCAACGTTGTCGATGAGCAACCAAGGGGAAAAATAATTTCAACCCCTATTTCATGTACTGTATGGTCAACGAAAGCAGCGTAAAGAGACGCGCTATTGTTCAAATAGTTGTGGGCAGCGCAGAGTAGATGCGCCAGTGATTCAATTTCTTTTCTTGCAACCAACACAGAGTAGACGTGTTGGTGGGAAAAGATAAGTATTGTCGTATACGTGGTGATGAGCGCAGAGTAGACGTGCTCGTCAGTGTAACAATTCGTGTTAAAAGTGTAAGAGAAAGAGCGACCATTTAAAGGAGTGTAGTGCAGAGTAGATGCGCTAGTGATTGCATTCCATATAAGAATACACATTTGATGTGGGTGTGAAAAGGTGAACATAAAATTCCAATAAGCGCTGAGCAGATGCGCTAGTGAATTTTTTAACTAAGAATATAGCGCAGAGTAGATGTGCTACTGGCAAAGAAATTAAAAACAAAACAAACCGAGAGATGCGCTACATGATATAATAAACAGTGTTTACAAATACTACTAAAAGTAGAACGCAGAGTAGACGCGTTTGTGATAATAATAATTGATTAGCACAGAACATATAAATGTGCGAGCGAATTTGCATAGCAAAACAAAAATAAAATAAAAGCAATCATCTTTAACTTTCATATCAGTGCTGGGTAGATGCACGAGCAGAGGACAGCAGCATAACAAAAGACGACAGAGCGAACATAGTGGTAGCTGAGGGCCGATAAAGGACAAGAGTTACATTACTTTAAGATATTTAAATTTATATATGCAGAGAGCAGGTATGTAGTTTGCATGTACATATGTTTGTAAAACTGTAAAGAGGAAAAGAGAAAGAACTTGTCGTTGCAAAAGAAAGAAAGAAATGGTACGAAGTCTAATTAGAATAGAAAAGCTAAAAGAAGAAGTGTTATGAGAAATAAATAAAATCTAATAAGAATTAGTTGTATGCAAACCAAAACAATGTCGGTGTGAAAGAAAAATAACTAAAAAGAAAGTTTTGTATTTGCAACTTTGAAAAGTTATCTTTTTGTATGTTCTTTCGTGGAAAACAAAAAAATTGATCGCCTATCAAATACGTAAATTGTCGAAAAATCGCATGATTTTGTTAGTCTGTTAAATCAAATATTTTAAAATTTTCTCTACGTGAATTTATATCAAATAAAACATGAATAGAGAACAGATTTTTGCATTGACCGTGAACGAATTAAAAGAAAAGCTTACGAGTTTGAGTCTGTCGACAAACGGACTTAAAACTGTATTGCAAAATAGGCTTTGCGAGCATTATGGTCTGGCTGTAGATGCGGACGGTGGGACCGACGGCGATAGTGATTCATTCGAAAGCAGTGTTTTACCGGCAATAGGTGGTGGGCGCCCGGTCTTTACTTTGAGGGACATTGAGGGATCACTCACAAACTTCAAGGGTGTAGGGCAACCAACAGTAGAAGAGTGGCTCGAGGATTTTGAAGATAATGCTGCTGCTGTTCAGTGGGGGGATCTTCAAAAGTTCATATATTGCAAACAGCTATTAAAGGGTGCTGCGAAAATTTACATTCGTAGCCAGCGTGGTATATCGTCATGGAGTTCACTAAAAGAAAGCCTCAAAAAAGAATTCGGGACTGCTGCGTCCTCCATTGAAATACAAAGGGCTCTTAGAAATCGGCGCAAGCGGTCAAATGAAGATTTTCGTGAATATCTTTATAGTCTCATGGAGATAGGTAGGCCGATAGACCTAGATGAGAAAAGTTTAATTGAGTATTTCATTGAGGGAATCCCAGATTCCAGGGCAAATAAAGCGAACTTATACCAAGCTTCAACTGTACAGGAATTAAAGGCTCAAGTTGCTATTTATGAAAAGGTGCGTTCCGGGCGTCAACCCAGTTCTAACTCTTTCCAAAATAAGCAGGAGGACAAGAGTGCCAATAATGTGAAGGTAAATGAAGAAAAGCGTTGCTATAGGTGCGGCGAACAAGGCCATTTGGCCAACAATTGTCAAAAGAAGCGACAATCAACCTGTTTTGGGTGCAACCAGGCCGGACACCGAATCGCAGAATGCCCAAAGAACAAAACACAAGTAAAACAAGAAAATGCTAAGGTCAACATGATGAAAGGAACACGAGCTGCATCAATTGGATGCGTAATATTCAAAGATATTGTAATTAGGAATTTTAAGTTTTCAGCGCTGTTGGATACCGGTTGTGACTTATGCCTCATACGTTACGACGTTTTAATGATGTTAGGAGAAATTTCTTTGGCTAATGATGTGCACAAGCTAAAGGGAATAGGGAACAGTGTTCTAACTACAATCGGCAGTTTTGAGATGAAGTTAGAAGTAGATGAAATAGAGCTAAACATTACCTTCCATGTAGTAAGAGAGCGTGACCTCGGATATCAGGCGATCATAGGCAACAATGTCCTTAAACAAGTTGACTTGGTCGTATCAGAAAACGAAGTTGTGTTCAAGTCAAAAACTAAAGTGGCAGTATCAAAAACAGATTCTTTAGAGCAACCAGCTGAAACAGCTATTGACCTCTTCAGTGAATTTAAAGATTTGTGTATGTCCGCGGAGTCAGTTTCGGAAGGAAAATCAAAGGTAGACGTTTCGCATCTCAAAGAAGGAGAAGGTACGGAATTGGAGAAACTTGTTGAAAGTTATTCACCCAAGAAAGTACACGAGTCTCCGATTTCGATGAAAATTATTTTAACCGATGATATTCCGGTATCCCAGGGACCCAGGAGAATTTCATACTCTGATAAAGGCATTGTTGATAGGCAGATAGCGGAGTGGTTGCAAGATGGGATTATTCAACCCAGTTATTCGGAGTATTCATCACCAATTGTCCTGGTGGGAAAGAAGGATGGAACAAAAAGATTATGCTGCGATTACCGTCGTCTTAATGAAAAAATCATGAAGGACAACTTCCCGATGCCACTCATGGACGATGTCATCGAGAGGTTGCAGGGTGCTCGCGTGTTTACCACGCTTGATTTACGGAATGGTTTCTTTCATGTTCCGATTGAGGCAGAGTCGAGGAAGTACACCTCATTTGTAACTCACCAAGGTCAGTATGAGTTTTTGTACGTTCCTTTCGGAATTTCTAACTCTCCTGCTGTATTCACGCGTTATATTTCTGCTGTGTTCAGAGATTTAGTAGGGGAAGGCATTGTGGTGACCTATATGGATGACCTTATTATTCCGTCAAGTACTATTGAGCAGGGTTTAGATAGGCTCAAGGTTGTACTAAGTAGAGCAGCCGAGTATAACTTAAAAATTAAATGGGAAAAGTGTCAATTTTTAAGCTCAAAGGTAAACTTTTTGGGATACATTGTGGAGAATGGTACCATAAAACCTTCAGAGGCAAAGACAGAGGCAGTGCGAAATTTCCCAAGGCCTTCAGACAAAAAATCTTTGCAGAGATTTTTGGGACTTACGTCATATTTCCGTCGCTTTATCGAGGGATACGCAGTGATCGCCAAACCACTGACCGATCTCCTACGGAAAGATGCAGTATTCGTTTTTAGGGAAGAGCAGGGCGCAGCTTTTCAACAACTAACGTGTGCATTATCGAGCGCTCCGGTGCTACACCTCTTCAACCCAAAGGCTTTAACGGAGGTGCACACGGATGCTTCCAAGTACGGATACGGGGCTGTACTCCTGCAGAAAGACAGTGAAGATCTGCAATTTCACCCTATCCAGTACATGAGCCGAAAGACGAAGGAAGTAGAAGAGAAATATCACTCCTACGAACTGGAAGTATTAGCCATTGTGGAGGCATTGAAGAAGTGGAGGGTTTACCTTATGGGGATGCATTTCAAAATTGTAACGGACTGCAATGCATTCACAATGACAATGGAAAAGACGGACATTCCTTTAAGAGTATCCCGATGGGCCATGTTTTTGCAGGACTTTGATTACGAGATATCACATAGAAGTGGAACAAGGATGCGACACGTGGACGCTTTGAGTCGTGTCGGTTGTTTAATGCTTGAGGATTCACTGATCCATCGTATAAAGTCAGCACAGATACAAGACGACTGGATTTGTGCTGTCCGCAAAGTATTGAACAACGAGGCCTATAAAGACTTCTACATCAAACATGATTTGTTGTTTAAGGACCCCACAAGAGAACTTGTCGTGGTACCGTCATTAATGGAAGAAGAAATTATTCGTACAGCGCATAAGCAAGGACACTTCTCGTTAAAGAAGACCAAAGATGCGATTGAAAGGTCCTTTTATATTCCACAGCTAAACTGCAAGGTAGCTAAAGTTGTTAGAAGCTGTGTGGAGTGCATTATATCCGATGCTAAGTCAGGGAAAAAGGAGGGGCTATTAAACCCTATTGACAAAGAAGACCAGCCATTAAGCACTCTTCATATTGATCATGTTGGGCCAATGGAGCAAACCAAGAAAGCGTACAATTATATCCTTGTTGTGGTAGACGCCTTTTCAAAGTTTGTGTGGCTATACCCAACAAGGAATACTGGTGCTGAGGCTGTGGTAGACCGCCTGTCCAAGCAAGCAGCCTTGTTTGGAAACCCGAGACGTGTTATTACTGATAGAGGAGCTGCCTTTACTAGTAATGCTTTCAAAGATTACTGCTCAAGTGAAGGTATACAGCATCTGCTCATAACAACTGGTGTCCCACGCGGCAACGGACAAGTAGAGCGAATGCACCGAATTGTAATACCTATGTTGAGTAAGCTATGCCATGAAACACCTGGAAACTGGTACAAGTATGTTGACAGAGTTCAGCAGATTATAAACAACACACCAACGCGAAGTACGAAGCTTTCACCGTTCAGGATCTTAACCGGATTAGAAATGAGAGTTACAGGATTACCAAATCTTAATGAATTTGTTGAAACCGCAGCTGTAGACGAGTTAGACTCTGAACGGGAAGAAATTCGTAAGCAAGCAAAAGATAACATATCCCTAATACAACAAGAAAATAAGCGAAATTTTGATACAAATAGAAAACAACCATTAAAGTATAAAATAAATGAGTTAGTCGCCATTAAGCGCACGCAATTCGGCAGTGGTCTTAGGTTGAAACCCAAATACTTAGGTCCGTATAAAGTTTTAAAAGTTCTTTCCCATGATAGGTATGAGGTTGAAAAGGTCGGCGAGAGTGAGGGCCCAAGGCGTACCACTACCGTTGCCGAGTATCTGAAGAAATGGGAACCATAGTTCGGGTCGAACGATTAGCCAGGATGGCCGAATGTAGGATTGCTCCACTGTAGGATCACTCCACTTTAGAGCAACCCTACAAGCCTTGCATAAACTCTGTCCTGACGAACGAAAAACGAAAGAGAGGACTACGCGAGAAACAAAAACGGTCAAGTTCAGTTAAATTTAACGACTCGCGCCGCAAACATCAAATGCAACAATTTGGTCTAAGTGCTAATTTAATTCTAAAAACTAATTATAACTACCTACAAGTGTACTATTAGAAATCTAAAATATAACTACATCTAATTTAAGTGTTTTAAATTACATAATACTATAAATAAACGTTGAATTAAACTAAAATCTATGGTTATCCTTATTGGCGAACCCACATATATGTATTTTTCTCTCTTTTTAACAAGATAACTAAATATTAAGCTTTGTATGTATATTAATAGATATAAGTATATATACACGATTACACTGGTTTACAGCCAAAATGCACCAGAGACGCCATAGTGAAATTCCTATGTAAAATCACCTCCTAATTCCGAAAATCAAGGTTATTTTTACTTGAATGGTACCGTTTTTGAGATATTTACGATTTACCGTTATTTCAAAAAACAAAAAAGATGGCTCCACTTAATCGTGTATATCTCAAGAACAAATTGAGCTATTCGAAAACGGTTTAAAAAATTTGAAAGCTTATAAAATTTACTATAATCAGTACATACAACACTTTTTGCTAGGTCCTGCAGATTCAAACATAGTGAACAATCATTACGGATTTTTAAAATTTTTTTTGTAAAAATATAAAAAAATTTGTACTTTGCGAGGAAGCATCTCGAAAACTTTTTGTTATTTTGCAAGCTATCAGTGAACAAAATTGATGAACTAATACAAAAGTTATAAGCATTCAAGTAAATATATCCATTTAATACTTAAGTACCCTACAAATAATAGGATATGTACATATGAGCCCTCTAAAGCACAAGTGGTATAACTCCACTTTTTCTTCTATCGAGATATTAAAGGGTTTGCTAAAAGTTGTATATAAAAATCAGTATTGAACTTTTGGACTACTTTTTTCAATAAAACTTCAGAAAAAGGTCTTCTTTAACTTAAATTGATGTTTTTCCAACTTTTTGTCCATTAACTCTTGTTTTATCGAGCACCGAAAATTAATTATACCACTTGTGCTGTAAACGATTTTAAGATTTCATTTAACTTAAACATAGTTTGAAATCTGTTTCGTTTTCTATTTGCAAACCTTTCTACCGATTTTAATGAAATTTTGAAACATTAACTCTCTAGATGCTCGGCATGATTCTAGGTTAAAAAAAGTTTAAAAATTTACGAGATTTCGAGATATCGGTCAAAATGTGAGACGGGGTTACCTTAGAAGGTCTTTATGCGATATGGGTATCAAATTAAAGGGGTTGCTTGGGGTTTTAAAAAGGAGGGGTTTTCAGGTACATAGGTGAGTCCGCTCCGAAAATATTGACCAAAACGTGGACCAGGAGTGACCCCGAAGGTAATTTCTGCTTTTTATGAGGATGCTATGGGAACTAGAAGCTACCACGTTATTGCATTAAATAGAATACATTTTTCTCCATACAGTACCATGCCTAACTAAAAAAAAAAAGTGGAGTTATACCACTTGTGCTTTAAAGGGCTCATATGGTTCTGTCTTAACTCTATGATCTTATTTTATAATTGAAAAAGTTATGTGTCTTGTTTTGACGCTTATTTAGATTAGGATCGGTTTCTCTTATGAGAAACCAACAGTAGTCGCCCATCATAGCGACATCCCAGAATCCTTGATACCGACTTTCAATCACTTTCATTTGCTGGTGAAACCTTTCGCCATGCTCGTCACTTTCGTCGCCAAGATTTTGCGGGAAAAAATTTAAGTGGGAGTGTAAGAAATGAATTTTTAAAGACATATTTACTCCTGAAAGAAAATAAAAAAGTAAATTAGATAAATACATAAGTGACACATTAGTGTATAATTTTCTTAGGCAAAAATGCCTTCCTTTATTTTTGCTTCTGAAATCTCTGGGAAGATTGTCTTCAAATGATGAAAAGCTTCGCCTTCTTTGTCCAAAGCCTTCACAAAGTTTTTGATAATGCCGAGCTTGATGTGGAGCGGAGGTAGAATTATTTTTTCCTTCTTTGTAAGTGCAGAGTATTTTATGTTATCTACCCCAACTTGAAACTCGATTCGTTCTGGCCAATCCTTTATGATGTAGTGGTCTTGACGAGCTCGGCTATCCCATTTGCATAGAAAGCAACAGTATTTTGTGTATCCACTTTGTAGACCACATAGCATTCCAACGACTTTAAGATCGGCACATATTTTCCAATCATGTTCTTCGTATTTGATTAACTTGAGCAATTTTTGCATTATCTCATATGTTTCCTTCGTATTTACTGCATGCGCGATCGGGATAGATGGCTTTTGGTTGCCAATATGCAATAATACGGCCTTTAAACTTAATTTATTGCCGTCTATGAACAATCGCCACTCTTTTGAATCATATGGTTCACCAAATTGTTTGAATAGACCAGCAATGTCTTTGCAGTAACAAACACTGTCCTCCTTCGTATAGTACTTGGAAAATTCCTCGTGACGAGTTCTATAATATGTTACCTTAACATTGGATGAAACAAATTTAAATTGTTGCATTCGAAAGGCGTGTAGTTCGGCCTTTTCCTTTGACAATTCCAAATCCCTTATCCAATCATTGAGTTGTGCTTGTGACAAAGAATTTCTTTCGTTTTCCGTTTGAAATTCAGTACAACATGATGCCGCATAATCAGATACTACTGTTGACAATGAAACTGGAGCCGGAACTAAAGTTAAATTTGATTCTGGCAATGTCGCTTCTGTTGAAATTAGTTCTGGTAATGACACTGTAGATACGCTCGCATAGGTTACTTTTCTGGACTTTCCAACCCCAAGTACTTTTGTAGTACAAATATAGCAGTCCGTTGAATGGCAAGTTGTTTCCCTCCACTTCATTGGTGTAATAAATTTCACACGTCGCCTTAATAGATAGTTTCAGAAATTAGTCAGCTATGCATTAAAAGGGAACAAATTCCTAATTTTTACAACGTACCTTTTTGTTCCGGTTTCCGAAGAAATCAATTCGACTCGGCATGTGGTGCACACAGTGTTCGGTGTCCATAGTGTTTCATTGTTTTTAGGCTCAATTCCAAAACACTTATAGTATGTAACTTTCAAAGGATTTGAAAACACTCGTCTCATACTTTTAACAATAAATTGACCGCAGATGAAACAGAACATATCTGGATCATTTGTACACTCAAGCTCTCGCGCCCTTTTATTCATTTTTTATTTTTAAGTAAATGACGGGTTATAAACTGCAATTATAAACTGAACAGTATCCGGCGAGCCTTGCAGATATTATGAAGGAACAAGGCGCATGTACTCTTATTTATACTTAGATCCAGTAAAAATTCAAGCCTACCTAAACAAAAAGGTTCCCTAGTTCTACAAAGAAAACACTACCTGCCTCAAAAATATGCTCTTGTTTAAAATGTACCTAGGTTTGAGAAAACGACACTAACAGTTTTTTGTATCTAATAACTTTTCGAAAATCTAGCTGCTAACTAACTGATATACGAATACTAACACATATGTACCAGTAGGGTACTTAAGCATTAAATGGATATATTTACTTGAATGCTTATAACTTTTGTATTAGTTCATCAATTTTGTTCACTGATAGCTTGCAAAATAACAAAAAGTTTTCGAGATGCTTCCTCGCAAAGTACAATTTTTTTTATATTTTTACAAAAAGTGAGGGAAGTACTGGTAGATTTGTTAGCAAATCGTCTCCAGAAGATGATGATGAAGCCGCTCGCTGAACTTTTGGGAACTTTCCCGATTTTTATGGTTTCCGAATTGGTTTTCATTAGTTAGAAATTTAAAATGCGAGTTTTTAAGGTTTTGAAAGTTTACGAATTTCTTTAATAGAACGCGATTACTGTAAGGATGTTTGCGATATTTAAATATTCCATTCTCGCACAACTATCAAACTATCGCACGGATTACATTTTTTTCTAGACTTGAAAAATTAACTGTCTGAAGTCCAAATCAAAAAAGACCAAACCACCCAAATTTTCAGCTCAGCTTAGCCGTCCAAATTACGGAACGTTTTTTCCATTTTATTTTTTTCTTTTTTTTCTGCATAGTTCTTGCTGATGGCGTGATTTTCTCAAAGATCAAAAAGAAAATAAGAGTAATAGGATAAATGTCAGTGTAAACAATCTTATTGCTTACAAATGTTCTAACTTACCAAAGGGCAAAACCGGAAGTTACGCTATAATCTAATAATCTTACGATATAATCTAAATTCGAAAAGTATACAAAGGCAAGTCCACTTCTAACATGAAATAAATTGAGTAAAAATGCAAATATATAAATATATATCTTATTGTTATACCTATGATGCAAAATATTAACTATCCTATATTAGGGTGTCCATTCAGGTATGACAATTTTTTTTTGTTTTTTGTTTACAAAAATCCAAGTAAAGATAATTGTGGAATTATTAGTTATTAAGTCTACTAACAGTTTGAATTGGGCAATAAAATGGTAACTTGGCTACAAGCGCTACTACAGGTAAACAACAACAACACAAATGTCAACAATATTAACTATGCGCAAGTAGCAAAGCAAAGTGAAAACCGGATTGTTATCAAACCAAAAGACAAAGCGAAGAATAATAGGCAAACAAAAGTAGCACTTAAAAAGGTAATAGAGCCAACAGAATGTCATGTAACAACGGTGAAAGATATCAACCACAAGAGAGAGATTAAAAAAATCTTTAAAATTATTGGTTTAACAGAAAGACTGAGTGGTGAGCGCTTGGTAGAGTGTATTACAAAGCAAAATAGCATATGGGTGTTTCCACGGTCGCGAACAGTACGTTCGTACGCGTTTATGGGCCAAAAAACAAAGTAAACATAGGTTTTTGTATTTTTTTTTTGCTACTTTGATAGCATTTTGAAAGGTCAATTTTAGGTGCAAGAGGCAGGTTTGTTCGATTTTTAGTTTAGACTGTGGGGGCAATAAACATGTGGTCGCGAACGTACGCATAATGGAAGTGATTTTTTTGTGCAACTGGAAAAATTCAAAATTCAGCGAAATGGAATGCATGTTTTCAAAATGGTTGATAACATATTGAAGTGGCATAAAGTGACTTTCTTTTCGTTTATTTCGCTTTAAAATATCTTCAGTACACTTTTATATATACGCTTAAATACCGGTCGCGAACGTACGGGTCGCGAACGTACGATTTTTCCATACACTTTCTTTTCCTATTTTCGGCATAATGTTTTACAAATTATATGAATTGGAACACTTAATTCACAAGTTTAAATCTTATATGTTGTATTTATAAAGAAAGAAGATAGCATAAATTATTAGACTCTACTGAAATCCCGCGGCTCACACCGAAAGACTCGAAAGTGGCTTGCATAACATAAAGTATCCTCACTTTAATGTATGGTTGGAAAATTTATGAATAACTTCATTAAAATTATTCAAAACCCTATGATCCATTATTAACCACGCAAAAAAAGTATATTAACAACCTATTTTTTCTTGCTTCAGTTTTTGGTAGGAAAAAATATATCAAAATGCAAAACGGTCGCGAACGTACGCAACTTTGAGAATTAAAAAAAAAGGTTTGGTAAACCCTTCAAGAGAAGTAGTTTTGGTTTTCAACTAAGTGCACTCAACCGGCTTTAGAAATGTAGTTCTATACATTTCCTTACACTCCTTGAGAAGTGGTAATAAAAAATGTATTTTTTTGGTCGCGAACGTACGATCCAGGCAGAGGTAAAAGTTTCAATAAAAATTTACAGTTAAGACATCGTCGTTCACTCTTCTTTCATTTTGATGATCTTAACTGATATTCATGGGAGTATTTTGTTGCAAAAAAGGGTCGCTAGTATAAGTCGAACATGTGAAAAAATTGAAAAGAAACAGGCCTTTAAAACTGGCTGGAAATGAAAAAAAAAATTTTCATGTTTCAAGCCAAATTTTTCATAAAAAAAATTTAAATCAACTTCCAAAGCTTTATATTTATAAAAATTTGGGTAATTTTGTATAACAGGGTTAAACAAGAATTTATTTTTATTAACATTTAAAATTTTTGCTCTGGTTGACCATTCTACGGAAATTCTCATATGTGAGGGTAAAGAATTTGAAGTTGTAAAGATTTTTGAAAATTTGAGTAGCAGGGAGGAATGTTTTAATGCGCTTGTTGAAACAGATATAGAAACGTTTGAAAATATCGTAAAGCAAAAAAGAATAAATATAGAATGGGACTCGTGTGTTACTATGGAGTATGTAAGAGTATACAGGTGTTTTAGATGCTTGGGGTTCAATCACAAGGCATCAGAGTGTATCAACAAAACAGCATGTAGCAAGTGTGGGGCAATTCACGATGCCAAAGACTGTTTGTCAACCCGGGACCTAGAGAATGGATCTGCTGTATATGCTGGAAGAAAATTTATGTGAAACATTCACATTCAGTACAATGCTCTAATTATAACGGATGGTTGCACCTAACTAGTTGCTCCGGACTAAATCCCTCTACTCATAGACCCGCTAGTTTTTATAGAACCTTCCTCGATCAAGTATCGCTCCGCCACATATGTCTGACTCTGTCACATCAGTCTCCACGACTAGCACTAACAATACACATCAGCAAGTAGACCTTCCGAGCGGCCGCTCACATACCCACAATAGCCGGTTCTACATACCGGAATGACCCGGGTTTTACCCTGCCAAGGGCTGTTATTTCAGTGTAACCCTGTCCAATTTGTCCAGTCCCACTCCTAAATTGTCATCCTCGGAGCAGGGTTGCTCCAATGTCTCTTATTACGGGCTGGTATCGAATCCAACCCCGGACCAAGAGACTGGATCTGCTGCGACAGCTGGAAGAAAATATATGTCAAACGTTCACATTCCGTTTAATGCAGTAAATGGAAGAGATGGTTGCATAGATCTGGATGCTCAGGGCTTAACCCTGCCATCCCCAGAACCCGTACTTTTTTCAGTACTTTTGAGGCACCATGTTGTTCGCGCGCAAGTGCGTCCCGCGGTTCTCGTCACTCCGGCGTACACACACCGCACTTACCATCACCAAATGGCCACAACGGTGGCCCGGTTTCCACGCCCAGCAGCCTTGCTGCTCCCGCCTCACCTCAGTCCCCACTCTCGTCCCCACTCTCGTCCCCCCTTACTTCCAGCATGCACGTGGGTCAGGAACATAACCTCCTTGTACCTTTCACCACGTGCACTGTTTGTCGGCAAAGATTATATACGCCTGCGGCATCGGTTAAGTGCAATAACTGCCTTGGCCTGTGCCACATCCATATGTGCTCTGGGCTTGCAAACAGAAACCTTTGGACGGATGCATTTATAGCCCCCTCATCGCCCAAGTCATGATGACCCCTAGACTGCGACATTGCTTGGGACTAAGCCTACCTCCATCTAGGCAACCACATCCTTCACCTTCCCTCCCAGGGTGGTGTCCTATCACCCCTTCTGTTTAACTTCTACATCTCGAGCCTCCCTCCTCCACCAGAGGGGGTCTCCATCGTTTCGTACGCTGACGACTGCACTGTGATGGATACGGGCAAAGGACCTTCCACGGACGAACTATGCACCAGACTCAATTACTACCTGCGCGATCTTTCCAGCTTCTTCAAAGAGCGGAACCTGACACCGTCCCCGACTAAATCTAGGGCGACACTTTTTACCACTTGGAATGCGCAGATGGGGCAGGAGCTGAATGTCCACGTAGATGGTGTTCCACTACCTACAGTCAACCACCCCAAAATTCTAGGGGTTACATTCGACAATAGCCTCACTTTCGCTAAACATGCCACCGCAATAGCTTCAAAGGTACAAAGCCGCAACAAGATCCTCAAGTCACTGGCCGGCAGTACTTGGGGCAAAGACAAAGAAACCTTGTTGGTCACCTATAAGGCTATTGGCCGACCGGTTATTGATTATGCTGCGCCCATATGGTCGCCTAACCTTCACAACACCAACTGGAGGAAATTGCAGGTCTGCAAAACACCGCCATCAGAACCGCGACGGGCTGTTTGCTTATGTCTCCTGAGTCTCACCTTCACCAGGAGGCTAAAATGCTCAACGTGCGTGAGCATGCGGAACTTTTAAGTAGGCAGTTCCTTCTGAACTGTCATAGACCCAGTCATCCAAATCGGCAGCTATTGGATGAAACTCCTCCCCCCAGAGACATAAGGAAACATCTCCGAAAGCATTATGATGAGATCCGGCATCACATCCCGTTGCCGTTTGATCTGCGGGACCATAGGCGGACTCTCAAGGACCTCCACACTGAGTCGGTGGACAGATCCCTCAGATCCCGGCCTGTGAACCCCGTTATTGGTGCCCAACCACCTGTTCTTGCTGAGGAAGAACGTGTTCTTCCGAGGGAGACTAGAGTCATGCTGGCTCAACTTCGGTCTGGATATTGCAATAGGCTGAACTGCTATTTGTCCAGACTGAACCCCACCATACCGAACACATGCCCTGCATGCGGTATGGCCCCCCATGACACGCAACATCTCTTTTCGTGTTCTTCGGAACATACTCTTCTAACTCCCCCATCACTTTGGTCCAACCCTGTTGAAACAGCGCGTTTCCCTGGACTTCCGTAAGAAGAGCCCTATGACAACTAGGAGTGTACTGGCCCTTTGGGCAGGGCGAAGCACTGCTAACAACAACAACAACAGCAACAGCGGCCGCTCACGCCCCAGGCGTCAACATCTCACACAGCAGCTCACAGCTACTCCCTATGTAGCACTTCCCAAGTGAATTTGAGCAATGCTGACCGTCCGCTCTCTCCCACCCCCTCGGGCAGCGTCTCTTCTTCTAGCATCAGCACGAGTATAAGCCACAACCACCAGCTCCTGGTCCCTTATACTACGTGCACTGTTTGTCGGTTAAGATTATATACGCCGTTGGCATCAGTCAAGTGCAATAACTGCCTTGGCCTGTGTCACTTGCTTATATGCTCTGGACTCGCGAACATGAACCTATGGACTGATAGGTACGTTGCGCCATGCTGTCGAGCTACGCAACCTTCAACGTCGTCTGACTCGCCTCTTCCTTCTGGTAACGCGATTCCTTCGACTGCAAGAATGCGCCGTAGTGCGCGACCCAGCCTATTACCACCTAGGCATACGCACCAGTCCTTGACCCCCAGCATCAACTCTGCTCCCCCTTCGCATTTCGGTATCCTGCAATTTAATTGCAACGGCCTAACCGGTAAAATCGTTGAAGTCATAAACTTAATGAAGCGACTCAACATCAAGATCGCGGCGATTCAGGAGACAAAGCTCGGTGGAAGGTCGTCTCTTCACACCTGCAACGGGTACAATGTACACCGTTGTGACCGTGCGAGAGGGCTTTGGGGTGGCCTGGCATTCATCACGCATCAATCTGTGCAGTATCGTCTATTTTAGCCTGACATCGACCCGAGGGACACCACCTTAGAACGTCAAGGTATGATTGTCCGGTCAGGCGATGTCGACCTTGAAATCATAAACATTTACATACCTCCTGTAACCTGCTGTCCTGACATTCGTGCGTTACTCAGGGGCGAGAACCGCGTCATCCTTGGTGACTTCAACGCACACCACGACCTGTGGCACTCCAACTTGCAGGCCGATGGTAGGGGACAGGAGCTGCCTGACCAAATAGATGATTCGACGTTCTTCACGGTAAATGGAGATGTCCCCAATAGAGTGGCGGTAAACTGCTCTAGCTCGCCAGACATCACCATAGTCAGGGCAGGCCTTATAAACTGCGTTGAATGGCGACCGATGCTGACGCTTGCCTCAGACCACCTACCCATAGTGCTCTCTATCGATCGCCCCACCGACTTTGTCACCGCTGGGAATCGCACATACACCAACTTCAACAAAGTCGACTGGGAGGGTTTTCTAACCACCACAGAGGGCTCCTTCGCTGCTCTCCCCACCCCGTCTGACGTACGAGAAGGGGAAAAGGCGTTTCGTATGGCCCTAATTTCAGCCTCCCATCAACACATTCCGTCAGGTAGAATAAAGGAAGTGAGTCCATTCTTCCCCGCAGAGGCAGCGGCCCTGGCAAATGAACGTGACTATATTAGATAAACACAAACGCGCTAAATATCCATCGCCTTCGGTGATAAGGTTCAGTCGAAGCCTAAAAGATGCGCGAGCGCCTTCTTCCGATAATTTATAATGCATCCTCCGTTGAACAAAGAGATTCGCGGAGCCACCAGGGAAGCGCATAAACACAAAAACAGCGATGCGCCCATTGCCATCTCCACAACAGAAGTTCATGAGGCAACTCGGAGATTTAAGAACACCAAATATATTGGCCCCGATGACATTTCCATGCTGATGCTGAAACACCTCGGCGACGAAGGCATAAGATACCTCACACATATTTTCAACCTTTCCCTGTCCACCTTTGTCATTCCTGAAAGATGAAGACAGGCAAAGGTGGTCCCACTACTAAAACCTGGCAAGCCAGCTGCGCAGGGGAGTCATATCGCCCGATATCTCTTCTCTCGCCAGTAGTGAAGGTGTTGGAATCTATCTTGTTACCGCAGCTCACCGCAAACCTGCGGCTCGCCGAACATCAGCATGGATTTCGCAAAAATCACAGCACCACCACCGCGCTGAATGCCATAACCACTCAGATAGGGGACGGATTAAACCAAAAGCGTCCAAACCACAGGACAGTGCTAGTTGCGCTTGACCTGGCCAAAGCTTTTTACACGGTCAACCATGCGCAACTAATGAAAGACCTTGAAGACTAGACCCTTCCCCCCTGTCTTAAACGTTGGACTGCCAGCTACCTGAGTGGTCGTCAATCGTCGGCTGAGTTCAGAGGCGCCAGATCAAAACCCAGAATAGTTAAACAAGGGATGCCACAGGGCGGTGTCCAATCCCCGTTTCTGTTTAACTATTATGTATCGAAATTTCCGGGGGGGGGGCTTGGGCCCCGATCGTCTCTTACGCTGACGATTGTACGATTTTGACAACAGGCACCTCCGTTGAAGAACTCTGATCTCGCATAAACTCATACCTCCCAGCCGTGTTTCTCTTTCCGGGAGAAACCTGGCATTGTCAGCGGATAAGTCCTTGGCCACCCTATTCACGACGTGGACAACGCAAGTGAACATGGAATTAGACGTCTACGCTGATAGTGTCAAGCTACCAACTGTCTCACACCCCAAAATCTTAGGGGTGAAGTTTGATAACAAATAGGAGGCTCATGTAACCGCAATTGCCAATAAAGTCCAAAGCCGTATCAAAATCCTCAAGTCGCTAGCTGGCAGCACTTGGGGTAAAGACAAAGAAACGTTACTAGCTACATATAAAGCAATTGGCCAGCCGGTACTGAGCTACGCGACGCCACTATGGTCGACGGGGCTAGCTAACACACACTGGACGAGGCTACAGGTCTGCCAAAACACCGCCCTTCGTACCGCCACTGCATGTCTTCTTATGTCTCCTGAGCATCACCTTCATAATAGCGAGATGTTGACCAGGCAATTCCTGTTCAACTGTTGCAAACCGCAGCATCCAAACGGACGCCTGGTCAACGAGAATCCGCCCCCAGGAGCATAAGGAGCCATCTACGCAAACACTTCGATTAGATCCGGCACCTGATTTCCACGCCGTTTGATCCTAAGGTGCACCGGCAGACCCTGACCCTCATCAATACGAATTCGGTAAATTCCTTTGTTGGCTCTTCTCTTCAGGCAGCAATACCACCCGTTGCCGAAGAGGAGCGGGAGCTGCCTAGGGGACTAGGGTGATGCTGGCTCAACTCCGGTCTGGATATTGTAATAGGTTAAACTCTTACCTATCCAGACTGAACCCCGACTTGCCTAATGTTTGTCCGGCATGCGTCTTGTCCCCCCATAATACAAATTGTTACGGGACACTACCAAGTTATAAGCGCTCGTAATAAGGGGTGAATTAAAGTTGAATTAATTAATCAAATGAAAATATATGGAACGGATATTTGGAATTTATGAAATACTAGCAGGGTACCCGGCGTTGCTCGGGATGTAAGTAGTTAGGGGGCCTTTAAAAATGAATAATATACTTTAAGATTTCATATTTATATAATATAGCTGACCCGGCAAACTTCGTTCTTCCCAAAATAGATTTTTTTTATTAATTTTTCACTACTTCAATGTGCATACAACTTCAAAAATATAAAATTTTCGTATTCCGTTTAAGGCTACACGATACACAAAATTTTTAGTTTTCTGTCCCGGAGCGTAAGTAAATAGCGAAAAAATTTGCTATCATTAATCTCCTCAGGGACGGATTTAGATGAGGGGTCCAGGGGGTCCGGACCCCCCCCCCCCGAAATGGATGCATTTATTTTTATCAAAGCTGTTCCCTTTCCTGAATTCCCCGAAGTTTGCAATAGACGCACATAGTTGGTGAATATTTTCATTCAGTGTTCTTGTAGGGTAGGCAGTAATGCACTAGCAAAACTAGACGCGGCTTTAATTTTGTCGTTCCGAGAATTCGCGTGCGTATCAATTTTGCTGTGTATTAAAATATTCTGTTTAAGTGATAATATTAATAAAAATACCAAGAGTGGGAAAAATTTATTATATAGCTTCATTCGTTCTTGTATTAGTTTACACACGAACTTGAACATTTAAAAATTTATTCTGCATTCACATTCACTGAGTGGAATATAGAAAAAATTGTCAGATCATTAGTGTTCGCGATCGACATAGACATGGTACCTAGGAAAATAACATCATTTTTCAAGCCGAAAATTACAAATGCAGAAAAACCAGTGGAATCATTTGAACCAGATATGGAATTGATACCAGCGAAGCGGCCAAAGCATGTAGGGGAGGACTATACTAATCTGGAAGTATGTTAAAAAACAGCGAAAATTCAACAGACTAGTTCACGCTCAGGTGCAGTTCGTTTTGCATCGATGCATAGAATATTTCCATTGCAAACGGTTTAATATAAAAATGAAGTACATGCACGCATATGCACCTGTCAGCATTACAAAATTTGCACAGGAAATACAATGAGCAAAGCGAACAGCTGATATTACCTGCAAGAACGCTTTCGTCAGATCATCAGTTATCTCAATGATGCGTATGATCATATTTTAATTTTATCACCTTGAGCATGTATTTTTTACAGCCATTTGGCGATATATATGTAAGTTGTTTAAAATAATTATTCAGTTATTTTATTATATTTTCTTACTATATTAAGGCAGTTCAGAGTTTTGTGCAAATGGTAATTCATGCAATTTTTATGTTTTTTGTGCGAATGTGCTAAGTATTATCAAATCGACGTGCCATACGAAAAGTAAAATTTTCAAATTTTTTACAAAGAAATCCTATGAAAAAATTTTGAAAGTGTTACTTTTTGTATGACACGTCGAAATATAGGTATCGCTCTTTATAAATGAAATAAATTTCCTGAATTTTTATAGGGCAATTCCTCTTCCCGTTATGGCTCCCAAAACGTAAAAGACCAAAAAAAGAACGATGTTGAACAGTTCTGCCGAAGAAAGCTGGAAGATAATGAAAGGTATGAACTTTTAGTGAATGCATGGGTCCCAGAGGCATCTTTTGTATTTCCAGCGACGGAAATAAAAAAAAAGAATCTTAGGTTCCAACTTTCGTGGTTACAGCAATTCCCCTGGCTGACATACTCAGCTGCTAAAGATTCCGCATTTTGTAAAACTTGTATCGCATTTTCAAGTAAAGAGGTTGGCAAGGGAAACCACGAAAATGTAAAGTCGCTGGTAACAAACGGCTTAAAAGATTGGAGAAGGGCCCTCGAGAAATTTAGAGAGCATCAGGTAAAAAAGTTTCATACAGACGCTTCTGTTGATGCACAAAATTTCCAACTGATATACGAAAAAAAGAAAACAGACATCGGGAGTGACATTGACAAGAGCAGGAAACGTTTGCAATTGGAAAATCGTCAAAAGCTAGGTGCAATCATTCGCGCTGTCTTATTTTGCTGTAGACAAGCGCTTGCCCTCCGGGGACGTAGAGATGATGGTCCTTTATCTATGGCCATGCCTGACGAAAACGATGGGAATTTCCGAGCTCTTCTTCGTTTTGCCGTAGAAAGCGGAGATCTGACTTTAAAAAAGCATTTGGAGACTGCTGGAGCTAATGCGACGTATTTAAGTTACAAAACGCAAAATGAGATTATAGCGGCTGGCGGTGAAATTATAACGCAGGAGATAGTAAGGCGGGTCAATGAATCAAAGTGCTTCTCAGTCACTGCTGATGAAACGACTGATGTTAGTGGAATCGAGCAATTCACGATTGGAGTTCGATACGTACAATCCACCATGAAGAAACACGTACTTCGCGAAGACTTTTTGTGTTTTGTCCCTGTTGTTGACGTAACCGGTGCCGGTCTCGCAAATACTTTGCTGACAACATTAAGGAAGCTTGGAGTGAAAATTGAGTACATGAAAGGACAAGGTAAGTGTCGGTTCAAATCATAATTTCATAGCTCTTTCGACTCACATCTATTCGAAATCTAAGCAAAATTTTTGGAGATCTATGTAGATCTACTCGAGATCTATAAAGATCTTTGTTTTACATGGGTTCCTTGACGGTTTTCGGTCCTTGAGTGGAAACTGGGCACCGGAGCATGTATTCGCTTATTATGGAAGCAATTATTATAATTTGGATTTTTTAGGGTATGATGGAGCTCGAGCGATGAGTGGAGAATTCAAAGGGTGCGCTTCTATTGTGAGGAACTCAGGTTTGAATGCCCCCTACCTGCATTGCGCGAATCATAATCTAAATCTGGCCATCTGCCACGCATGTGACGTTCCGCCGATCCGAAACTGTTTGGGAACAGTAAAAAAGATCGTGAATTTTTTTCGTAAATCTAACAGGGCTGGAAATCTACTTAAAGAACACATTCTTGCTTCAAAACCTGATGCTAAACAGACCCGACTACTGAAATTCTGTGAAACGCCAACCCACAGGGTTGCCGTTTTGGTAGAATTCTACCATTTTTGGTAGAAAAAATTTCAAAAAACCCGTTTTGGTAGAATGGTAGATTTTTTTCCATTTTGGTAGATTTTTACAATTTTTCGAAATACTTAGGAATATGCTTAATACACAGTCCTTTTCGAATGCTTTATTACATTGGGTTTGTTCGTAAATGAGCTTGCGCATCACGAACAGACCCATTATTATATTACATATTTTTTCGAACACAAATAAGCACACTGTATGAGTATGCATATCGATAGTATGGTCTCCAAATAAATTGTTCGACTAACTACATATGTATATGTATAAACAATTTGTATGAAACTAATAAACATTTTACTCTTTAAGTTTATATTTAACCTCGGTACTAAGGTTATATGAGGCATTCAGAGCAACAATGGACTAGTACAAACTATTTGAATCTAGATAAGTGGAAAATAAAAAATTCCCCTTTTCTTTTTTGTTCGTAAAAATACGTGAAGCACTAAAATGCAATCACGGTTTAAGTGCCGCTATCTATTGAATATGAGGTAAAGTTGGCTTAGACAATTTTTGCATAAAAGCTTATGGTTTACACTTGCTGTTAATGTAATTAGTTGAGAATTGTTAGGTTTATGGGCTAGTCCGTTGTTGTAGTGAACGACTCATATATCAGTTATTAGCTTTTGCGATGTATATTGAATATTAAATTAAAAATACATTAATACATATGATTTTATATATTATACCATACTTTGAACTTAATGTTCCTTATTAAAGACTAAATTTTGTTTCTTGAAATAACTGAAATAAATATTTTGGTAGATTTTTTCCAAATTTGGTAGATTTTTTTTTTAATGGATGGTAGAATTTTTTTTTTTGTTAACGGCAACCCTGGTTGAACACCTGGCATCACTCAACTTGTTTCATGATTGCTTGACATATATCGATTCAGCGCTTGAAGAAATGGACATGCTTAGAGTCAGATCAGAGGACGTACAGCCGAATGAACTGCTCGCTTCCATCCGAACGCCATAATTCATTATTTCGTTAACAGTGATGCAGCCAATCTTCTGCTTGGCGAAGAGTTTAAGCGTTAATTTACAAAAAGAAGAGTGTGATCTAAGCCGATGTGTTCAATACGCGAATGATATTCATGAAGAAATCAAGATCATGCGTTCCAAAGGTTACGAAGTTTTCGGAGAGATGTTCAAATCAGCCACTCATATGGCAAATTTGATCGGTACTGCGTTTACTGTTCCCAGAAGAGCGGTTCGTCAGACGAATCGGCGTTCTATTTTCATCCCATTCCTGGATAAGTACTCAGCAGAGCTTGAGTCAAGATTTTTGGAACACCGAGAACTGCTTACCAAAATACAAAACATTATACCAGCAAGGTGTGCAGGAATTAAGGATGAGGAATTGGATAAGACCATTCAGATCCTCGAAAAAGAGTGGCCGAATGAAGTCACTGACTCGACCGAAGAGTTTAAGTCAGAGTTGAAGATGTGGAGAAGGTAATATTCATTAATACATTCGAACATGAGAAATTGTGACCAGTTACTTATTACAGATTCTGTTCGAACGTATCTGCAGAAAACCGGCCGAAAACCTTTATTGAAGCTCTGAACGTTTGTGATATACAGTTTTACAGACAAATACATAGCTTTCTCACTATAGGTGCTACACTGCCAGTTACGGTAGCTTCAAGCGAACGTTCATTCTCTACTTTACGGAGAGTAAAAACCTATTTGCGAAATAAAACTGGAGAAGAACGTTTGAATGGATTGGCAATGTTGAATATTCACAGAGATATTGAAGTTACTCATGAACAGATACTGGATATTCTGGCAAGAAAAGGAAAGAGAATTGATATTAGTCTATAGGTAATGTATGTAAATTGATCTGGCATTATCCCGTCATCGCTTATAGAAATGAACATCATTACTCAACAATTAAATATTATAATGAGAGAAGTATAGCAATACTAAGTCCGTAGCGTTATATGTATGTATGTATGTACATATCGTCTGTCATTCGAAAATTTAAGGATACATTGCAAATATATAATAATTGTACTGTGTAAGTATACATATACATATGAGTGAGTTTTTGTTATTCATACCTCCGATTATTATCTTCCAACTTTTCTTGTCAATGTTGTATTGGAGATTTCAAATCTGGACCCCCCCGACAAATTTTCCTGGATCCGTCCCTGAATCTCCTTATCAATTTTCAGGTCCTAACTTTAAACGCTTTTACGATAACCCCACATTTATGCGCAAAAATTATTTTGATATCATTTAGCTCTATACCAATTTCCAGGTTCCTGCCTTAAATACTTTTAGAGATATTTAGCTTGAAAATTAAATTAATTAATCGTATAACCCCTCACCAAATTTCAGTGGTGTAACCCGAATACTTAGAGAGATACGGACAATGAAAAATTCCATTTGTATGGGAGGTACCACGTCCACCCTTTCGTTACACCCAGTTGTTTTGGAGGTGGTAGGGATCGATCCCATGTAACCCCTTACCGAGTTTCAATAATCTAACAAAAATACTTCCAGAGATATCGACTAAGAAATATTTCATTCGTATGGGAGGTGCCACGCCCACTTTTTCGTTATACCCAGTTGTTTTGGAGGTGGTAGGGATCGATCTCATATAATCTCTCACCAAATTTCAGTGGTCTAACCTAAATACTTCCAGAGATATCGACTTAGAAGTATTTCATTCGTATGGGAGATGCCACGCCCACTTTGTCGTTATCCCCTTTTTTTTTTGGAGGTGGTAGGGATCGCTTCCATATAACCCCTCACCAAGTCTCAATGATCTAACCTAAATACTTCCAGGGATATCGACTAAGAAGTATTTCATTCATATGGGAGGTGCCACGCCCACTTTGTCGTTATCCCCAGTTTTTTTGGATTTGGTAGGGATCGATTCCATATAACCCCTCACCAAATTTCAGTGGTCTAACCTAAATACTTCCAGAGATATCGACTAAGAAGTATTTCATTCGTATGGGAGGTGCCACGCCCACTTTGTCGTTATCCCCAGTTTTTTTGGATTTGGTAGGGATCGATTCCATATAACCCCTCACCAAATTTCAGTGGTCTAACCTAAATACTTCCAGAGATATCGACTAAGAAGTATTTCATTCGTATGGGAGGTGCCACGCCCCCATTTTCGTTATACCCAGTTGTTTTGGAGGTGGTAGGGATCGATCTCATATAATCTCTCACCAAATTCCAGTGGTCTAACCTAAATACTTCCAAAGATATCGACTAAGAAGTATTTCATTCGTATGGGAGGTGCCACGCCCACGGTAGGGATCGATCCCATATAACCCCTTACGGAGTTTCAATGGTCTAACATAAATACTTCCAGAGATACGGACAATGGAAAATTTCATTTGTATGGGAGGTGCCACGCCCCCTATATATATCAAAATATTTTTTAGCCTGTGACCATCCCAGGAAGATGTGGGTGTGTAAAATTTGGTTACGATCGGTTTATAAGTTTAGGACGCAAGTCGATCTATACCTACATATATATTTACATATGTAATTTGAATTTTATATATATAGATGGCTTACCTTTGGTACCTTGGCTGCTGGCGATCTCTTGAACGTTCGTAAAAGAAGTGACCGCGAGCACAGGAGCTACGAAGGCGCGCGTTATAGTTAAGGGAGCCTCCCCAAGGCGCCCTGTTCTGAAGCCAGAAGGTGTCCTCTCGTGTATCGCGAGCGCTTCGCTTTGTGTACGTCGTGGATACGGGGCCGCCCTGCCAGCGGTACGTCGTGACGAGCGGGGCGGACGTGGTTCCGCGTCGGCACGGCGCCCTCCGGAAGGACGTGTCTCCGCGCTATCCCCGCGTGGAATATTTGAGGGCTTCTCATGGTGAAGGAGGGGTCGAAAGCGGCGAGGTTCCAAAGCAACCGGTGGAGCCCTGGACGTTAGTGCGGTGATGTCTTCCCTGCGATTAACTTCTTCGTCATCTACTTCCTCTGCCCATGTTAACGTCTTCTCTTTCTCTGCAACGTGGATGGAAAGTGCTCCCTCCGAGCTTGCGTCGTCGTCGTCGTCGTGGACGGTCGGTGGTGCCTCGTCGGTATGAGTCGAAGTATGGTGCTGTTGATTGAACCGGTGGCACCGATCTTCGCTGGGGCATGACCTCCTCTGGTGAAAGGGTGACAGGCAGTTAGTGCAGTACCGCGCGTTGATGATCACCCTTAGTCGCTCCACGTTGGACAAGCCCCGGTAAATTGGGCACAGTCGAATACTGTGCGACTTCTGGCACAGGCGGCACGGAATGGTAAACGTGACGCCCCGAGTTTCCGCCTTTTTGCGTTGGATGCTGAAGCCAGTCATGCTGAAAGATTAGTCGTCGAGCATTAATTGTCACGGATTTATATTTCCGTATGTCGGGTGGTTTGTGGTCTTGCACATACTTAAACACGTTTGGTTTTGGCTTTTTGTTTGGCAATTTTTTCCTATCTGGCAGCTTTGTCACGAATGACAATTCCCTGCAAACCCAGAACACCGTACATAATGGTGAGTGTAGTAATTCGTTGGAGCCCGAACTGTATTATTTGTTGGTAACCTGGTGTAAAAAAGCTAGAAATGGTGCGAGGTCCTGCAACTTTTGTTGTAGTTTGGTTATCATTAAGCGGTATGTGCATGCATTTGCTCTGAAAAGACTAAGTTTGTGGTCTCATCACGTCTGGTTCTTATGTGGTGCATAACCAGCTGATCGACACCGTGTGCAATCAGCTCGTAAATCACCCACATCTGCTGTTTTACAGACGTGGTCAGCAACTCTGTGCTGCCACATCACACCGCTGACGACTGTGTCACTTGTCAATGTAAAGGTGCCGACAGATATACCGCGACACCCATGAATTTAACATAACCCCCTTGTGCCAAGGGGAGTTGAACGCTCATTGCGGTGAAAAATCTACCATACCGAGATATTTCCCTTTTTTTGTTGTGCAAATAAACTGGCAATTGTGGACAGTTGCATTGAAAAAATAATGGTGGAAGAAATTAAATATTCTGTGAAGAAGTGGTTAGTTTCAATATTTTTGACCACGCTATATTTCGTCTTTGCGATTAAATTAATAAAGTACGGGCAAAGATATTTATTTCCACCAACATTCTTAGGAGTGAAAAATGCGTATAAGGGTGCACATTCATAGTGACCCAGAATTCCCCTCACACCATGTGAAAAAGTTTCACCCACAAAAAGTGGTGGAGATTTGTAACGAGTACATACCCGTTACGATCATGTGTGGGTACCGATCGTTACGCAAAGTGGCTACGCTAATTCATTCAGCACTGCATACATTCCTGAATGAAATGTCATTGTTGGAAAATACACACGAGGTAAGTAGTAAAATTTGTGTTGTTGATAATTTTTCTGCAATGAATTAATATTTATTTATTTTTTCAGGTGGCAGGTGGATCATTGGGGGATCGGAGCAGTGGATACATGGCGGATTTCGAGGTAAGTATAAGTTTCCGCTGCCGAAATCCTGTATCGTTTCGACAGCGTGGAAACCATGTATGTGCGTGTGTGTATCACTCGCTGTGGTGGCCGGCGCCCAGCGATGGATACCTACATGAAAATTATGTAGATATTCAATTCTAATTTTTTATCTTTTTAGGTTTTATGGGCAGCTTTCTATATGCCCCATCAATGAGCAGCCAAACATATGCTCCATCAATGGGCAGCATTCTATATGCCCCAACGGTGTATTCCACACAAATGTGTGATGAAAATATTAATGCCCTATTGTGGCATGGCGCATGGGCGGGTGATGAAATTTAATTGATGCGCCGGGGGAATAAAATGTACGTTCCACCTGTTTTGTGAAATGAACGTATCAATCCATCATCTCTAAACAGAGTGGCAAAAGGAGAGTGGGAATGTTCGCTGAAAGGGTTTCCTTTTTTTATCGGAAGTCGATGGTGAAGTGGGAATTACATTGCCGCCTCATGCTATTAGAAAGCATTTGGGCGAAGCGTACTACAATGTATGAGCGTGCCCATTTACCGACAATCGAGGAGGGACATCAGCGGGCTGAGCGGCACAACACCAGCGATCATGTCGCCGAGAAGCACAGAAACGACAAGGACTGATACCTAATCGGGTGAGTTACATACATCTCTTTTTACGTAGCACTCCAGTAAGATCTGGCCTATCAAATGGTCTCATCGATATGTATGGCATTTCAGCTGATGTGGTGAATGCTGTAGCAGCTATTTTAAGGTTGTAATCCCCCTTTTTTTTCAAAACTAATGGCGATTCCCTATGAAATTACAGTACATACCTATATAGGTATGTTAATTGTCTCCTTTGGCACCCAACTACTAATAAATTAGCTAAAACCAAACAAATACCAAACATTTTAACGATGAGATATATGCCTTTTCATTGTATATTAAAAATTTTGTAAAGGTTTTGAAATTGTTGCATATTCTCTATACCCACGTCGATAGGAAAGACCGGGTATTTCAGGATGGTAGAGGGACCTCTCCTGATCACAAATATATATATCATAGGGTGCGGAAATGTACCACTTTTATTGCAAAATTCATGGGACACCATTCTAAATCGCAGCCTAATTAAATTGTCCGAAATTTAATTGATGCGCCGGGGGAATAAATTAAATAAATTGTGTGTGATAGAAAAAGTGCGTATTAAACTGCCGCCTCATGCTATTAGCAAGCATTTGGATGAAGCGTACCCATTTTGCAAACAACACTTGGTATTTCATCGTTTACATGCGCTTTTGTACGACCGCTTACGGACAATGTATGAGCGTGCCCATTTACTGACAACCGAGGAGTAACACCAGCGATCAAGAAAGCACAGAAACAACATAAAGACAAACCTAATCGGAAATACAAGGCGAAGACAATTACCCTACATCCCTGGAAATGCTCCCGAATGTACTGGATGGAAATATGGATTCAAAGATTTGGCGCGTGAAATGTTCGGCTGACCAAATCCCTATTATTGAAGGAGCGGGTGAATTATGTACATATGTCTCTTTGTAAGTAGCACCAGTGAGATCTGGCCCACCAAATGTTCTCATCGATATGTATGGCATTTCAGCGCGTAATGTGGTGAATGCTGTAGCAGCTATTTTAAAGTTTTAGCAATAATAATGGCTATTCCCTATGAAATTATAGTACATGCCTATATAGGTACTGAAAATGGTGGTATTGTTTGTTTTTAGCGAATTTATTAGTAGTCGAGTGCCAAAGGAGACCATTACTACTTAAGAGATATATGCCTTTTTAGAAGCTTGTTTATTGAAAATTTTGTAAAGGTTTTTAATATGTATATTATACATATGCATTTAGTGTGCAAATAATTAAAATTCTTGTATTTCAAGATTAAATCTAATAGTTACTCTAAGGTCATTTCTAAACTTAGTACAGAAGTCATAAAAATTTAATTCATTCATCATTGAAGGCTCAATGATTAGTTTATCGTACATATCTTCACAACATGTCATCGGCGAGATCTTGGGTGGATGTGGTTTTTTCGAATTTGCTAAATCTGAATTAAAATTTTCTGAATTTATAAAGGAAATTCTGAACCAACTCAAGATTTTATGAATCTAAAAAGAAATTCTGAATTGCAACTATGTATGTACCATTTTCCGACTAGTATCGAGCTTGTTTGAAAATTGTGAGCGTATTTAGTAGGTATGAGAATCAGCTACTATCTATTTTTCATTATTCCGGGAAGTGGACCATGGACCGAAATATTTCAAACTTCTTTATTTATAGCACAAGGGTTTTTAGATGGTTTATAGGTTAATAGTCCTATTGCCTGCAGAGACTTCACGGTATTTGTTTCTGCTGTGTGAGGGTGTGCCTAGTAAAAATGATACCCCTGTCCCGAATTTAGCACCATAGATATTTCATAAAGGTTCATTTGGGGTTTATTTACAAAATGTGTTATGCATAAATAGACCTATATACATGACAGAAACGGAAGCAAATGGTTCCATTATTATTGGGTGGAATATATCCACGTTACTATTTTTATAAGCTAATTTATGTATTCGTGGGGGTCCATTCTTTATGGATCAGGACAGGGTTTTCTCCTCTGCGAAAATTGTATGCCCCGGCTGCTAGTACACCACATTTCCTCGATTGCTTTCCAAAGTTAAGTCAAAATCTTAGACTTCGAAGTCGCGAAGGCATATTTCAGGAGCCAAAATTGGGTAAGAATGCGATGTTTTGGTGATTTGCGGCGAATTGTTGCCGCAAAATTCTCAACTTCTGTTGCAGATCGGTTCTTCCGATTGCGGTAAGGTTCGGTAGCCTCGTTACATTTTAACGAGTGCGTTTGAGTTCTTGGGAGATAGGCTCACTTGTTTGGTGAGCAATACGGTGGTACGTGTGTTTGTTGTAGCTAGGAGAGGGATACATTTCTTTGGAAGAAGGCGTTGAGTGCACCTTCAAGTTCTCTAATCCGAATAGTAATTAGAAGTGGAACTAGAGAGACTTAGAAGTGGAATATCACTCCCTCCCTCCATCCTCATTACCAGGTGGAAGTAGGACCAATTTCGTGATTGGTCTGGTGGTCTGGCCCCTTGCTGTGTCGAGTTCGACGACTCGGACTCGGTTATCAGGTCCCCGATGTGGATTCACTATTCGACCCAATCTCCATTCGTTAGGAGGTAAGTTATCTTCCTTTATGACGACTAGGTCGCCTTGTTTCAGGTTCGATTGTGGATGTTTCCACTTAACACGTTTCTGCAATTCGGTGAGGTACAAGGTTTTCCATCGTTTGCAAAAAGTTTGGTGTAGGGACTTAAGTTTCTCCCATCGGTTTACTAGCGAGGCGCGATTCTCGCTGACGTCGATCTCGGGCGGGGCTAATAAATGGCCGCCAGTGGGGAAATGCCCTGGGGTGAGAGGTTCCAGGTTAAACGGATCATTAGATGAGGGGCTTAATGGTCGAGAGTTGAGACACGACTCAATCCTGCAAAGTAGGGTGCCGAACTCTTCCAGAGTAAATTTATGATCCAACGCGATCCTCTGGAAGTGGTGCTTAAAGCTCTTGACCCCGGCCTCCCATAATCCTCCCATGTGTGTAGCACCTGCTGGGATGATATGCCACGTAAGGGTTTGGTGGCTGTATTTGGATAGGGTTTGGTTGCGAGCGTCCGCTAAAAAGGCTTGAACGGAGCGCCCTGGATGCTCCAACAAAGTTAGTTCCATTGTCGGAGTAGATGTTTTTCGGACACCCCCGTCTAGCCACGAACCTATCGAGAGTTGCCAGGAAATGAATTGCCTTGGTTGAAAAGCAAACAAAGAGGCAGACGTAGCCCTTTGAGAGACGACATCCTCTTCCGCTGTACGATTTGATGTCGAAAGGTCCGGCAAAATCTACGCCGGCGTTCGTGCATGCTCGGGAAAAGGGCGTGCGTTCCGGTGGAAGGTTCCCCATAAGTTGGGTTTGAGACCGCTTCCGGTAAATAGTGCAAACTTTGCAATTGTGAATGACAGACCGGATCATATTTTTTACCCTCGGGATCCAATATTGCGTGCGTATGAGACGCAGCATGAGATGGTTTTCACCGTGAAGGGATATCTGGTGGACAAACTGGATGAGAATACGCGTGAATCGATAGGGGTAAAGGAGGACGATCGGGTGGCGCTCGCTGTAGGCGAGGTCCTGGGATGCAGCAAGACGACCGCCCACCCTCAAAATGTTATGGTCGTCAACGAAGGGGTTAAGGGGGAGGACGTCGCTTTTCGTCCCGATGGGTTTCCCGGTTTTTATGTTAACCAATTCTTCGGGAAAATGTTTCTTTTGATAAATTTCTATTAAGCGTCGAGTCGTTGCCTTAATTTCGTCGGGCGAGATTAGGTAAGACTGCGCTTTAAACGAAGATTTAGTTTTAGGATTAGTTCTTTGAGAGAGCCTCGTGACAGATGATATATCTCTCAAAGCTCTGGAAAAATCGGAAAATCTGTCGAGGAGGTCCTCACTCTGGTTTACTTGCACAGCTGCGTGGCTTTGTATCCTTTTTCCTTCAATGTTTGTACCATATTCCTTTTCTTGGGTAGGCCATTTTGTCTTGTCTTCTTGTAACCAAGAAGGTCCCTGCCACAACAAAACGTTGTCGACTAAGTCATTCGATGATAGTCCTCTACTGGCCAAATCTGCTGGATTGTGTGCATATTCGACGTGGTGCCAAGTTCGATTTCCGACTTTTTCTACGATTTTTGTTTCCCGGTGAGCGACGAAGGTCGTCCAGGAGCAGGGGGGTTTTCTAATCCATGCTAGAACAATCGTCGAGTCTGTCCATATAGGGGTGTTTA
Source organism: Sphenella marginata (assembly GCA_951509765.1). Classification (NCBI taxonomy): domain Eukaryota; kingdom Metazoa; phylum Arthropoda; class Insecta; order Diptera; family Tephritidae; genus Sphenella; species Sphenella marginata. The sequence continues at coordinate 69,634,230 of OX608078.1, forward strand.
CATTGCCTAAGTTTAGGTTCTCGCGGATGGAATCTATTATTTCGGCCAACAAGACAGCCCCGCATAGCTCAAGTCGTGGCAATGAGATTGTTTTCACGGGGGCTACTCTTGTCTTCGCCATGAGGATATTGACGTGTACCTGATCTTTCACCTTTGCTCGTAGGTAGACTGTAGCTCCATAAGCCTTCTCCGAAGCGTCACAGAACCCATGTATTTCCACGTCGTTACTTGGCGTAAAATACACCCATCGTGGCTGGTTGGGTAATCCTGCATGAAGGTTTGCCATCGCTCTACGGTAGTTGCCGACACTGGCTCGCCCAGTCTGTACCTTCCAACCAGATGTTTTGCATTAGGATTTTGGCTACGATGATGATTGGGGCTAGCCAACCGAGAGGGTCGAAGAGTTTTTCGATAGCGGAAAGGATTGCCCTTTTGGTCAAACTATCCCGATTTTCTATTGGTTTTGCTGTGAAATAAAGGAGGTCGGAATGTGCGTTCCAACGTATGCCTAGGGTTTTGACTGTACTGGAATCCTCGAACTCTAGAAAATCTTCATTCAGCAGATGTTGTTTCGGTAGTCCGTTGAGTATTTTGCTGCAATTTGATGTCCATTTTCGAAGGGGGAACCCTGCTGAGTGTAGTGCTTGCGTGATTTCATCTCTCTCGTGAATTGCAGACTCAATGCTGTGCCCTCCTGCCAAGACGTCATCGACGTACATACTGGTCCGCAGAATATTTGCAGCTATTGGTTGCGAAGGCTCGACGTCATCTGCCAGTTGGTGCAATGTCCTTATCGCCAGATATGGGGCACAATTCACACCAAAGGTTACCGTCTTCAGCTCGTAAACGCTGATTGGATCTTCGGGACTGGTACGAAAGACGATCCTTTGGTATTGCGTGTGGTTGGCCTTTACCCATATCTGACGATACATCTTTTCGATATCGCTGTTGAAAACATATTTGTAGAACCTCCAGCGCAGTAACAGGATCGTTAGGTCGGCCTGGAGGATTGGGCCTGTATGTAGCACGTCATTCAAGCTTGTGCCATTCGCGGTAGGGCACGAAGCGTTGTACACCACCCTGACTTTGATGGTTGTGCTATCTTCCTTTATTACAGCGTGGTGGGGCAAGAAATAACAATCGGTTGATTGTGGTAGTATGACCGTAGAAACTTTTGACATATGACCTAATGTCTCGTATTCCGATACTACCCTGCTATACTCTGCCTGTAGGGCTGGTGTCTTTGATAAGCGCGTCTCATTCCGGTAGAATTGAGAGCAAACGCCCTTAAGCGAAGGCCCTAAGCTGGTGTCGCTAGGAAAATCGCGTTTGAAGGGAAGAGCGACTATATATTTTCCATCGGAGTTTCTGGTCGTTGTTGAATTGAAGAGTGCCTCGCAATAGGCGTTGTCTTCATTGAGTGCCTTTTTCTTCGGGATATCCTCTAACTCCCAGAAAGCGGTTAACTACTTGTCCAGGTTTATTTCGTTGAAAAATGACACCCGAGTATTGGTTGGTTGAGGTGCGTCTGCACGACCGGTTAGGATCCAACCGAATACGGTTTCTTGGGCTAGAAGCGTGTTTAATACGTTCTTCCGTATACCGTTTAACATAATTTGGGGATAAACGTCGCCTCCGAGAATGAGGTCAACCGGTTCATTTATGAAGAACCTTTTATCCGCCAGTATTAAGTCCGGGAATGCTTGCCTTGTCATTGCGCTAACTTGACAAGTCGGCAGATCCCCTGTAAGTTGTGGTAGTACAAGGACCACTTTGTCAATGCGCTCTAAGGGATTTGTAAGTGAACCTAATTGAATTTGACACGACTGTTTAACCTGTGCTGACAGCGTATTGTTGATGCCCGAAACTTGGACATGCATGCGCTTTGACTGCAGGTTTACTCTTTTCTTTAGTCTTTCGGCTATGAAAGAGCATTCAGAACCGGAGTAAATCAGTGCTCTTGCCGAGAAATTGACTCCATTGTGTTGGATGTTAACTCGAGCCGTCCGTAGTAATACCCCCTTAGTTGTATTTGCATGACAAGATGAAACATTACTAACCTCTTCTTTTCCATTTGCAGGTTCGAGTCTTTGCCTAGCCTGCTGTGAGGCCTATCGTCAGATGTGTTTTGCCGCCACCTCTGGTTCATTGCTTTTGGCTGAGCTGTTGCCAGATGGAGTAAGGTGTTGTGCCTTGCGTGACACGAGCTGCAGTTAAAGGAACTAGTGCAGCGTGTCACCGTGTGCCCAGCCGACAGGCAGTTCAGGCAACAGTTGTTGCTCTTGATGTAGGCTATTCTATCTGATATGGTTAGCCCACGGAATTTTTGGCAATTTCGTAATTTGTGCTCCCTACTGTTGCACATTTTACACGACGCTGTTGGGGTGCTGGCTTGGTATACTCCAAGTTTCGAAGGCGTTTGCCGTGTATTATTTTGACTCTTGGGTGCTGTCAGTGATTTGCTACCCCTGAGGTCAGAAACAGTTTCCAACGTTTGGAAGCGGTTGGAGAGGAATTTGTCCATATCTTCCCATTTTGGTATTTCTGTTTTGTTCTCTATAGTTTGTTCCCATAGAGCCAGAGTACATTCGGGAAGTTTGGTGGAGCAAAGATAGGTTATAATTCCATCCCAATTTGATATGTCAATTTGATGACACTGAAGCGCTGAGATGCAATTATTAATGTCGCGCTGAAGCTTTTTGATTGCTGTACCGCATTTATGTTCGACGGACGTTAAACTAAATAGCGATTTCAATTGCGTATTAACTAGGATACGCTTGTTTTCATATCTGTCGCTTAGATTTTTCCAGGCTGTGGTAAAACCTTCGTCGATCAAGGGACATCTCCGCATAATCTCCTTCGCTTCCCCTAGTGTTTTCTGGTTGAGGTGGTATAGCTTTCCAACCGGGGTAAGGCGTTTATTTAATATGTATATGGCCGTGAACATATCAATAAAATTTGGCCAGGATAGGTAGTCTCCTTTAAACACATCGGTGTCACAAGGTGGAAGTCGTATGTTCTGTTCACGGCTGGAAGTATCAGAGACTTGTGGTGCTGGAGTTGCTTCAACTGTTAATTTCTCTATTTCACCATTAATTGCAGCCATGCCTCTCGCGTAACATGCGAAGCAGGTCTTATTTTTTTGTCTTAATGACTCCAGGTCTTCCTTGGATAGGTCTAGTGAACTTAAAAGACTTTCATAGGATGCTTTAGTATTTTTCCACAATGACTTTAGCTCTTCTTGATGAATGGCAAGGGTGTGCTTATCTTGGTCTTGTGGGCTGAAATCTGGGTCAAACGAAACGACGCAATCTGAAAGACGTATGTAAATCTCCATTTTTTTTAATAATTTTAAAAATCTTGTTTGTTTGCAGTGAAACACTAGCGGACTGAAATGCCTAATAGAAGTGCTTTGAATATATGGGAAAATATTCAAAGTGAACCAGATATTTATCTTTTTGAAGATTTGCTGTATCGTGGAACGTATATGTGACCCAGATAGAAATCGCAAGGATTTAATGTGTCTTTTAGCACGCTGAGAGTGAACGTGTGTGTTGAATAAAATGGAAAAACAAATGCCTAACAGCCAAAAAAAAACCAAAGTGTTTCCAATCCAAAGTGTAATAAAATGTGTAAAACGTCGTTTAAAATGTATTATTTATTAGACAATTAAAATCGACAAAAATGTAAATGATCTTAATTTAATACAATATCGAGTGTTGTTTAAAAATATGTGAGTTTGCAACAATGTCGGAAGGAATAAATGCCACAAGCCACCCAACGAATGCTATAGTTCTGTCGGTATCACCTAATACAAACGTTCGACGAAGTTTTAAAAAGATACAAGTAAATATTGTGATATTTTTTGCAAATGCATCAATCAAGTGGAAGTTTAAATTATTGTTGAAATTCAACAATCAATGGACTGTAATATTCGAAAGAATAGAGACTCTACAGTAAATAAAAAATACAAGAGGTTTAGCCACTGCCTGTCTGCCTTGAGCTGTGTCGAGGAGCCCTTACCACTGGAGGGGGGAACTTCTCGATAGTCAAAAGGCGCTAAGTGTGTGTTACGGACACAAAGAACCTCAACTTGCTCTGATCTACAAAGTTCTATCACAATTTCACTTGTGGTACGTGATTGCGTAATTACAAAAAAATTGTGCACTAAAATAAACCACTTACCTTAAAAAGTTTAGGGTTTAATATGTGCAGTGATGAGAACTGTGTACGCTGATGATTTGACGTGATGTGATGTGATGTTATGGACTGTATTGTGATGTGATGTTGATGGACTGTATATATGTCTGTCCCTGTTGCTTGCTGTCACTCGCTACAATTGGTATTCGCTCGTTGACTATTGTGTGAATTTATTGTGTTATAATTAATTATAGTTTGATGCGGCTGATATCCAAAATGAAACTTTGAGTTGATTTCCAAAATCGTGGTAGAATTCCTGGCGTGAAAAGACCAAATGTTGCGGCGGCTTGCTACTTGGTAGGACACTGCCAAGTTAAAAGCGCTCGTAATAAGGGGTGAGTGGAAGAAAGTAAAGAAAAAACTAGTTAGTTCGTATAAACAAACAAAAGTACACAAGTTTATTAAAAGCAATGTTTAAAAGCAATAACAAGTGAAAGTAATTGAATTAAAGTTGAATTAATTAATCAAATGAAAATATATGGAACGGAAATTTGGAATTTATGAAATATGGCTTACCTTTGGTACCTGGTCTGCTGGCGATCTCTTGAACGTTCGTAAAAGAAGTGACCGCGAGCACAACAATAATTTAATTCGTATCCCCACCGGATAATACGGTTATCGGTTTCGACCGAGGTAAAATTAAAGGCTCTGCGCATTAGGGTGTGTCTTAATATTTAGGCCGGTGGCCTAAACACAAATCATCTTTTTGTCTGATCAACCGAGCCTACTCTTCTAACACCCATATCCCTCTGGTCCTCCCCCGTTGAAGCCGCTAGGTTTCTGGGACTTCCGTTAGTAGAGTTTGATACTGACTATCTACCTAGGCAGGGCAACGTAGTGCTACAACAACAACAACAACAGTACTTTCAGTAAAGAATGCCCAGCATTTAAGAGATACCTTGAAAGTAAGTCAAGGATAAGAAAGTAGCAATCAAGAGTTAATAATATAACCTGTATGTACCTAAACGTTAATAGTATTTTAGGTAATAAAACTGAATTAGAAAGGGTCCTTGAAATTAAAAATCCTGCAATAATTTTGTGTTCTGAAACATGTGCCACAAATCACATTACTGATCAAGAACTAAATATACAAACCTACAAACTAGTACAGTGTGATTCTCATAGTAGGCATACTGGTGGAACGATGATCTATATACATGATTCTATTGAGTATATTATTCAATATAACAAATCGATTGATAAAAATATTTGGTGTATTTTCATAAAATTGAAGCATTTTAATCCAAAATGGCAGATCGGTGTGGTGTACCACTCACCTAGCACTAGTGATGCTGATTTTATTAACTATTTGCGTAGCATATTAGGTAGTAGATACTTGTGAGATGTCTGAGAGTAACATTCTTATAGGTGATTTTAATATTAATTGAAATAATACAACAACATATAGCACTCAATTAATTGATCTCTTTAAGGCATATTCTATGCACCAAAAAGTTAAATTTGATAATCGTATAACGGATACATCCAAAACCATTTACTGTTTTCAAACATGAATAATATACACTCAGGGAAAAAATCGTTCTAAAACGAACGAAACAAGTCCAAAATAGAGAACATTCGTACACGAAAGTCTGTTAAGTATGTTTTGACTTAACTCGAGAACGATGGTCTTGTTTTGAGAACGAATTTTTCTAGCACACTTTTCGGGGGTTCCGTGAACATTTTGGGCTTATTTTGACACCGTTTTGGCATCATTTTAGGAACATTTCGGGCATGACTTAAGAACCATTACGGTTCACTTCAAGAAAGTTTGGGCTTCATTTTAAGAACATTTTGGGCTTGAGTTGAGAACCATCACGGTTCACTTCAAGAACGAAAATGTTCATTTTAAGAACATTTTGGGCTTGAGTTGAGAACCATTACGGTTCACTTCAAGAACGAAAATGTTCATTTTAAGAACATTTTGGGCTTGAGTTGAGAACCATCACGGTTCACTTCAAGAACGAAAATGTTCATTTTAAGAACATTTTGGGCTTGAGTTGAGAACCATTACGGTTCACTTCAAGAACGAAAATGTTCATTTTAAGAACAGTTTGGGCTTGAGTTGAGAACCATTACGGTTCACTTCAAGAACGTTTGGGCTTCATTTTAAGAACATTTTGGGCTTGAGTTGAGAACCATTACGGTTCACTTCAATAACGTTCTGTGCTCACATTGAGCACCTTTTGGTCTTATTTTAGAATAATTTTGTTCTTGTATTTTTCATGTTCTTTTTTGTTTTCAAAAATCATTAATCCAAAACCTTTTTACTTAATTCAGTATGTTTTTTTTTGTTTTTAACATTTATTTAAGCATTTAGCTTTTAATAAAGCCGAGTATGCAGTTTTGAGTATGCCGTTTTGTAGCCCATTTAATTTTTAGTACAACGAAGAAAACAATTTTGCTTATTTTTGGCAATTTTTTTCTGTCAACCTTAGGCACTTTTTTCATACAAATTTTTAAATGTATTTTTATTCATATGACAGAAGATAAGCACTTTGTTGTACTAAAATAAAATAGGCAAAATACAAATTATTACTGTACATTTTTAAACCATAGGTATTAAAATTCCAGTCATGGCTGCTTTAAAAAACTTAAAAAATAATAAATTATATCATTTTTCCAAAAATCTTATAATGAAGTAAATTGAATTTTTATGATTTTGTACTGCTTTGAAGGATTGTTTTGTTCATTTGATCTTAAATCGAAAAAAAATAAAAGTCGTGTACTATTGGCATCTAATGTCATCAATTTTCTTTGGTTTCAGTAAATTCCAAATCAACAGTGTAATTATAGTTTACTACGCTATTTGTATTATCATAAAAAAAGGATATTTAAAGATAAAATGAAAAGCCGAGCAACTCAGACTCTCCGAATATCATTTTCGGTACATCAGAGACGTCAGAAAAAAGATGGCATCATTAGTTTTTTGCGTCTTTCTAGGTCATCTTTTTTTCATTCCAGAACGCCGTGTACCCTGGTGCGACTATCAGGGCGGTGGATCTCAGCGAGATCCCATGTAGACCGAGGGCTAGGGTTTGGATACCAGCCAAACCAGAGGAGCCAGAAAAGGACCTAGAGGAGTTCAAGGCCTTTGATCCGGACTTTCCGACCACCAATTGGAGGGTCCTCAGACTGGAGTCGGTCCCTCTCCTGGAAAAGACGAATTAGATGGTGAATTTCGGTTTCGTCCAGGGTAGGGTCCGGGTGTACTCCAACGACCTTAGGTCAGTGCAGGACCTTGAGGGGGAGCTGGAGAAGGACGACAGAGAAGGGGTGGTTGAGGATGTCGAACCTAGCCGGGCCGCTCCGATGGACGGTACGGAACAGGACGACGCCGCATCGACCCTCTCACTAGGTTCTTCTCTGGGCTTCGGGAGATTATGAGAGGCGAACTCGGGGGCTGAGCCAATGTCTGATGAAGACATTGCCAATGTCACGGTGGTGGAGAGGTGTACCAACCCTGATGGTGCGGGTGCTACAGATTAATCTCCACCATAGTAAAGCAGCGGCTCCTTTCGGGATCAAAGGGTGCACCGGATATAGCCCTCATCCAGGAGCCATGGGTGGTCGGCACAACATTTGCGGGCTGAAGGCTGCAGGGTTTACACTGGTAAGTGGAGGCACAGTCGGGAAGCTGGGGCATGCATCCTATTGAAATCTAATATACATGCTTTATTTCTTCCTCAATTTAGCGACGAGGTTACGACATCCGTGCAGGGGGGGGCATCTCATCTACATAGCATGTTAACAACAGCAAGAGTCATTCGAACTCAAGTCTGTTGAAATTCAAATTAACTGCTTTTCGAGTTATGAATACAGCGGGTAAAAATCGTAAAACTAAGTGTTCCTCGTGATTCTAGTCACGGTTGCCATAAGTTTAACCAAAAAAATTACCAAGAAGTTCAAAAAAAGTTACCAAAAATTACCAAGCAGTACACAGCGCAGTCGTATTGAATTACACTGGTTTACAGCCAAAATGCACCAGAGAGGCCATAGTGAAATTCCTATGTAAAATCACCTCCTAATTCCGAAAATCAAGGTTATTTTTAATTGAATGGTACCGTTTTTGAGATATTTACGATTTACCGTTATTTCAAAAAACAAAAAAGATGACTCCACTTAATCGTGTATATCTCAAGAACAAACTGAGCTCTTAAAAAACGGTTTGAAAAATTTGAAAGCTTATAAAATTTACTATAATCAGTACATACAATACTTTTTGCTAGGTCCTGCAGATTCAAACATAGTGAACAATCATTACGGATTTTTAAAATTTTTTTTGTAAAAATATAAAAAAATTTGTATTTTGAGAGGAAGCGTCTCGAAAACTTTTTGTTTTTTTGCAGATATTTTTTCCTTTGACAATTCCAAATCCCTTATCCAATCATTGAGTTGTGCTTGTGACAAAGAATTTCTTTCGTTTTCCGTTTGAAATTCAGTACAACATGATGCCGCGTAATCAGATACTACTGTTGACAATGAAACTGGAGGCAGAACTAAAGTTAAATTTGATTCTGGCAATGTCGCTTCTATTGAAATTAGTTCTGGTAATGACACTGTAGATACGCTCGCTTAGGTTACTTTTCTGGACTTTCCAACCCCAAGTACTTTTGTAGTACAAATATAGCAGTCCGTTGAATGGCAAGTTGGTTCCCTCCACTTCATTGGTGTAATAAATTTCACACGTCGCCTAAATAGATAGTTTCAGAAATTAGTCAGCTATGCATTAAAAGGGAACAAATTCCTAATTTTTACAACGTACCTTTTTGTTCCGGTTTCCGAAGAAATCAATTCGACTCGGCATGTGGTGCACACAGTGTTCGGTGTCCATGGTTTTTCATTGTTTTTAGGCTCAATTCCAAAACACTTATAGTATGTACACTCAAGCTCTCGCGAATTTTTATTCATTTTTTATTTTTAAGTAAATGACGGGTTATAAACTGCAATTATAAACTGAATAGTATCCGGCGAGCCTTGCAGATATTATGAAGGAACAAGGCGCATGTACTCTTATTTATACTTAGATCCAGTAAAAATTCAAGCCTACCTAAACAAAAAGGTTCCCTAGTTCTACAAATAAAACACTACCTGCCTCAAAAATATGCTCTTGTTTAAAATGTACCTAGGTTTGAGAAAACGACACTAGCAGCTTTTTGTATCTAATAACTTTTCGAAAATCTACCTGCTAACTAACTAACTGATATACGAATACTAACACATATGTACCAGTAGGGTACTTAAGCATTAAATGGATATATTTACTTGAATGCTTATAACTTTTGTATTAGTTAATCGATTTTGTTCACTGATAGCTTGTTTTTTTGTAATAAAACAGAGCTTAGAGGGGGGAAAAATATCTGCAAAAACACAAAAAGTTTTCGAGATGCTTCCTCGCAAAGTACAAATTTTTTTATATTTTTACAAAAAAAATTTTAAAAATCCGTAATGATTGTTCACTATGTTTGAATCTGCAGGACCTAGCAAAAAGTGTTGTATGTACTGATTATAGTAAATTTTATAAGCTTTCAAATTTTTCAAACCGTTTTCGAATAGCTCAATTTGTTCTTGAGATATACACTATTAAGTGGAGCCATCTTTTTTGTTTTTTGAAATAACGGTAAATCATAAATATCTAAAAACGGTACCATTCAAGTAAAAATAACTTTGATTTTCGGAATTAGGAGGTGATTTTACATAGGAATTTCACTATGGCGTCTCTGGTGCAGAAAAAAAGTTGGAATTTGTGATCCAGTGTTATCAGAGAAAGTAACAATTAAATTTTACTTATACTTGTCAGGGGATAAAAGTTTAAAAGTAAAAGCCCGGTAGGTATGCTGTTGAAAAGAAAGTGCTCAAGAAATATTTTCGATTATTTCTTGACCATGAAATTGTCATGAATAGCCAAGAAATTTTGACGTTCCGTTCTGCATGTTGAATAAATCCAATTTGCCGCTTTTTATATGAATTTCAATAGTTATTTTATTATATTTTTTGTTTTTATTTTTCCGAAGCTTCAGTTTTGCTTCAAGAAACAAAGCGACAACTATTTACTTCTTGCCAAAGCCAAAGTTGCGCAGGTCTTTTTTTTTGTAAAAATTTTCCAGAAATTAGCAGTAGAAAAGTAGAAGAGATTCTGACACAAGAAATTTTTCTTAAGCTTTTCGGCTCTACTCAATATCCACTCTACTTTTGAAGTAACTCCTGAAGAAATTCTAAACAAAATTTCAAAACAAACAATAAAAATAAATATTGTTTTCTACACGGCTAAAAGTTTTAGCCTAGATTTAAAACTTTTTGGGGCTATATATACACCTAGACCAATATGTCTGGGTTCAAAGTGTTGTTTGGAATTTCCAGTAAGATTAACTTCCTTTGACTAATTTAATTATTTTTGTATAAAAGTATGTGTGAAAACACAATAAAAATACTGCAACTCAAAGTTAAGAACTTCGTGGAAAATTCATGAAAATTCTAGAAATTAATGAAATTAGTCTAAAGAAGTTAGTTTTACTGGAGATTCCAAAAAAACCCTTTGAAAGCACAGATACTGGACTAGGTGTATGACCAAACCAAATTTGGTTTAGAATTAAATTTATCCGGTTGTCATAGAAATGCGCGTAAAAAATTATTTAAATTTTAAACCGAAAATGTTAACAATTTTTTATTTTTTTAAAAAATGTTAGGACTTGAAACGACGTGCGCCAAATCAGTGAGCAATGCTCTACCTACTGAGCTACGGCGCACTCATGAATTTTGTGCAAAAAGCACACATATTCGCTATGTATACGACTTTTGTTGTATTTTTGCTTACCCCAGTTAAGTTTTAAATAAAAACCACAAAAAATTTAGAATTTGTGTCGGTAATTGAAAGGTTTGGAACTTATTACCAAAAAGTTTTAAAAATTGTGTAAACCGTTTAGAAAGAGGAAAATTTCAAATAAATAAAAATATAAATATGTATGTGTGTATTTACCGGTAATTCTTATTTACTGACCCTTTGGCCAAAAGCCACCCAGAAATTTTTTTCTGGCTACGCGCCTGGTGCAGATAGAGGTCAATGGAACGGCATATACATTGACCCCGATGTATATGGCGCACGATAAACCAGCTCCTACGCAGGCGGTGCGTAAGGCCGTGGAGCAAGTAAAGGGGCACGCCATCGTTGGGGCGATGCCAACGCACACAACCCGGCGTGGGGCAGCACCGGAGTAAACGAGAGAGGTGAGTCACTCTTTGGATTTATACTACAGTATAATATCTTTTTATGTAATAGAGGCCAGGGGCCTACGTTTGTTACCAAAAGTAGAAGGGAGGTTCTGGACGTTACGCTTTGTTCGAGAGGTGCGGAACGTATGGTCGGAAATTGGAGGGTTTGCGATGAGCACTCCCTATCCGACCATCGCTATATTCGCTTCGATCTGGAAGGTTTACCGTCCATATCCCCCCCGTATAGAAATCTTAAGGATGCCAATTGGCAACGTATAGAGAGGAACTGGATAAGTACCTTTCCGACTATCATCCCCATGAACCCAGGGATATTGTAGAAATAGACGAAATGGTAGAAAAGTTCACCAACGCATATCAGGTGCATTTGGGTAAAGCCTGCCTCATTAAAAGGGCTAGGGGTAGGCAAAAACCACCCTAGTGGAACCCCTAGATAGATAGGTATAGGAAGCTTTGTAGACAAGGTTTTAATAGTGCGAAGGCCTCGAGGGAGGTTTCAAAGTGGGATGTGTATAAAGAGCACCTGAGAAAGTACAAAGGGGTACTCAGGAAATCTAAGAGAACCTCCTGAAGAGATTTCTGTAGTGTTATAGAGTATGTGTGGGAGGGTTCTAGGTTACGGAAAATCCTATCAAAATCACCTCGTTGTGGACCGGGCTGTTTGAAAAGGCTGGATGGGACTTGGACGAACACGGGGGAGGAAACGTTACAACTTCTCCTTGATACCCACTTTCCAAACGCGGAAAACGAGCATAGGTACCTAACTGATACGGGTCAGGGAGCATATGACCTGGGGCAGTACCTAGCTAATGAAAGAATAGAATGGGCCATTGGGTCATTGAAAGCATCGGGGCTTGACGGTATAGCACCAATACAGCTCCAGCAGTCCATGATACAGTGCATACCGTGGCTGCGGGCTATCTATATGGGAGTGCTGACCTTTTGTTACATTCCTAACACCTAGGAGAGTTCCAGCGTAATCTTTACACCTAAAGCGGGTAGAATACCTCACGTTGGCCCGAAAGATTTCAGACCAATCAGTCTGGCGTCATTCCAACTCAAGGTTCTTGTGATGTATGCCCTACAGGGTAATCACTATTACTTTGAATTTTTGCAAAAAAAAAAAAAGCTTCATGGTTTCAGAAACTTTCAAAAAGTTTAAGCAACCTTTGAAATTTTTCATCATAAATAGTTGTTGGTATTTTTTCATTTAGCTAACTACTTTACAATTTTCGAAAGTTTCAAAAAGTTTAAGCAACCTTTGAAATTTTCAATACAAACTTTTATTTGTATTGGTTCCCTTAGATAACTACTTTGCATTTATTTTAAAAACTTCATAGATTTAAAAACTTACAAAAAGTTTTAGCAACCTTTGAAATTTTTTTTTAACGCTTGGCGTGCCTTTGAATTTTCGGCCATTGTTAAGTGGAGAAAGGAACTGGCCAGTCGTTATTGTGTCGAATATAACCAAGTTCTGGTTACATATCAATAAAAATTTAATTCTGAAAACTTTTGAAATTTAATAAATTAATAAATATAACTATTAAACGCTGAAGTTAATTGTTCGTTTCGACCGAATTTTCCTGGCGAGAAGGATACTCCTGCCAAAGGGGTACTCCATAAAAATTGGTGCTCCGGTAAAAGTTGGAGAAGCAATAAGAATTTCAAGCAGAACTAAAAGTGCGCATATCAATTGCTGTACCTACTAGAGACCCATTTTCAACTGCAGTTAGTGTCTACCCACAAATCAACAATCAAATTTAAAAGAATTTCGCTAATAATAGATTTGATTAAAAAAAAATTATATAAATAATATTAACCTAAATAACTAAGATATGAATTATTTCTAATGATGTGCATAAATATGCATAATTTTTAAATAAGTTTTATTTAAATCCGGAAAAAAAACTCCTTCAACGTTTTCAATGTAAAAGCGAAAATATATGTAGTGTTGCAAATTTTTTTGTTTTGAAGTGTGCATAGACATTGGACATAACTTATACCTACTCACAAATGGGATCCAGCTGTTTGCGCAAACAACAATCAACCCCAAGATGAAGGTATGTAATTATCAATAAGTATCTGGTTGATACAATAACAAAAAAATATATAGTCGCTTATTTGATTTCTTGTTTTTGCTGTTAAAATTCAAACTTTTGTTCACCTAATTTAGTTTTTCAAGTACTCTACTTTCGAGTTAAATTTTAATTTTTTACGTTTTTGTACTAGTTGTTAATTTCAAATTGAATAATTTGTTTTAATTAATGAGATTCAGTAGACATGCTGAACTATTCGTTGAACAACATAAATTTTGGTTGATGTAACGTTAATGAATTTTAAAATGAATAAAGCTTAAATAATCTTTGTAATGTGATCCACGATTTGACTTCGATTTAATAGGCGGGTTGGGAGAGACGTTGATGTACTCTCACACATGGTTGGGAAGGGAGTGAGATGGGGACTACTTTCACCTATGTCCCCTGAATTGTGTTTGTTTTGGTAAGGTTTTGGTTTCGTCATTTCGCTACATCCATCTGACCGTATAGGAAAAAGTTATCCCTATGTTTGTCCGACTACTTAATACCCTGTTGTCCTGAATGAAATTTAAGTGCGTTTTTGCTGTAGTAATTTCATTGTAAGTTTGTATTTACCAGTGCATGAAATAAATGTATATGTATGTACGCAGTTAGATGGTTCCATACAAGAATCCCCCCCCAGCCGAAGAGCGTAGTCCTGGTCTAACAAGCATGCACGACCCTGTATGACATTTCACAGCCGCTATAACAACTAATGTACTAAGGTACATTACATTCTGGAGCGGCTCATGGAACCGCATCTCAGGGAGAAATTAGAGAACAAAATCATGCTCTCGCAGCATGCTTATATGAAAGGTAGATCCTCAGAAACAGCGTTACATGAAATTGTTACGCACACCGAAAAATCTTTGGCCAACAAAGAATTTACACTAGTAGCCTTCCTGGATATTGAGGGGGCCTTTAACAATGTCACGCCGGAAGCTATCACGGAAGCTCTGGCGGCCATGGATATTGAACCTTGGTTAGTATCTCTTGTGAACCAAATGCTGAGGAGCAGGAGGGTGCAAGCTTGTCTAGCCGGGATGACGGTAGGTAAGGCCGTCAACAGAGGTACGCCCAAGGTTGGATCGTCTCCCCTCTTCTATGGGTAGCTACATCAATGGACTGCTGGAAACCCTTTTCGTGGAGGGGTGGGTCTAAGGTCATTGCGTACGCGGATGACCTTGCGGTGGTGGTGAGTGTTAAGTACCCGCAAACGCTATTTGGCATTATGCAGAGAAACCTTAGATTAGTGAAAAGGTGGGCCGGTGGCAAAGGTCTAGGTGTTAACGCGGCCAAAACAGAGCTGGTCCTGTTTACTAGGAAATATAAAATTCCGACGCTGCAGCTACCAGCGTTAGGTAATACCATCCTCAAACTTGGCGATTCCGCTAAGTTCCTGCGTGTAATTATCGATAAGAAGTTCTCATGGAAAGAGAACATCCAGGAGCGTGCTAAAAAAGCTTTAGTGGCCCTATACTCTTGTAGAGGGGCAGTAGGGCAAAAATGGGGTTGACCCCCAAAGTCACACTTTGGTCCTATACCGCTGTGGTTAGACCGATTCTTTTGTATGGAGTCCTAGTCTGTTGGACGGGACTATCCTAGTGCAAAGAGTACAGAAAAGCGCGCTCATATGTGACAGCGGGGCGTTACGCACAACTGCGGCGGACGCACTATTTTGCCGATTGATCTAAGCGGTAAACTAGCTGCGGCATGTTCCGCATTGCGACTTAGGAATTTACCAGGATGGGGATCCCCTGGTATGGGTCATTCTTCCATCCTTGACGATCTGCCCGTGTACGGTTCTGACTACTGTACACCGAAGTACTGTTTTGAGAAAAAATTCTATATCACTATTCCGGAGAGAGAATACTGGGACATCGGACCGTCCCTGGATAATGGCTCCATCCATCTGTATACAGATGGCTCGAAACTCGACGATAATTTGGGAGGAGGGGTATGCGCTCCTCAGCTGGGTCTAAATCTTAGTTTTAGGCTGCCTGACCACTGTAGCGTCTTTCAGCCGCGATACAAGAAGCTGTAGAGCACCTGAAGACAGTGGATATCAATAACGGTGATGTCTACATCTTTTCCGACAGTCAAGCAGCTCTCAAGGCGTTGGGGGCAAGTACGTGCAATTCCAGGACTGTGGAGGGCTGCCGCAAATCTCTTAACGAGATGGCTGAGCAACTCTCGATTCACCTGGTATGGGTGCCGGGACAGAGGAGCATACCGGGTAACGAAATGGCAGACCAGCTTGCTAGAGGGGGCACATCCGCTCCGCTTGCACAGTCCTGGAAGGGTCTAGGCATGCCGCTCGCGACTAGTAAGCTCTTAACAAGGCATATGTTCCTCCAGGAAGCAAGTACATGCTGTCATGCAAAATTGATATGGCCAGAAATTAGTGCTCAGAAGAGAAAGGCTCTCTACTTATGGGGCTGCGAACGTCGAATATAGGTCTAGGCAGACATGCAGAAAGGTTGGGTATCCCGTTTAGTGACCTCTGCAATAGCTGCAGAGACGAGGAGGAGCCTGAAACGGTGAGGCACCTCCTATTTGAATGCCCCGCTCTGCGGGGCAAGAGGTTGAAGTATCTGGGGTCGGGTATTCTCCGGCATCTCGTTGAGCTAGCCTATATTAAGCTAAAGGACATCCTGCGCTTCGCGGATTCCGTAAAGTGGTTCGACAGGGGGTCGTTTTTAGACCCATGTGGTATCACAACGGGACCTCTGGGGCCTATGTGTGCTAGCCCATATGCTAGCAGCCACTGCAACCTACCTACCTAAAAGCTAGTTAGTAATGAACTAGTATGAATTCGTCACAAAATTTATAGTCAAAGAACTAGAATGTTTGCTGAGTAGTTTGGCAGTTCACTGCAGGGATGTTATGTACAATCGATCCATTCCGAGTTACAAGATGGGGCTTACAATTATACCGAAAGAGAAAAATTGGTAGCCGCTTGTCGCTTGATGTCTGGACAGATGAAACGGTTTGTTTCCATGTAAGTTCGGGCACATGGTCGAACTAAAGTATGCATTACTGGGATAGTGAGAGAACTCATTTTCAATCCAGGATGTATTTGCCCAGCTGCGACCTCGCAGAATTAAGCCCAGCGAAACGCCCCGCCCGGAACTGGAATTAAATGACACAACATTTCGCCAAAAATTTCACCACTACCCTCAGCGACATCTACAACCCAGTTGTTGTTTTAACACTACGTTGCCCTGCCTAGGTAGTCAGTATCAACCTTACCCAATATTGTCATCGAACTCTTCTAACGGAAGTCCTAGAAACCTAGCGTCTTCAACAGGGGAGGACCAGAGGGATATGGGTGTTAGAAGAGTAGGCTCGGATGAGCAGACAAAAAGATGGTTAGTAGTATGGGGGGACAAGCCGCTTGCCGGACAAACATTAGGCAAGTCGGGGTTCAGTCTGGATAGGTAAGAGTTTAACCTATTACAATATCCAGACCGGAGTTGGGCCAGCATCACCCTAGTCTCCCTAGGCAGCTCGCGCTCCTCTTCGGCAACGGATGGTGTTGTTGCCTGAAGAACGGCGTTCACCGGGAGAGAGCCAACATAGGAATTTACCGAATTCGTGTGGATGAGGGTGAGGGCCTGCCGGTGCACCTTAGGATCAAACGGCGTGGAAATCAGGTGCCGGATCTCATCGTAGTGTTTGCGTAGATGGCTCCTTATGCTCCTGGGGGGCGGATCGTCGTTGATCAGGCGTCCGTTCGGATGCTGCGGTTTGCAACAGTTGAACAGGAATTGCCTGGTCAACATCTCGCTATGCTCTTTAACGGCGAGCATTTTCGCCCAGTAGATAAAGTATCTGATTCACAATGGCGTTGCAGAACAAATTAATTTTTATAAAATATGCTTAAGCAAAAGCACTGCTGTAATTAATAAATGATTTCGCATGTAGAGGTAACCCACACCTTTAAAGCGATCCCTTTTTTATTAATATTGGTTCGAAATGAGAGCAGAAAATTAGAAGCAAAAACAAAAAGACCTTACAGAAATAATATATATGATGATGATACAGCAGTGGCGCAGGTGATAAGCGTGCCGGCTATGATGCGTGCGTTTACAGGTTCAAGCACGGGTTCGGGGCGGGTTAAGTTTTTTTTATAAATTGAATTTGCCTTGAAACATATAACATATGAAAACCTTTTATCATAATATTTTTTTTTAAATTTATTATATTTGTAACCCAATATTTCAATGTTTTTCTGTTTACGACCTCTATCTTGGAGTGAAAAAATCAAATGTTTTGAAAAAAAAACTATATAATTATTCCAATTTATTAATATTTCTCTTCTTATTTTTTTTTTTAAATATATCATATTTAATATACAAAAAGTAAAAACACAGTTTGTAGCTTCTTCATTTTGATATTTACGAAGTAGTTAGAAATCGCGTTAATTTTCCTAAAGACATCAACTATTTTCTTGAAGAACCGGATGCTGTTATTTTAAATTAAAAATGTTTATGGTAACAACAGAATTGTACTTTTCACAAAATATCGCTTAAAAAAATTAGTTTAAGAAAAAACATTCAAATATATGAGAATTATTAGCTGATATATGTATATTGGCTTGAATTAGTACATGTTTTCACTCTCAAAGCAAAATTCCACAATGTTAAGATGGAAATTTGTAATGTTAAATAACGTACGGACTTTAACTAAAGAAGAATTTCAAATGACACTAACAGCCCGATTCTGTGCTCTTGATAAATTTGTCAACCTTGATAAATAATCAGGAAAAAATATTTTTATCAACTGTTTCGAATTCCGCGAGAAATAGACTACAACGAAAAAAAATTGTTTTTGACGCAAAATTCAGAAACACTTGATAAAAATATTTCTTTTCTCTATTTTTTAAAAGTTTAATTTACTTATGAAATTTTTAGGGCGTTAAATGGAAAAATTTTTCATATACATATGGTCAGAAGTATACTATAGAAAAGAAAAAAGAAAAATATCAAAACCCATGGAAAGAAATGTAAAGAAGTTATTAGTTTTCAAATGTTGTTGAAAATAATCTGTAGCCTTACTACAAGCCGAAATCTAATCACTTCAGTTGGTGAATGTTTTCATTACCTTATGAAAAATTTCAGCAGTATATATATTAATACCCTAACTCTGTTGTACTACTTTACTGCACCATCGTAATGTGTGAAAACTTTGAGTGGCATCACCACCTCGCAAAATTTCGCACTTTTTAAAAACTACGAAAACCGCACCCACCCCTCTGCCCTTATTTGTATGCATTAAACCAGTAGCTACCACCTGCTTTTATTTGTGTGCCAAAAAAATTGTGCTAAATCCTGTATAACATCATTTTAAGCCTAAGCTCGTGGCTTTAACTTACACGCTCACGCATATAAGAAATCCTGTAAGCTCAAAGATTTTAAAACTCATTCAAAACATATACTTAAGTTGGCCGAATTTCGACCACGGGCGATCCTAGTTATTATTGATAAGAAAGCGTATTAAATTGGAGTCGGTAATGGGCATCAAACAGAAGGACGCAGTAGCTACCAGTTTTCAAAGCAGGACACTATCAAAGCGCTTGCACTGAGCCAATCCTAACGCTTGTTTCGTATGAAATGAAGTCGGTCACACTAGATTCCAATGCCCGAAAAAGAGAACTAGCGGCGTAATAGCAGCAATTGCTGAAGCAGAAGATATAGACGAGGATACAAAAGATTGTTTAGTGTGTAGAGTGGTCGAGCAATTTACCCCAAAAACTTAGGTGAGTGTTGCCTTTGTCTTACAACATAAGTGCTCTGAACCTATGAATCGTTTTCTTTTATTTGATACCGGCAGTCCGATGCTTCGTGCAAAAATCATGCATTCCTTTTATATTAAAAGCAAAAGAGCAAGCAACTGAATATCGGGGTGTTGGCATGTAAATTTTTCTTTAATGGCGGTGAATTTGATCATAATTTTCTGATTTTACCTGTAATGCAATGGTACCACAGCTTTTCGGACGGGATCTTCTAAGCCGGGCATATATTTATGTAAAACGTTTTATTTAAAATATGGGGAAAATGAATTGTTTTATTCGCCAAAAAATTAGTTCAATGTAGAAATGCTAATGTAGAAGCAGCGGAAGATAAACAAATAAAGAAATATTTCATGAAATATTTATTAACAAATGCCATCCCTGTGTTTAGTGGTCCACGTAGATTGTCATTTAAAAAAGTTGTAGTGCAAGAAATCATTGTTGGTTTATTAGTAAAGGGAATTACAAGACCGAGTAAATCTCCCTATGCGTCACCAATAGTTTTAGTTAGGAAAAGAAACGGTAAGTTGCGAAGTGTAGACTATCGAGAATTAAACAAGATAACTATAAAAGATCGGTTTTCATTAGCATTAATTGAGGATTGTAGTACTTTGGATATCTTTGACAGCTTTCGTAACACCAATGGGTTAGTATGAATATAACTTTGGGCCATTTGGACTAACTAACGCTGCTACGGTTTTCCAGGTATGTCAGGGAACAGTGGTAGTCTATTTAGATATCACGTTACTTGCCAGAGAGACTATTGAACAGCATTGTGATGTTTTAAAGTAGATGTTCCAGCTACTTTCAGAAGCAGGATTTAAATAAAATTTTGATAAATGTAAATTTGCCTATCAGAACCTGGAATATCTAGAGTACAGGGTAAGCAATAAGGGGATGCCACCCAGTCAAAGACAGGTAGAGGCTATTAGAAGCTATAAGGAGCCATGTACTGTGAAAGATGTACAGCGGTATCTGGGTATGTTTTCATATATCAGGAGATTCATACCAAATTTTTCGCGAATAGCTAGTCCCCTTAGACAATTGTTGGGTAAAAATAAACAATTTGTGCGATGAGCTTGACACGTTAGCTATAGTTAGGTCTTCCTCCAAAGCATCACTTTTACCATCGTGACTGATTGTAATTCGTAAGTATTAGCCCTGAGTAAAACAACAAATCAATCCGATGGCTTCTAGCTTTAGTGGAGTTTGATTTGAAGATGAAGCATCGGCCAGGAGAACAAATGGCTCATATACATATATAAGCAGATCAGCGTGTGTCACAGATATTTAACCGCTCATCAAAGGATACAGCGAAAATAATTGTTTCTACCTGTTTGTTGTGCTGTTTACCGCAACAACTGAAATAAATTCCTACGATATCGCTATGAAGCTAACAGACAGGTAGAAATAGTATCTAAACGAAGGGTGTATGTTTATGTTGAATCCTATGATTATTCCTATTAGATCCTATGCATAGCAGTGCCGAAACCTACAACATAAACATACACCCTTCGTTTAGATAGTACTACAAACTTTTAATGACTAAGGCCCGGTTTCACCAACCTGACTAAGACTAAAACTAAGTCGCGACTTAAGTTAGCACAGATTCGTGACTAACTTAATTTTGGGTTTCACCAAGTTAGTTACTAAAATAGTTTTGACCACAACAACCCGGTCATCTGTTTATACATAGTAGTATCTGTTCATACTAGTACCCATTTAGAAATGGTAACGCAGGCCGCATATCCGTTTGATTGGAAGGTGATAAAATAGTGCTTAATTGAAAACGACGGTTTCGTAATTTTTGCATGCTTCCAAACAAGCGTTAACGTGCATCTACGCTTACCCCCTTAAAGTCATGCATGGCAAAGTTTCCAACTAGGACGGTGTACAGAGCAAATTAGGAACATATCTGACATTTAGGTTTTGAACGACAGGAACCCTGCTTAGTCGAGACTAAGTCAGCTGGAAGGCTGAATAAGTTGTGACTTAGTTAAGTTAGATGGTGAAACTGAAAAAGTGAAAATCGTGACCATTGTCTAAAACCAGGCGCGTATTCAAGGGGGAGGGGGGAGGGGGGGGGGGGGTGCAAGTTAGTACAATTTTTTTGTCTGTCTGAAAATTAAAAAAAAAGTAATTTTCAGCTCATGAAATGATATAAAGTTTTTCGAACGGGTAGATGGGTAAAGGGTTGGTTAAGCAAACACCCGGTCAATGTTTTTATTTTGTCATTTAAATTAGTGGACAAAAGCATTTTTTCTTCTTTTTTCGAGGTTGGTCAACTTTGGCGCTATTCCTATGCACTGTGTTATATCAAGCCTATGCGAACCTTAAATGTTACTCAACAGAAAATTTAGTTACGCGTGCAATAAATGTTAATCCAAAAAGTTGAAAACTGACGAAGTTATTAATATTTCCATGAAAACTAAATCAAAAAAAAAATTATTTTTCTCCATATAATCGGAAATGTTTACTTGGTCTCTTTGGCTTAGAGTTGAAGCACTCTTTATGGGCTTAAGGGCCTCATTATTCGTCTGCTCACAATATTACCTAGCCATCGCTTTTCTTTCATTTTTGTTTCTTATGTCAAAGAAAAATCGAAAATATTAAAAAAAAAAATCTATGGAGCGAACAAAAATGACGGATAATGCGATGGCTAGGCGATATTGTGAGCAGGCGAATCGTTCGTGTGAGCTATCGTTTGCCATATATAATGAGGCCCTAAATGACTGTAACTTTTGTAATTATCAACAGTTTTAGACAGAAAAAACTGCAATTTCTTAAATAACGTGGATAGTTTTTGAGAGGTCATTGGATATTTTTGGGCATTCTCCAAATAAACACAATATTTTTTATTTTTTGTATTTATTAACTTTTAACAGCTTTGAGAACATATTTAATAAATCTTTTAATATCTAAATAAAAAATAAGTTAGTACAAGATTTGGTCAAATCATCTGGTAAATAATTAATCGAAAATCCCGAAAAAAGGGATAAATCTCTGAAACTGGCAGCACAGCCTGTAGCTAGACTTTTGAAATAGAAAAGCACAAGAATACGTTAGCTCAAATTCATGGTTACCATATAATAATAACAAAGTGTTCACAAAAACGTCCAAAACAAAACAATGTGGGTAGGAACTGAAGTTGATAATATCTACTAGATATCTATGTAATATGTTTTTATATATTTAATGCAAGTTAAACAAAGTAAAATACATTTTATTACATGTGGGGAAATTGTCCCTTAGTATACTCATACAATCCTTGTTGTTGGAAAATTGTCAATATTGATAAATGCAGTATGTGGGAAATGTATGTATCTATACACCCAAGCGCTATTTCGGTTCTTTCTTTCGGTTTTTTTGAGTTCCTCTTCGAGACTTTATCTACCTACCTATAAAAATTCCCTGAGGCGTAACCATTTCCCATACAAAATTTTTAAGGCGTTTTGCATAATATTTCGAAGTGAAAAACTTCGGTTCAATTAATAGTTATCTGAGGTCAAAGTTCAGGTTTTGATAAATTTGGTTTGAGCTTGCACTAGTAACAAAAATAAATTTTACCTAAGTCATTTCCATTTTCAGGTCAAAACGGTTTTATTTGAAAAAAAAATTTTGACCTCCCCCCCGAAAATATTTCCTGGATACGCACCTGCCTAAAATTAGTACCTACATAGGATGGTGCACGCCGGAGTGCCACAAAAATGTTGTGAATTAGGTTACTCGCGGTTGGTTCCAGTGAAAGCTCTGAATTTCAGCCTGTGTAATACATGTATAATTTTCAGAAAAATCAACTTGTAATAATGCGACGGTTGAATCCCAAGTTGCTGAGAATATAACTCTACTGTCATTTTACCTATAATGAATTTCATATCAAACCCAATATGCATTGAACCCGACCCCTCAGAATTTGATAAAATTTTGCATAGAGGTACATCTTACTTGGGCGTGGTATATATATATTCCAAAAATGACGACAATAGGTACTTCTAAAGTGTGATTACTACGGAATGGCTTTATCGATTTCAAAGATCTTCATACCATTAGAAAGGCATTGAAATTTGATTTAAAAATAAAATTTTAAACTGAAAAAACACTTCAAAGATCAATCGATTTTGAAATATAAAATTTTTTTTAGAAAGGTCTATTTAATTTACATTATAACATATCTAGAAAGTAGAATGGCGTTTTTTCCTTTTATTTTTGAAAAAATTTTAAGTAAAACCATCTCTTGATAACTTTTTTATTTTGATATTATTGTGTGACAAAAAGACCTATACTTTGGAAGTTATACAGATTTTTTTTTAATCCTATTGTAAGCTTTTTCAGGCATTCTCAAAATATATAACACAAATATTTAACCGCTCATCAAAGGATACAGCGAAAATAATTGTTTCTACCTGTTTGTTGTGCTGTTTACCGTAACAACTGAAAAAAATTCCTAGGTTATCGCTATGAAGCTAACAGTCAGGTAGAAATAGTATCTAAACGAAGGGTGTATGTTTATGTTGAACAATAGATCCTATGCATAGTAGTGCCGAAACGTACAACATAAACATACACCCTTCGTTTAGATAGTACTACAAACTTTTAATGACTAAGTATATATTATTTCTACCTGATCATTAGCTTCATAGCGATATTATAGGAATTTGTTTCAGTTGCCATTGCAAATTCGAAGGGAACGTACGTTAATTTCAAAATTTGGTATTTTTCAAAACAAATTGTTTTACTTCGTTCTTAGTTTCTCCTTAAATTACAAATAGATATGGAATCAACTAAATAATACAGAAGTGTGCAGCTATCAACAAAATGCTCCTCTCAACTTGGAAGCTTTAGCTTACACGAAGCAGAACTGATATCTGAACATTTTCTAGTAGTCTCCAACATTCATGGTTGCCGTATTTGCGTAAGTTGTCGCTTAAAAATGAAGAATACTATCAAGATTGCTGTTATTCAGCGTTCTATTGAAACGGAAAGTGAAGAAGCACAAGAAATGCGCAATGAAATTGAAAGTGAGGATTTACGGAATTTCCAACATGCAGCAGCTATACTAAATCACTCCAACGCAACGAACTCGTCGACAATATAAATAAGCATGTGCTTCATCTTGGAAGCCATCCAGTAAAGCGAAAATATTTAGAAAGGGATTCATACTTCAAAAAAAAAACATATCAAATTGCGCAAAGTATTTCGGATTCACTTGGAGATGGTTCACTGTCACCTTTATCAGAAGACCTAAAGAAGATCAAAGCTTACTACTAACAAATTTTGGAGAACATGAAATATCAAATCGAAAACTGCTCAAATAATTTGGATAAGCAAAAAATTGTATCTCTATTAACAAACACCATGACATCTAAGGAAATTAAAGACATTTTTGGGCATGATTTATCTTACGAATTGATACAAATTAGCAAAGATATACAAAAAAAATAAAACAAAATTTTCAGATATCAAACGATCTAGCATGGACAGACGCAGTTGACCTGCACAAACTTTAAACACAGTAAAATTGTTTTATGAAGATGATGAAATCAGCCTATTCATGCCGGAGTCACAGGACTCAATTGTAGTAAGACAAGGAAACTTACATGAGAAAATTCAAAAAATATTAATTCGGTCATCGCTTCGTGACCTACCTCATATATCGTGGAAGATAGTCTATGGAAACATTATTCCAAATCCATCCAGTCCGGGCTACAATGACTTTTAAGATGGAATTTCCGATCTTTAATCAAATAAACGTTACAGCAAACAAATTTGGCAAAGTCTTTGATTTAGTTTTTGTTGATGATAAAAATATATTATATATATATATAAGTCGTTGTGATCCGCTGGTTTTAACAGAAGACCTCTACCATCCTTCTATGGAAATAGTCTACGAAACCATAAGTAATGGCCAAAGTGAACAATTTTACTCTAGTAGTAGCTTTGATTTTTACTTTTCCAAAGTCAACTATAAAAAACTTAATAAAGAACTATCTAAATTAACTTGGCCTGAATTTAGTGGTGATATCGATCTAAACGTTACAATTTTCAAACAAACTATTCAGTGCCTTTTTGAGAAGTACATTCCTAAACGTAAAGTTAGCGGGGGGGTGTAATAAAACAAACGGTAATAACACAAAATTTAGAGGTTTGGTTTATTAACGCGCAGGAAAAAAAATGTTGTCTTATGTTCAAATATAGTATTTCATTGGCAGACAGGATCGGTTCGACATCGGTACAGTAACATTACATAAACACATCGCCCTTTTTACTTTAATTGTGATGTGTACATAAATAATGTATCAACAAATACGAATGTACACAAACAACATTCTGCCCAAATTAGTTATATTGAACTCAGCGGGAGTTTATACAAATACTGCACATGCCGCACATAACGAGGATCTTGTTACACTTGTGCGGACGGTCAAAGACACCGCCAAAGACAGTCGCAATGACCAACTGAACACAACGTCAGTTTGTCAATGCGACTGACATATTTATATTTTTATTGCAGTCATATGTTGACTTAGCATATTTTAGAATTATGCATTTTAGTTTGTACGTATTAGTAAGGTACCTATTTGTATATGTTTTAGTTTGTAAATAATTTGTAAGTATTAGTGTAAGATTTTGTATAAAAAGAAAGTATTTCAATAAAGAATACAATTGGATTCATACGCTATACTTCAGCGTTACATTCCTCGTACATGGCGATCCTGCCAGTTTGGTCACCAAAAGCAATAATTTGCCGAAAAAGCAAAAATGCTAAAAACACCAACTGGTGAAAG
Organism: Sphenella marginata; assembly: GCA_951509765.1. Classification (NCBI taxonomy): domain Eukaryota; kingdom Metazoa; phylum Arthropoda; class Insecta; order Diptera; family Tephritidae; genus Sphenella; species Sphenella marginata. Next base: position 69,660,311 of record OX608078.1, read on the forward strand.
GTTTCCTTGAAAGGTTCACTGATTGCAATCCTGCGGATCCATTGATCCATTGGTTGGCAGCACACAATATTTGCACTACACAATATCTGCAGAATCGAGATGAGCACGACTTTGGGCAAAAAGATACGCAACATGATTTCCTAAAGTTGTAGGAGCCGTCATTAATATAAAATTTAATAACAACAACAACAGCAACAAGAGTAACCATATAAAATGAATTGACAACAAGAAAATAAGGATTCCATCTTACATGATACAAAAAGCATAAAAAGGGTGGAATAGAATACCTCCTGGAAGACGAGACTGGCAAAAAGCATAAAAAGTGTGGAAGAGAATACCTCCTGGAAGACGATAGTGGCAGCAAACGTAACCATTACAAACCACTATACCTCCTGGAAGAAGAGTGACTGGCAGCATACGTAACCATTACAAACTGGGGCAGTAATTATTTTTTAGTATGTATGTAATTTAGAATGATTTGAGCACGCCTCACGGCCGCTAAACTTTTGGCATTTAAATATGCCTAGGGACTAAAAAACAAAGAAAAAAAATAATAAGATTGTAAATTTTTGAGTTAAAAATAATAATACAGAAGATATTGTCTCAGGAAGATTAAGAAATAAAAAAAAAAAAAACATTAAGTTGAATCAAGCTATTTCGAAAAATATTCCTCATGGATTAAAAATACACATTTATAAAAAGAACAATTTTAATTCAACTTTTTTTTAATAAATTTTTAAAATGGCATGGTGGAAAGTTGCTCTCAACGGTATACTGATAGGAATAGCAGGGTACGAAGTAGGCAAAGAAAGTTCAGCAGATCGAAAATCTGAAAATAGATTAATCAAATACGAACCACATCCTATTATTGAATAGAAAGAAGAGATCTCTTATAAATGGTTAACAATTTTTGCTTGTTTAGGTACATGTTTAATTGTCGCAATTGCAATTTTAATCAAAAATTATATAAAAAATAAATTAAGACGATTGAACAATGTACAACAACGCGTTTAAACGCAAAAATTGTAAACTAAGATATGAATAAATGGCAAGATATATATGATACCTTATATGAAAAAAAATTAAAATCTGATAAATCTTACAAATGCATAAATAAAAATATTACTATAAAAACAGAAACTATAGTAAAGCATTTTAAGATAATTTTAGAAGCTCTAAATAGCATAGGACTGGTGATCAAAGCGCTGAATAACATACTTACCAAGGAACACCAAGTAAAGTCTTACCAATTTTTCTCTGCCGTAAGGGACAAACTAGTATCTTCTTTAGCAAGATACAATATAGAAGTCAATGTACCAACCACAGTAGAGGAAGACCTACAAATAGATTTCAATTTGCATTTGGCAGAACGTGCTCAGAGTCCATTGGTAGAAGAAAATATACCAAACCTTCAACCAATAGATATACCAGATATAAACGTCACAATGGTGCAAAAGGTAGTTGAGTTCATTAAAACTGCTTCGTCAGTATTACCAGAGTTTGATGGTAAACCAGAAAACCTACACAGTTTCCTAGATGCACTCGATATACTTGAACAAATCAAGGATACACACGAGGCATTGGCCACTACCATGATAAAAACAAAGCTGAAGGGTACAGCAAGGAATTTTATTAGTAATGAAACCACAATTGAACAAATAAAAAACAAACTAAAGACCACAATAAAGGATGAATCAGTAGAGGTATTGACCGCTAAACTACTGAACATCCAGCAACGTAACAAAACCGCTAACCAATACACAGCGGAAATCGAAAAGATCACAAGATCATTAGAAGGAGCATATATCTCTGATGGACTCAACCCAGACTTAGCCACGAGATACTCAACGCAGGCAGCAGTTAAAGCCATGTGTAAAAATTGCTCTAATGACAAGGTCAAAATGATCATGCAAGCAGGAACGTTCACAACAATGAACGACCCAATTTCGAAGTTTACTAACAGTTGTACCGAAACCACTGGCAGCTCAAACACGATCTTAAATGTACAACATCAAAGCCAGTAGTGAAGTAATTTCCGTGGAGGTTACCGCAGTAACAACTATGGAAATTACCAAAATAGAAGATACAGACCACAACCCCGTTATAACAATAATTCCAGATCATACAACAATAACAATCAAAGAGGATCACAATCCCGAAATACAAACAGACCATACACACAAACCCGTAACGTGCGCAGCTGTACCGAAACGGAAAACCAGGAAACTCCACTTCAAAATTAACAAAAAGAAAAATATGCGTACTTAATCTAAACTTAAACAGCTACATATCTACAAGGACATCATTAAACAATTCATAATCAAATTTTTTAATTGATACTGTAGCCGATATCTCCATAATAAAAAAACAGCAAATAGATAATAAAGGAAAAATAAATACTGAACAAATCACAGATTTGAAAGGCATTGGTCAGGGAATAACTAGCACTTTAGGCACAATCAAAGCAGATCTAAAAGGCGATGACCTTCTAATTTATCATAAGTTTCATGTTGTAGAAGACAACTTTCCAATTCCATGTGATGGAATAATAGGCCTAGATTTCACAATTGTATTCTAGATTATGGAAAAACAGAGGACAAACTAATCCTAAGACCATATGCACAGAATTCATAGATATATTTCCACTAGAAACAGAGCCAATTACTTCTAATAATTTTTATAAAAAAATATTATATATGAAGGATGATAACCCAGGTTACATTAAATATTATATACTACCCCAAACACAAAAAGGTGAAATAACCAAACAAGTAAATAAGCTAATCAAAGATGATATAATAGAACCTTCAATTTCAGAATATAATAGTCCAATTTTTTTAGTTCCTAAAAAATCACTCCCAGGCAAAACCGAAAAAAGATGGAGATTGGTTGTTGATTACAGACAAGTAAACAAAAAATTAGCAGCAGACAAATTCCCACTCTCAAGAATTGATGACATTCTAGATCAACTTGGAAGAGCAAAATATTTTTCATGCCTAGACCTTATGTCAGGTTTCCATCAAATAGAATTACACCCAGCCTCTAGGGACAATACTTCATTCACTGCCGAAAATGGCACATATAGATTCAAAAGATTACAATATGGATTAAAAGTAGCCCCAAACTCATTCCAACGAATGATGACATTAGCATTCGCTGGCCTTAAACCATCTCAAGCATTTCTCTAGATGGATGATTTAGTTGTATTAGGTTGTTCAGAAAACCATATGCTAAAAAATTTAAGAGACGTGTTCTCTACTTGCAGAAAATACAACTTAAAATTGCTCCCAGATAAATGCCTATTTTTCAGCCAAGAAGTAACTTATTTAGGACATAAATGCACAAACAAGGGAATATTACCCGACCCAAGCAAATTTGAAACAGTTCAAAATTACCCAACACCAAAAACAGCGGATGAAGTTAAAAGATTCGTAGCCTTCTGTAATTATTACAGAAGATTTGTACCGAATTTTGCAGAACATTCAAGAAAGTTAACTAGACTTTGGAGAAAGAATATTACCTTCGAATGGACAGAAGAATGTCAAAAAGCTTTTCTCTATTTAAAGAAAGCATTAATTAGCCCAACACTCTTGCAATACCCAGATTTCGATAAAGAATTTTGCATAACGACAGATGCTAGTGGGTATGCTTGTGGAGCAGTCCTTAGCCAAGAACATGATGGCAAACAGTTACCAATTGCCTACACGTCCAGATCACTCACAAAAGGTGAAATAAGTAAAGCAACAATAGAAAAAGAATTGGCAGCAATCCATTGGGCCATAACCTTCTTCAGACCATACGTTTATGGTAGAAAATTCTTAGTAAAAACCGACCATCGCCCATTAACATACCTATTTTCAATGAAAAGTCCTTCGTCTAAGCTGACACGAGTAAGATTAGATTTAGGAGAGTGCGATTTTGAGGTGGAGTATATAGCTGGTAAAGAAAATCATATCACGGATGCATTATCCCGCATAACAATTACAAATTTAAAAGATATGTCAGTAGAAACAAATAAAATATTTAAAATAACAACAAAATCAGCACCTAAAAAGATCAGTAATAAAACTGAAATTAAAGAAAGTCACAAAGAGAACCCCAAAATTTACGAAGCCTTAAATAAATTTGAAGTAAAAAGACATGTCGAGCTCGTTTTCAATCCTCCGAAATTTTATTTCAAAAAAGGAAAGAAAATTTGTAGCAATTTTGATACAAGCAACCTAATTGAATGGTCGCCTCAAATAACGTTGTAAGCTACATTATAAACATAGCGACATACAACGTTATTTGAGGCGACCATTCAATTGTTGAGAATAAGATTGACTTAGGACAATTCTTTACCAGGCTCGAAAGAGAAGCCGGCAATTTAGGACTTGTACAAGTACAGTTGTCCATAGGGGACAAATTGTTTAAAAAGAATTATACTGCAGTAGGCAAATTTATAGAAATGGGTAACAAAGGTCTCAAAAAATTAACAATCGTTCTAACCCAAGAGGTTATACGTGTGACAAATCCCGGGAAAATTAAAGAAATTCTGGACAAATATCATGACGATCCTATTAGTGGTGGCCACCCAGGAATACATCGCATGACAGATGAAATCAAGCAGAAATATAGCTGGCTGAATATGAAAAATGACATACGAAAATATATAAAGGATTGCATCCATTGCAAGAAAAATAAAATTAATAAACATATCAAAGAACCAATGACAATAACGGAGACACCTCCAAAGGCATTTGATATTGTACAAATTGACACAGTCGGTCCATTGCCAAAGTCGATAAATGGAAACGAATATGCAGTTACCATTATATGCGATCTAACCAAATATTTGGTAGCAATTCCAGTTCCAAGCAAACATGCAACAGCTGTTGCTAAAGCCATATTCGAGCATTTCATCCTGATTTATGGTCAAATGAAAACAATTTTAACAGACATGGGAACAGAATACAAAAATAGCCCATTCAAAGAACTGTGTAAATTGTTAAAAATTGAACATAAAACTTCTACACCATACCACCACCAGACTTTGGGTACTGTAGAACGCAGTCATCGGACATTCAACGAATATATGTATGCGTGCATACATATCCAGTGACAAAGACGATTGGGATGAATACCTCAGGTATTTCCCTTATTGCTACAACACAACACCATCGACAACACATAATTATTGTCCTATCGAACTGATATTCGCAAAACAACCACCAAATTATGAATTTTTGACAGAAGATAAAACCAGCCCGGTATACAACCATGAAGCATATGGCAAAGAAGTAAAACACAAACTTCAAATAGCACAACAAAGAGCGAGGAAATTAATTCAAGAAACAAAAGTGTTCAAACGACATACACACATAAGCTACGGTTATTTCATTCGTTTATTTTATTTGCATTGCATGCTATTTTAATTCGCAATCAGCTTATAAAATATTTCGAAGATATAGTTTATGTTTTGGAAAGCCAAGGTGTGGTTTTTCATAATGAAAATGAGGAAGCCAATCGCGTAATGCCTCAGAGCCAACAGTGCTCGCCACCAATAATACATACATACCCTCTCGTTCTCCAAAGAACAATTTTGAACATTTAGGCAAACATAGCCGTCAGAACCTGAGCCAAATGAATAAATACCTTTTGAGCAAAACGGTCACATAGCACCTGAGCCAAATAATAAAATAAAATAAAAAATAATAATAACTTAAAAAACAACTCGCCTTCTCTAAAGCTTAGACATGGTCCTTCGAGCCGGATTCGAACCGGCGACTTATGCATTTCACTAGACGACTAAGCCGTCTAGGGGGGCGAGGATGTTTAAGCGACATACACACATAAGCTACGGTTATTTCATCGTTTATTTTATTTGCATTGCATGCTATTGTAATTCGCAATCAGCTTATAAAATATTTCGAAGATATAGTTTATGTTTTGGAAAGCCAAGGTGTGGTTTTTCATAATGAAAATGAGGAAGCCAATCGCGTATTGCCTCAGAGCCAACAGTGCTCGCCACCAATAATACATACATACCTTCTCGTTCTCCAAAGAACAATTTTGAAAATTTGGGCAAACATGGTCGTCAGAACCTGAGCCAAATGAATAAATACCTTTTGAGCAAAACGGTCACATAGCACCTGAGCCAAATCTCTACATATAATAAAATTGTAACAGGTCGATGTCTGTACATGGCAGATATCAACAAAAAATTGATTGGGGGAAGCATTATTAAACGGGTAGAATCCAAATCAACCATTTTTTTAATTTTTGTGTGTCTGTCTGTCTGTCTGTCCGTATGTTTGTGGCCGTATCACTCTGAAAGTACTCAATGGAAATGAATGAAACTTTTTTTGTTGGATTGCTAGATACTCAACTTAAAATTTAGGATATTACCTTTTTCGATATCTCAACTGGTTTTGGAGTTATCGCCCAATATGTGGCCCATGTCTGTCTGTATGTTTGTGGTCGTATGACTAAAAGTACTGAATGGAATTGAATGAAACTTCTTCGTTGGATTGACAGACGATCAACCTAAAGTTTAAGAAAGCAGTTTTTGCGATATCTCAACCCGTTTTGGAGTTATCGCCCTATATGTGGAGTTATCGCCCAATATGTGGACCAGGGGTGACCAAAAATGTCTTAGTACAATATGGATGTCAAACGAAAGGTGTCAATGAGTACTGTAATATGCGATGTGATCAATTGAAATATCCCAAATGGTTTCGGAGATATCTTGAAGTTATCGGCGAATATTTGCAAAAAAATGTGTTAGTACAATATGGGTATCAAACGAATGGTGCCAATGGGTACCGTTATATGCGATGCGCTTAATTTAAATATCTCAAATGGTTTCAATTATATAACTTCAAAAATTTCGGACGGAAAAAGAGAAGGGTGGGTAGAAGCCATGTATAGACATCGACCTGTTACAATTTTATTATATGTAGAGATATGTATGTATTTCAAATTTCGAAAACTGGCCCAAATGTATTTTTTAATTGTTGTTGTGAACTATACAATTAAAGTTTAGAAAGAAAGTCGAACATCGAAAAAGTGCGTATAGGCTATAATGATTAAAATCGGACTCAGTCTGTTATAAGTTCTGATACGCAGCGAAGCAAGCGGGCCTTACTAGTAATAAAATAAAATAAAAAATAATAATAACTTAAAAAACAACTCGCATTCTCTAAACCTTAGACACAAAAGAAAGACAAAAATCAAATTACGACAAGAATAGCTATAGTAAGGAAATTAGAATAGGAGATTTAGTATTAGTTAGAGAAGAGGCCTCCCATAAGTTAGAAAATAGATATACAGGACACTATAAAGTTAAAACCATTGACAAAAATAACAACTACACTTTAATTCCACATAGCATAGGAGACAGTAACAAAAACAAAAAAGAAATCGTAATTCATAAGAATAGGCTTAAACCAATTTAAAACTCGTAGCATTAAAAATAAAAATAAGCATTGCACTTTATTCATAATAATTTAGTAATAACAAAAATACATAAGCATTCCAATTCACTCAATCTTATACACGGCACAAGCCAAAAGAAAACAATATCAAGTATCAGATAAAGTATACAAACAAATATAAAAAAAAAACAATAAAAACATGTGACAAAACAATGGTAACAAGATCCTAAAACAATTAAAATTTTCAATCAAACATCAAGCGGTTCAAGTAGATATTATAGTTGACTACAAATATATATATCTATTTTTTTAAGAGGGAAGGTGTAACATTATATTAACACATCGCCCTTTTTACTTTAATTGTCATGTGCACATAAATAATGTATAAACAAATACGAATGTACACAAACAACATTCTGCCCAAATTAGTTACATTGAACTCAGCGGGAGATAATACAAATACTGCACATGCCGCACATAACGAGGATCTTGTTACACTTGTGCGGACGGTCAAAGACACCGCCAAAGACAGTCGCAATGACCAACTGAACACGTCAGTTTGTCAATGCGACTGACATATTTATATTTTTATTGCAGTCATATGTTGACTTAGCATATTTTAGAATTATGCATTTTAGTTTGTACGTATTAGTAAGGTACCTATTTGAATATGTTTTGGTTTGTAAATAATTTGTAAGTATTAGTGTGAGATTTTGCATAAAGAGAAAGTATTTCAATAAAGAATGCAATTGGATTCATACGCTATACTTCCGCGTTACATTCCTCCTACAGTACCTTGATGGGCTCATACCAAACCTGGGATCGAATACGATTTTTTAAATATCAATAGTTATGCGCCAGTAATTCGTAATGACGTCATACGCGAGTAATTGGCTGAAACTACCGGTAGGTTCAGTTATGCATTATTATTCCTTTAAAAAGCTGGAAAGTTTCGAAGTCATTGTGGTTTAAAAATTTTGCATTCGATCACGGATCGTATGTCGCGATTCGACCCCTGCTTAAGACCGAAACCTAACTAACGATCGGACAAATGATTTCTGGTTGCTGTAATGGCAGATTAGGCTGAGCCAAAAAAGTGAAAAAGTGTGCGTAGCGTGGTACGTTGCAACCACCCGGAGTTGGCATGCTTGGCCCAGGGTTTTTTTTAAGCGCACCAAAGACCGCCAATGCGGAAAGGTAATCTGCACATAAATACCATGGATCACGCCCCGCCTTGTCGATGGTAGGTAATACACCCATGTACCTACATTTAAATTACTTAAATTTACCGTGTTTTAATTAAATATTTACACAAAAGCTTTTATTTGGAGTTACGAAAAGGTTTAAATGTTTATTTTGTTTAAAAATAAAAATGAGTATAGCTTTAAAACCCGCGATTTAAACTACCCGCGAATTGATGGTTTAATGTTTCCCAATATTCGTTCCGTTGGCCCTTTTTGCTTTAAATTGATATTTAATGATAATATTTTAGGAAAATGTATGATTTGTGAGTGTAATGTAGTGAGAAGTCTGAACGTTTTTGCGCGTTTGTCTCACACTTGCCTTTTGACATAAGTACGAAACAACGTCAAACGGAAATTTCGTGTTATTGCCCGGTCACTGCAACCTATATAATTTAGCCATGGTTGAGAATAACATAGAATGTACATATGTACAATGTACATACATACATAGGTATACTTATATATTACTCTACGCAGCTCTACTGGGCTTATGCTGCAGTCGTAAATCTACATATTTATACGACAAATGTGCGGTGCGAACACAAAAAAGTGATGCATGCATGTGCAATTTTTTGGTTTATTGCTCAAATGTGAAAATTTTAAAAATTTTAAATTTCTCAAAATGATGCAATAACACAAATTTGGGTTATTTCATATTCAGTTGAGCAATAACACAAATTTGGGTTATTACCGTTTGGGTTATTTCACCGACTCGAACGCAAGCTTGGTTTAGTAAGGAACTTAAGACGCTGAAAAACCGAAAAACGAGATCTTTCAAAATATATAAGAAATCCGGATTAAATAAACATTACTTACTGTATTCCATTCTACATCAGAAGTACATCGATTTAAATAAAACGTGCTATAAATCTAAGATTTCTAAAACTAAACGAGACCTTGTTCTCAATCGAAAGTCGTTTTATGGTTTCGTGGTAGTAGCGGGATTTCCCTCAGCCATGAAACACCAAGACGTGATGTCTAGCGATAGTCAAGATATCGAAAATTTCTTTGCGCTATTTTTCACTTCAAACTCTTCTTCCGTCACCAGTTCCGACTTTCAAAACTATCCTTATAATCTGAACGGGAAAAATATAATTAGTCCTCCAACTATATGTGTCAAAGATGTTCTAATTTATCTTAAAATATTGAAAGAATCATATAAAAACGGTCCTGATAGGATTCCTTCGTGTTTCTTGAAAAAGTGTGCAAACCATATTTATCAGCCCATCACCAATTTATTCAATCTATCACTAAGGTGTAATGTTTTTCCATGAGCGTGGAAGGAATCCTTTCTTGTACCATTTCATAAAAGCGGAATCAGGTCTTCTATTGATGACTATCGTGGCATTGCAAAGCTTTCTGCCATCCCGAAATGCTTGAAGCTATTGTCACAAATCAACTAACGAATCCTATCTCTATCTTGATTTCAGACTGTCAACACGGGTTCTGTAAGGGAAAATCCTCCGTTACGAATTTACTTGAGTTTACAAGTGATGTCACAAATGGTTTTAGAAAAAATCTGCACACCGACGTTATTTATACTGATTTTATCCTTTGATAAGCGGTTAAGTATTTGTGTTATATATTTTGAAAATTCCTGAAAAATTTTACAATAGGGTTAAAAAAATCTGTATAACTTCCAAAGTATAGCTAGGTACCTTTTTTTGTCACACAATAATATCAAAATAAAAAAAGTTATCAGGAGATGGTTTTACTTAAAAATTTTTTAAAAAGAAAAGAATCAAAAACGCCATTCTACTTTTTAGGTATGGTAAATACACCTTTCTAAAAAATACTTTTTATTTTTCAAAATCGCTTGATCTTTGAAGTGTTTTTTCAGTTTAAAATTTTATTTAGGAAAAAAGTGTCAGTGTCCTAAAAAATGATTACAGTGTATTTTTTTTTTCAAAACCTTTCTAATGGTACGAAGATCTTTAATAATAAATAAATTAAACAAATAAACCCTACGAAATTTTATTTCAAAAAAGGAAAGAAAATTTGTAGCAATTTTGATACAAGCAACCTAATTGTTGAGGATAAGATTGACTTAGGACAATTCTTTACCAGGCTCGAAAGAGAAGCCGGCAATTTAGGACTTGTACAAGTATAGTTGTCCATAGGGGACAAATTGTTTAAAAAGAATTATAATGCAGTAGGCAAATTTATTGAAATGGGTAACAAATTTCTCATAAAGTTAACAATAGCGCTAACCCCATAGGTTATATGCGTGACAAATTCCGGGAAAATTAAAGAAATTCTGCAAAAATATCATGACGATCCTATTAGTGGTGGCCACCCAGGAATAAATCGCATGACAGATAAAATCAAGCAGAAATATAGCTGGCTGAATATGAAGAATGACATAAGGAAATACATAAAAAAACTGCATCCACTGCAAGAAAAATAAAACTAACAAACACATAAAAGAGCCAATGACAATAACGGAGAGACCTCCGAAGGCATTTGACATTGTACAAATCGATACAGTCGGACCATTACCGAAATCGATAAATGGAAACGAATATACCATTATATGCGAGCTAACAAAATACTTGGTAGCGATTCCAGTCCCAAGCAAACACGCAACAACAGTAGCTAAGGCCGTGTTTGAAGAATTCATTTTGATTTATGGACGCATGAAATCAATTATGACAGACATGGGCACCGAATATAAAAACAGCTTATTCAAAGAACTTTGTAAACTACTAAAAATTGAGCATAAAACCTCAACACCCTACCATCATCAAACCTTGGGTACAGTAGAACGCAGTCACCGAACATTCAATGAATATGTACGCTCGTACATATCCAGTGGCAAAGACGATTGGGATGAATACCTTAAGTGTTTCGCGTATTGTTACAATACAACACCATCTGCCATACATAAATATTGCCCGTTTGAGCTCATATTTGGGAAAAATCCACCAAATTACGAATTTTTAGAAGAAAACAAAATCAGCCCACTGTACAATCACGAGGCTTATGACAAAGAAATAAAATATAGACTCCAGATAGCACAGCAGAGAGCTAGAAAATTAGTCCAAGAGGCTAAAGAAAAACAAAAGTTTACTTATGAGAAAAGTAGTTAAAGTAAGGAAATATATAATACTAAATATTAGTTAGAGAAGAGGCCTCCCATAAGATAGAAAATAGATATACAGGACACTACAAAGTTAAAAATATGGATAAAAATAACAACTACACTTTAATTCCACATAGCATAGGAGACAAAAACAAAAAAGAAATCGTAATTCATAAGAATAGGCTTAAACCAATTTAAAACTCGTAGCATTAAAAATAAAAATAAGCAATGCACTTCATAATAATTTAGTAATAAAAAAAAAAATACATAAGCATTCCTTGATGGTGGAATAATGGACCATTCTTTCACAAAAGTTTACTGAAAATTCTAACTCTATATTTATATAAATTTTGTAGCTGCCCAAGTAACCCCCGAAAGCTTGAAACTCTTAACAAGCAAGGACCTCAAAGAAGCAGTACCACCCTTACGATTGCGAGTATAGTTTCGGGAGAAGCTTTTTTCATGGAGAAAACCGGTAGAATATTATTTAATGTGTTGGTTCACCAATACATATGACTAATAAAACACCTTTGGAATTGAAGATGAAACATTATCAATGCCATCGAAAGTGATTGACTTGCTGCAGAAAATGCCATCTACTTCGCATTCACCTTCTACTTATCAGTCACCATCAAATCCATCAAGTGTTAATTCACCAACAAATTGTGCTGTAGAAGGAAAAGTTTTAAGAAAGGTATATATTTTAATAGTGCTGGAGATGGCATTGATTTTGTTATATTTAATTTATTTGTATTGTCTTATTGACCAAATTTTTGCTATAGTGCAAGTCAATGAAATCCAACGTTTCCCTAGACATCTTAATTCTGCTTTAGACTAGAGAATATTGATTATATAAGATAAAGCTATTCGTTATTCAAAACAATAATGTGTATGTGCTCGGTTATATAATTGATGTAAGAGAATTCGATCAACATTTACAATCTTATGAAGTTGGATCTGCTAAAGATATCATTGACCTAAAAGATATAAAAGATTTGTTTACTCTACCTATGCATCTATATCCCATGAACAATGGAAAAATCTATTTCAGACTTAAGTATATTTAAAGCAGTACAAAATCATAAAAATTAAATTTACTTCATTGTAAGATTTTTAAAATATGATATAATTTATTTAAAAAAGCCAACAATGGAAAAAATGTATTTTAGACCTAAGTTTTTTAAAGCAGCCATGACTGGAATATTAATACCTATGGTTTAAAAATGTACAGTAATAATTTGCATTTAATTTTGTAGCCTATTTTATTTTAGTACAACATTTAAAAATTTGTATGAAAAAAGTGCTTAAGGTTGTGAGAAAAAAATTGCCAAAAATAAGCAAAATTGTTTACTTCGTTGTACTAATATTAAATGGGCTACAAAACTACATACTCAAAAAAACCTTGATTCATACGTATACAGTTTTAATATTTTTTGGCTTTATTAAAAGCTAAATGCTTAAATAAATGTTGTTGCGTAGCCAAGGTTAATCCCGAATCCCAAAATTGTAGAACGCAATTGTATTGTTGTGTCGTTTAAAATATCTGAAGTGAGTTTATTGTTCATTAATAGTACATTGTTAATTAGTGTATGAAAAATGCAAGTATAATACAATCATTCAATGTCGACAATTTACAATAAGTAACCAACTTACTTTAGTAACCAAGGGATGTATCCTTATTCCTCTGATTTAGGTCTTACACGTCTTTATAAAATTTTACAATAGTTAGAAGAAAGATGTAAGCAGGTTGAGTGAAATGTCAAAAAGGCCGGAAACGTCCCCAATGATGCCATACGTTTTCTATAGGCTACGATGCTGCCACACCTTTCTTAACACTCCCCCCCGTTATATCCACTGGATTTACCTTGTCTGTAGAGGTACCTATCGAAAGTACGGCAAGCCGAGTAGCTGGTCTCTCATATATGCCACCATTAGTCTGCACCAAGGCACTTCTCGCTTGTCCATCTGCAGCCATCTTGACGGATATAACTATTCCTTTCGGCCAGCAGCTTCGGGGCCCGTTTGGGTCGACAATGTAAACGACGTCGCCTACGCTGATCGGCTGTACATTTTCAAACCATTTTGAGCGCCTTGTTATAACTGGTAAGTATTCACGCACCCATCGTCTCCAGAATACGTCTGCCATGTTCTGAGCGCATTTCCAACCCTTTCTAAGATCCAATGTGCGGCGATAATGGCGGTATAAATATCCATTTCATGGAAGAGCTAGTAAAGGCACGTATGAGCCTATCTTTGTCCATCAGATCAAAGGCTTCCGCGAGTTCTCGTTGGGTGGCTTTAAAATTCGTAGCATTGTCACTCCAGAACTCAGTCGGAACACCACGTCTTGTCATGAAACTTCGAACAGCAAGGATACAGGAGTCGGCAGACAACGAGCAGGCGACCTCTAAGTGAATCGCTCTGGTTGTTAAGCACGTAAAGAGCACGCCGTATCTTTTCTCGGTGCTTCTGCATACAGACACTGACAATGGTCCGAAGTAGTCAACTCCCACGTAGGTAAATGGCCGCACAAAGGAAGTGGCTCGCGCGGCAGGCAACTTTCCCATTTTAGGCGGCTGTGGCGTAGCATCTTGAAGGCGACAGATTTGACAATCGCGGCGAACCTGTTTAACCATCGTGCGAAGATGCGCGATCCAAAATTGCTGCCGTATTTCGTTTACGACGGTTTCTGCGTTCCCGTGACGGTACCTGATGTGGAAGTCAGACACGATCAGTCTAGTAATATTATGAACCTTTGGTAATACGATTTGGTCCTGCCATCCGGGCCGATTGATTCTACCTCCAATACGTATAAGAGAGCACTCGTCGAGGTATGGCGAAAGTTTGTAGATTGAGCTACTACGATTTACGGCTTTGCCTTTTGAAAGCAAAGCGATCTCATCCGCGAATGCGTCGTATTGTGCTTCCCTCCAAAGAACCTTCTCGGCGCGATCGACATCTCTTTGTTCCACCCGACAGCTCATTTTTGCACCTTTGTGATACAGCCTCCAAATGCGGATAGTCATTACTACAGTCGCCATTACTTGTACGAGTTGAGACCACCGTGAATAGCGCTCGTGTATGCTAAGAGTAGAATGGCTTCGTTCTCCAATATTATGGTGGCCCTGAAATTTTGCTCGCAGCTCTTCATTAGTGTGTTCGTCCTCTTTTGAGTCGATTGGCCAAGTGTTGCGATCGCGTTGTAGAAACGTAGGGCCGTTAAACCAGGGACTTTCGCCTGACACGTTAGGGGTTGCATGCCATTTCGTAGTGCCGTCTGCTACGTTTTCCGCCGAAGGAATCCACCTCCATTCTGCTGTGTCTGTTATTTCTAAAATCTCACCAGCTCTAAATGCTACGAATGGTGAGTAACGACGGTGATCGGAGCGAATCCAGGCCAGCACAGTGCGAGAGTCGGTCCAGAACGTCTTGGCTCGAATGTTTAGCGTGTGAGAGGCGATTGCAGCCGTGGCCAATCTAGCACCTAGGACAGCTGCTTGAAGCTCCAGTCGCGGAATTGATAGCATCTTTAAGGGAGCCACCTTTACTTTACTGCCGACCAGCTTACAGTTGACGTTGTTTTCCAGGGTATGACGTAGATAGCATGTGGCGGCATAGGCGTTGTCGCTAGCGTCGACAAATATGTGCATTTCCAGATTGGACTCGTTGTTCAAGTTATTAAAATAGCATCGTGGTATTTTCAAGGCCTCGATTTCAGGAAGGAGGTGTATCCATCTAAGCCATTCCGAGTAATGTTCATGAATGATGTGGTCATCCCAACCAATACCTGAGCGCCAAATCTTTTGAAATAAAATCTTTGCATAAACAACATAAAAACTGAGTAGCCCCAAAGGATCGAAAATGCTCATGATGACGCTCAGTACTTCCCTCTTGGTGGGGCAACTGCAGCTGTGTAACAGGCCTCCATTTTTGTGGTGCTTAGATACACGGAATGTAAAACAGTCTTCCCTTGTGAGCCACCACAAGCCTAACACCTTCTCGGCTTGTAAATCTTGATCCGGGTTTAAGTTCATACCAGAGTTGTCGGTGTTAGCCCCTAACGCGAGCAGCACCTCCTCAGAGTTCGAACGCCAGTTTCTGATATGGAATCCGCCTTCTCCATGAACGTATATCACGTCTTTCGCCAGTGTTATTGCTTCTTCTATTGTGCTCACACTATCCAGCATATCATCAACATAATGGTTGTTTATAATGCATTCGGCGGCCCTCGGATAACGGCCTCGGAACTCCTCGGCGTTCAGATTCTTCACGTATTGTACGGTGCTGGGTGAGCAGGTGGCTCCAAAGGTCATTACGTTCATCTTAAAAACGGAACGCTCAGTGGCTCCAGGTGGCAACCATACGAAGCGCTGATAGTTTTGGTCGTGACTCCTGATTCGTATTTGATGAAACATCTCCTCTATATCGCCAGTTAAGGCTATTGGGCGTTCACGGAATCTACGAAGAATGGATAGCATGCAAGCCAGTTGGTCCGGCCCTTTTAAAAGTACCGTGTTTAAAGATACACCTTTTGTTTTAGCCGCCGCATCCCAGACGATTCTAGTCTTGTTCGGCTTATTTGGGTTGCGCACTGCAAATATTGGCAGGTACCAGCACCCGGTGTCTAATAGCGACTCGTGTGATAGTGACGTAGCATATCCTTTGTGAACGTAGTCCGCGATTTTAGCTGATAAATTATCGGCAAGCTCTGGATAGCGTGTAAGTTTAGCCTGCAGACACTGAGCTCTCCGTAAGGCAAGTGGTAGACTATCAGGAAGTGTACGGTTAGTGCATTTCCAAATCAACCCGGTCTCGAAGCGACCCTCAACACGTTTAGGAGTGTTCTTCAATTGCGCGATAGCCTGTCGGTCTTCCTCGGATATTAGGTCTGCAGCTTTTCCGCTTACGTCGAGATTATCCAAACAAAAATAGTTCTTCACTGTCTGTTAGTTGCAGAGTCACAATCGCAAATATGAAAGGCATGATAACCGGAGTAAGCCCGATTGGATGACAAAACCCCCTTTATCGTCCAACCCAGAGGAGTCTTTTCCGCTACCGGCTCATTATCAGACCCTTCACGTGATCGCAGAGTCAGGCCTACTCGGCTGTTGTTCAGGCCTATTAACAGTTGAGGTACGGCGTCGCTATAAGAGGACAATGGTAGCCCACGCAGGTGCGCGTACTTATTTTGTAGTTGTCTAACATCAACAGTCTGCTTCGGTAGATCGAGTACCTTTACTGTATGAACGTCTCTCAACGTAAAACGTCTCTTGGTGTTTGATCCAGATATGTCTAAAGTCAGTACCTGCGAGTCGTCTTCATAGCGGTGAGTATTCGCGGTCCATTTCAAGCATAAGGGCTGTGCGGTGCAAGAAAGCTTCAGCCTTTCTAGTAAGACAGCGTTCATCAACGTAAGAGAAGATCCATCATCGAAAAAGGCGTATGTTTTTATTTTAATGTTGTTACCGTGTAGCGTGACTGGCAGCACCTTAAATAGTATCGATGTCATATCACCACTGTGGGCATTGTGGGCAGAATCCATTCGAGGTGAAACCGTTGGACTGGACTGCTTGTGGAGTAGCGGATGGTGAAGGAAACACAGCCCTCAACCCCGCATGTAGCCTTAGATGGGCATACCCTAGAATGTACGTTTAAGCAACGGCGGCATAAATTATGCTTTCTGACTAAATTCCAGCGCTCAGATCTGTTTGCAGCCCTAAACTTGTTGCAGTTCTCAACCATGCCACATATTTCATAGCAGATAACACACGTATGCTTCTTGGTTTCGATATCGCCGGCGTGAGCGTTTAAGTACCCACGCTTCGTTGACCCCTTCGATGAGGTCGCCGGTACGATCACACTATTAGCCCCTTGACCGAGTTGGAATAACCAGTCAGCAAAGCTTTCGAGATTGCAGGATGTTAAATTCAATTTGTGCATACCCCAAAAGGCTGCCAGGAGCCCGGGAAGTTTATTGACCAGCTCTTGTTCTAGCTCTGGGTTATTGAGGTGGCCCAGCATATTGGAGGCCTTCATGGTAGCGCACACGTTTTGAACTTCCAAGGCCAGGTCGACTAAGGTCTCAAGACGATTTTCTTTTACGGCTGGTATTTCCCGGATTCGCGCAAGCAGCACTGCTATAATAAGTTCGGGACGTCCAAACTTCATTTTCAATGTGCTAAGTATTTGCGGTACACAGGAAGTGTGCAAGAGCAGGTTCCGTACAGCATCTCGAGCTGCGCCCTCTAGCGCATGACGTAAGCGTAATAGATTTTCGCCTTCAGAAAATCCGCAAAGTTCTGTTGTTTGCTGGTAGGTGGCTAAAAACAGAGGCACTCCTCAGGTTTGCCGTTGAACTTAGGCAGCTCCTTGCCAACGCTAGTACGTGCCGCAATCTGATTTTTGGTAAGGCTCAGAGGTTGCAGTGAAGTGCTTTCTTCCGTTTTCTGTTGGCCTGTTTGTGCCGATAAATCCACGGGAACCACATGGGGTATCCACGAGGGACCGCCTTTAGTGTCGTAGCCTTGTTTGGTCGCCGGAGACTGTACATGTGATGTCGTGATCTGACGCTGAATATTGGCATCTTCGGTTACTTCCTTTGGTTGTGCTAGGGTAGCAGAATCGCCAGTTGGTTGTGCAACTGAAGTGTTGTGACCTACAAGCGTAGCTCTCGGTAGTGCTAAATTCGGCACAGCAGGCCCCGTAGCGTTTAGCCACTTATCAACTGCGATGGAGTCGAAACCTTCTTCCAAGTCCGAACATTCGTCTTCAGTTTCCAGACTGTGTAAAAGTTTACGGCGCCTTTCGATAAGCGCTTCTCGTTTACGTAGAATTTCTAATTCCTCTGCAATGAGAGAAGCTTCGGCGCGTTGACGTCGTATTCTTGTAGATTTAACGCTGGTATGACTGTGAGCAGCTCCTGTTTGCGTTATCCCTGCCGGTGTAATTGCGCCTGCCTGACCAGTGCCTGTGAATTCGGCGTCGTGAACAAGCAAACCGCCGGAGACATTTCCTCGCCCAGTATTTTTCGTTACCTTACCTACCGTATTAGGATCGCCTCTGGCGCCTTTCTGATTCTCCGCCATATTCGTACAAACTGCACACTGCCAATCCTCGTGCTCGATTTCGGCTGTAACACCAACGCATTGAAAGTGAAACCATTTCTCACACGTGTCGCAGGAGACCATTTGTGAATCATCGGGCTTGTTGCAGATCTTGCAGCTGTAGCTTACAAGTTGTTTCGAATGCGATATTCTTTCAATTGGAAGTTAAGTAAACTATTTTAAAAATGTTGCGAAGCCAAGGTTAATCCCGAATCACAAATGTTAAAAATAAAAAAAATAAAAACATACTGAATTAAGTAAAAAGGTTTTGGATTAATGATTTTTGAAAATAAAAAAGAACATGAAAAATACAAGAACAAAATTATTCTAAAATAAAGCCAAAAGGTGCTCAATGTGAGCACAAAACGTTATTGAAGTGAACCGTAATGGTTCTCAACTCAAGCCCAAAATGTTCTTAAAATGAAGCCCAAACGTTCTTGAAGTGAACCGTAATGGTTCTCAACTCAAGCCCAAAATGTTCTTAAAATGAAGCCCAAACGTTCTGGAAGTGAACCGTAATGGTTCTTAACTCATGCCCGAAATGTCCCTAAAATGATGCCCAAAACGGTCGCAAAATAAGCCCAATATGTTCACGGAACCTGAAAAGTGTGCTTTAAAAATTCGTTCTCAAAACAAGACCATCGTTCACGAGTTAAGTCAAAACGTACTTAACAGACTTTCGTGTACGAATGTTCTCCATTTTGGACTTGTTTCGTTCGTTTTATTTAGAACGATTTTTTCTCTGAGTGCATTCCAATTCACTCAATCTTATACAAAAAGAAAACAATATCAAGTGTCAGATAAAGTACAAGTTAGCACCAGCTAAGTTACAACCGAAGCTGACATCAACACTATTGCGATAAGTCAGCATTAACATTTCCCAGCAAGGTAACCAATAACTGGAAATGACCCAGACGCTAACTCAGCAAAGTTAGCATTATTGGAAACACTACATCCGCCATGCGCCGATCAAACAGTGCACCAAATATCGAACCAGCAGAACAACAAAATTGCAACGCCAACCACCAAAGGTGCTGACACAAGTAGAATTAATTAGTTTTAAGTTGAGTTGTAATCGAGGAGTTGTTAATAAAGGTCTACTGACCAAAAACTACATTTTTTTCGGCTTTAAATCTTTCTCGCCGATAACTGGCGCCCGAGTCAAATAAGCTCGGCGGCGTCTAGTGTTAGTCGTTGAAAGTGTTAAGAACGTTAAAGTGCCACAAATAAATAAAGTGACTTTCTTAAACGTGCAATAAAAAAGTGCCACAAACTAAAGACTTTAAATTAATTTGCCACAATAAAGTGCCAAAAACCAATAAAGACTTTAAAAAAAAAGTGCCACAAAAAGAACCGAAGAAAGACTTTGAAAAAGTGTACCACAATAAAAAACGGCTCCACACAAAAAGTGAGATAATAACACCAGAAGAAAATTGTTAAAAACAATAGAAAAATCAGCATAAAGTGGCGTGAAAAGGAACGTGAAACTTCCTTGGCGTCCCAATGACAGCACGACACCAGCCGACCCGGAGTAAAAAACAGCAAGGAGTAAGCAAGTGCTCCCGAGTACCGTAAAGAAAAAAGGATATCAGCACACTTACCGGCATATCTACCAACAATGCAGCTGCTACTTATGTAAGAAAAATAGATTATAAGTACAATTTTCAAATTCCTAAGTTTAATGAAATAAAAATAGTTAGAGAAAGAATTTAGATACACGTCCGAAAAGTGAAAAATTCAAATTTAATAATAAATTTTTTTTTGGAAAATAGAAATAAGTAGTGAAAATCTAAATAAAGAAAGTTTTGAAAAATAGGGACATAGTGCAGAGTGAAAATTTTAAAAAACGGAAAATTTAAATAAATAATTTTTTTTTGTGAAAAATATAAAGCTAGAATCCAAAATAACAAATTGGCTTGTACAGCCTATAAAATTAAATATTACCGAAGCTGCGATTCACCACCTTCGGGGGGACCCTCCAGCTTATAACATAAAAAACCACTGCGATTCACCACCCAAGGGACCATCCAGTGATTTATCAATTAAACAGAAATCTAAAAGGCTAAATTAATAACAAAAGACAGATAATAATAACAAAAGAAAATGGCAAATCCGAATAACTTAATCAGGCCACCAGTGTTAGGAAATAACTCAACCCCCCCTGCCCAACAAATTTCCCCAGACTTGGCAAACATGATACGAGATATGGTTTACCAGGCTATAGAAGCCAGTGGGCCAGAGCTAGTCAGGACTACTCTAGGCAATAACAATAGCCCCATCATAACAGATCAGACCATAGAAGAGCAGTATAGGAATAATATGGCTGAAATGGATAAAGTACCAGATGTCGTACGATCCTTGAGAGAATTCTCAGGAAACGCCTCCGAGTTCAGCTCATGGAAAAAAAGTGTCGAGCGTATTATAAAGATATATGAACCCTCAAAGGGCACCCCAAAATTTTTCGGAATTCTAAATGTTATCCGGAACAAAATCGTTGGTCTGACCACCCACTATGCCGATAAACGCGACATAGGTACTCTAGAATATCAAATGGCATGCCTTATTCAGGGAAGAAGCACTATAAACGAATTTTATCAGAAGGTTTATAGTCAATTATCCCTAATACTTAACAAAATAGGATGCATGGAAATTTTCGAGGAAGCAGTCCATCTACTAACGGACAACTACCGTGCCAAGGCCCTCGATACCTTTATGAGAGGACTTTCCGGTGACCTCCCTAGGCTTCTGGGTATAAAAGAACCCAAGAGTTTACCAGAGGCACTTCACCTTTGTCTTAAGCTAGAAAATCAAAGCTTTAGAGGACACCATGCCAACAACCAAATGCTAAACGCACCATCAAACCCCAGACATCAAAGCTTCAACTCTTTCATCCCTAGACAACAACCCCCCATACTAAGGCAGGTACAACCATCAAACTCACAATTTCCTCAATCAAGATTCTATCTCGAATTAGCCCATATACCTCACCCTCAGCAAACTTATCGCCAACCAAATTTGAATCCTCATAGCTCCCAGCAGTGCCAAAACCCAAATCCAAATCCAAATCCATACAATAACTACCAACAACAAACTCCCTATAACCAGCCCAGATATCAATATAACCAACAACCAAACTATCCTCCTCCAAGGCCACCTAAACCCCCCCAACCCATGGAAGTGGACGAAAGCATCAGAACAAGAGCAGTAAATTATACGAACCGCCCTAAGCCCCAAGAAACTGGTAAACGGCCATTGAATGCATCAATGATCAACCACCCCCCAGCGAAAGCTCAAAGGAACTTTCATATAAACACGGACGAAACGACTTACGATCCATACCATGAAGACCAACATTATGACCAATACGATAACAACCAACAAACAGATTACAATCAGGAAACACCTTACCATAACGTAGACGAGGAACCATATGACCTAACGGACGTACATTTTTTAGACTGAATAGCTCTTCGTTGCCCTATTTTCGATGCAAACCGAAGAGCGGCGAAATACTTAACATATTGGTAGATACAGGATCTAACATAAATTATATTCAATCCAGTTTAGTAAAAACGCAAAAGAAAACGATACCCCTTTTTTCGCCAACTCAGTTGGAGGGAAAATAAAGATTACACAACACACATTTTTAAATCTTTTGAACTTGGAAAATTACAGACTCAAATTTTTCTTAGTACCCACACTTAAGACTTTTCATGCTATATTAGGAAATGACAGTCTAAAAGAACTTTCAGCAGTTATACACACAAGAGAAAATTTCATGGTCATAGCAAACACAAAAAGAATCTATCTAAGACAATTTAGTATACAGAACGTTAATACAATACATATTCGAGACGAACACCTAACAACAATAGGTAAAAACGAAATAAGCCAGCTAACACAAAAACACTGCAACCTGTTCTCAGAACCGAACGAAAAACTGACATACACAACAAAAGTAGTAGCAGAAATACGAACAATTTCCCACACGCCCATATATTCAAAATCCTACCTATACCCTACCAGCCTTAAACAAGAGGTGGAAGACCAAGTAAACAAATTATTGGAAGACGGAATCATCCGAAAATCAAGGTCACCCTACAACTCACCTGTCTGGATCGTACCCAAAAAGAATGACGCTTCAGGCGAAAAAAAGTTCAGAATTGTTATCGATTACACAAAATTAAATGCAGTCACAATTGCAGATAGGTATCCTATACCCGAAATAAATGAGGTTCTCTCTCAGCTAGGAGAAACCCGAATTTTCTCTGTGATTGACTTAAAAAGCGGTTTCCATCAAATTCCTCTTAAGGAATCTGACGTGGAGAAGACAGCTTTTTCAGTGAACAACGGAAAATACGAGTTCACCCGACTGCCATTTGGTTTGAAAAACGCCCCATCCATTTTTCAAAGGACACTGGACGATATACTAAGGGAACATATAGAATGGATATGCTATGTTTATATAGACGACATTACAAATTTTGACACCCTTGCAAAAGCAAACATGAAGGTACAAGTCGACAAATGTGAATTCTTTAAAACGCAAGTCGAGTTCTTAGGATTTGTAGTATCCTCCGATGGAATTTCAACAAACCCATCCAAGGAACAAGCAATAGCCAACTTCGCCTACCCTCAGACGATCAAAGACTTAAGATCATTCTTAGGCTTATCTGGTTAATATAGACGGTTAGCAAAGCCGTTAACATCCTTACTTCGAGGTGAAGAATTAAAAATGTCAAAAAGCAGTTCAAAAAAAATCCAAATACAATTAAACGAAGAAGCAAAGGCCGCATTCAATAAGATCAAAAACACGTTGACATCTAAAGACGTAATTCTGCAATATCCCGATTACAGCAAAGAATTCAACCTAACTACAGATGCCTCAAAATATGCCATAGGCGCAGTCCTGGAGCAAAATGGCAAACCGATTACCTTTATATCAAGAACATTAAATAAGGCAGAGGAAAATTACGCAGTAAATGAAAAAGAAATGCTTGTCATAATTTGGGCACTCAACTCCTTTAGAAACTACCTATACG
The DNA here is from genome assembly GCA_951509765.1 of Sphenella marginata. Taxonomy (NCBI): domain Eukaryota; kingdom Metazoa; phylum Arthropoda; class Insecta; order Diptera; family Tephritidae; genus Sphenella; species Sphenella marginata. The sequence goes on from OX608078.1 coordinate 69,684,197, forward strand.
GTACAGCAAAAGTGGTAATACACACTGTGTTTAGGCCACCGGCCTAAATATTACGGCACACCCTAATGTGCAGAGCTTTATTCCAATGTATCTCGGTTTAAACCGATAACCGTGCACCCGGCCGGATAATAGCGAGAGCTAGCATTCGGCGGGTGCGACGAACTAAATTAATAATAGCTCTGCCACTTCTTTTTCGAACGTCGCCAACTCCCGTGAGGTAATTCTTTGTATAATACAGATCACTTAGCTTGATCCACAATCACTTTATACTGAATTTAATTCGATTCTAAACTAACCACTTCCACCTTTTAATTGGTTGATCATTAATGTAAATAAACACTACCACCGTTATATTTATATACGAACTAACGAGTTTTTATTTCTCTCCCCTTCCTTTTATTACGAGCGCTTATAACTTGGCTGTCGACACACCAAGTATCAAGCCGCCGTAACATTTGGTCCATCTCGCCAGGAATATCCAGCAATTTAAACACGATTCATCAACATTGTGATTATAAACCAGCGCAAAAATTATTTAAAATACAATTAAATACACGGAGACACATCAAAATCACTAACATAGCGAATATACAGAGCAGCGAGTGACAGCGTAACAGAGACAGCAACACACACAACGCATCACATCACACGTATAATCGCATAACATCACACGCATAATCGCATCACATCATCATACAGTCCATATATCATTTCACATTAAATTCGAGGTAAGTGGTTGATTTTTAGTGCACATTTTTTTTTATACTACGCATAGACGTATCGCGAGTGATTGTGTGATATAATTTGTAGATCGGAGCAAGTGAAAGTTCTTGTGTTTGAAAAGCACACGTAGCGCCTTTTGACTATCGAGAAGTTCCCCCTCCAGTGGTAAGGGCTCCTCGACACAGCTCAAGGCAGACAGGTTGTGACTCATCACCTTAATTTTTTTTGTTTTTTTATTTTACACTTTACCACAGCACTGTACAGTCTCTGTTCAAATAATCAGATTTTCCATTGTTTGTTGATTTTCAACAACAATTTACACTTCCACTTGGTTGATGCATTTGCAAATTAATACCACAATATTCACTCGATTTTCTTTTTTAATACTTGCGGCAATATACAAAATACGTGGCACTTCAAAATAATCACTTGCGTTGGGTGGCTAGTGGCATTTTTATTCAGTGCTACAACAGTCCAATAGTTGTTGCAAACTCACATATTTTAATCAACACAATATCTTGTATATCAATTCTAATCGTTTAATAAATAATATATTTAAACAACGTTTTTACACATTAATTGCGTTATTGGATTTGATTCACATTGGTTTTGGCTATTCGGCGTTTCGTTCAGTTTTGTTCTGATTCTTATACACACGTTCACTGGCAGCGTGCTAAAAGACACATTAAATCCTTGGGATTTCTATCTGTGCCATACACTTTATTTAAGACACATTAAATTGGCATTCCAAATTTCTATCTGTGTCACACATACTTCGCCACGATACAGATTTCTATCTGATTCACATTCATATTTACAAGCCTATCACTCCTTTGGTGATTTTTTGGTTAACAAATTAATCGCGCCACATATATATATACACTCTTATATTGCGACTGGTATATCACTTTGGTTTGGCTATACCAGGGATTATAGTCACTGGTTTTATTTGTCCACAGGCACATTAAATCTTTACCAAGATTTCTATCGGTGCGAATTTCAAATATCACTTCACTTTATTAGACACACTGAATCCGCATCCAGATCGCTATCTGTGGCAACCATAACTCGCTTCCAAGCACGAAAATTCTTGAGTCGTTATTCCTGTTCTCTGTTTCCTTTAAAGATACAAGATATTCAAATTAATTAAAAAAATGGAGACATACATCCGACTATCCGACTGTATAGTTGAGTTTGAGCAAGACTTCAGCTCTATACAGATCCAAGAGCTGGATAAGCACACCCTTGCAATACAGCAAGAAGAGTTAAAGTCATTGTGGAAGAAGACTAAAGCCACATATGAGAGTCTACTCAGCTCAGCTGACCTCTCCAAAGAGGACTTGCAGTCTTTACCACATAAAAACAAGGCCTGTTTTGCATGGTACGCGAAATGCATGGCTACAATTTATGCGGATGTCGAGAAGTTATCCGTGCCTGCCACAACTGCCCCCAAAGTCTCTGAATCTTCCAGCAGAGAAAATAACATACGCCTCCCTCCTTGTGACACCGAAGTGTTCAAAGGCGACTATCTTTCTTGGCCAACATTTAGGGATTTGTTTACGGCCATCTACATATTGAACAAACGCCTTCCCCCCGGTTGAAAAGTTGTACCACCTCAACCTAAAAACTGAAGGGGATGCAAAAGAAATTGTGCGCAGGTGTCCGCTCACAAACGAAGGCTTTTCAACAGCCTGGAAAAAACTGAGTGACAGGTACGAAAACAAACGTATCCTGGTTAACACTCAATTGAAAACTTTGTTTAGTTTAACCGCAGTTGAAAGTGAATGCGGTACGGGAATTAAAAAGTTGCAACGCGACATTAATAATTGCATTTCGGCGCTCCAATGTCATCAAATCGACATTTCGAATTGGGATGCAATAATCACTTACTTATGCTCCACGAAACTCCCGGAATGCACTCTGGCTTTATGGGAACAAACCATAGAGAACAAAACAGAGATTCCAAAATGGGAGGACATGGACAAATTCCTGTCCAATCGGTTCCAAACGTTGGAAACCGTCTCTGACCTCCGGGGTAGCAAACCATCCAAAGCACCCAGGAGTCAAAATAATGCACGGGAAACGCCTGCGAAACTTGGAGTATACCAAGCCAGCGTCCCAAAACCTTCATGTAAAATGTGCAACAGTAAAGAGCACAAATTACGAAATTGTCAGAAATTCCGCGGACTAACCATATCAGACAGAATAGCCTACATCAAAACCAACAATTGTTGCTTGAACTGCCTGTCGGCGGGACACACAGTGACACGATGCACACGTTCATTTAACTGCAGCTCGTGTCACGCAAGGCACAACACCTTACTCCACTTGGCAACAGCTCAGCCAAAAGCAACTAACCAGAGGTGGCGTCAAAATACGTCTGATGATAGGCCCTCAACATCACAGCAGGCGCGAGACAGTCTGGAATCTGAAAAGAGGAAAGATATTAATAACGTCTCGTCTTGCCATGCTAATACAACTAAGGGGGTATTATTAGGAACGGCTCGGGTTAACCTCCACTCCAATGGAGTCAATTACTCCGGTAGAGCACTGATCGACTCCGGCTCTGAGTGTTCTTTCATAACAGAAAGACGGAAGTGGAGAATAAACCTGCAGTCAAAACGAATGCATGTCCAAGTTTCGGGCATCAATAATACGCCATCAGCGCAGGTTAAAGGGTAGTGTCAAATCCAATTAGGTTCCCTCACAGACCCCTTAGTGCGCATTGATACAGTGGTCCTGGTCCTACCACAACTTACAGGGGATCTTCCAACTTGTCAAGTTAACGCAATGACTCGGCAAGCATTCCCTGACTTAATCTTGGCGGATAAAAGGTTCTTCATTAATGAACCAGTTGACCTCATCCTAGGAGGCGACATTTATCCCCAAATTATCCTGAACGGTATACGGAAGAACGTTCTAAATACGCTTCTCGCCCAAGAAACCGTCTTCGGGTGGATTTTAACCGGTCGCGCGGACGCACCTCACCCAACCAACCATCGCGTATCTTTTTTCAATGAAATCAACCTAGATAAGCAGTTAACCTCTTTCTGGGAATTGGAAAATGTGCCAAAGAAACGGCAATTCAATGAAGATAATGCCTATTGCGAGGCACTCTTCAAGGCCACAACGACCAGAAACTATGACGGAAAATATACAGTCGCCCTCCCTTTCAAACAGGAGTTTCCTAACAACATCTGCTTAGGGCCTTCTCTTAAGGGTGTCTGCTCTCAATTCTATCGGAATGAGACGCGCCTATCAAAGACACCGGCCCTACAGACAGAGTACAATAGGGTAGTATCTGAATACGAGACATTAGGCAATATGTCAAAAGTTCCTAGTGTCATACCACCACAGTCCACAGGCTGTTATTTCTTGCCCCACCACGCGGTCATAAAGGAAGACAGCACAACCACCAAAGTCAGAGTGGTATTCAACGCATCGTGTCCTACGGCTAATGGCACAAGTCTGAATGACGTGCTACATACAGGCCCAGTCCTCCAGGCCGACTTAACGATCCTTTTACTGCGCTGGAGGTTCTTCAAATATGTTTTCAACAGCGACATCGAAAAGATGTACCGTCAGATATGGGTAAAGGCCAACCACACAAAATACCAAAGGATCGTCTTTCGCACCAATCCCAAGGATCCGATCCGCGTCTACGAGCTGAAGACGGTAACCTTTGGTGTGAACTGTGCCCCATATCTGGCGATAAGGACACTGCACCAACTGGCAGATGACGTCGAGCCTTCATTACCAATAGCTGCAAATATCCTGCGGACAAGTATGTACGTTGATGACGTCCTGGCAGGAGGTCACACCATTGATTCTGCGATCCAAGCGAGAGACGCAATCACGCAAGGACTACATTCGGCAGGTTTCCCCCTTCGAAAATGGACTTCCAATTGCAGTAAAATACTCAAGGGGCTACCTAAACAACATCTAATCAATGAAGAGTTTCTGGAGTTCGAAGACTCCAGCACTGCCAAAACACTAGGTATACGTTGGAACGCACATTCTGATCACTTCTACTTTATAGCGAAACCAATCGACAATCGAGATCTTTTAACCAAAAGGGCAATACTCTCGGCTATTGCCAAACTTTTCGACCCCCTAGGCTGGCTGGCCCCAATCATCATCGTAGCCAAAATCATAATGCAAAACATCTGGCTGGAAGGGACAGATTGGGACGATCCAGTGTCGCCAACTACCCTCGAACGATGGCAAACTTTTATGCAGCATTACCCTGCAATTGATCAGATACGAATACCACGATGGGTATATTTTACACCGACTAACGACGTAGAAATACATGGGTTTTGCGACGCCTCAGAGAAGGCTTATGGAGCTACAGTCTACCTACGAGCAAAGGTGAAGGATCAAGTACACGTCAATATTTTAATGGCGAAGACAAGAGTAGCCCCCGTGAAAACAATATCGTTACCAAGACTTGAGCTATGCGGGGATGTCTTGTTGGCCGAAATAATAGATTCCATCCGCGAAAACCTAAACATAGGAAATATAAACACACATCTATGGACAGACTCGACAATTGTTCTAGCATGGATCAGAAAACCCCCCTGCTCCTGGTCAACCTTCGTCGCTCACCGGGTAACAAAAATCATAGAGAAACTTGGAAGCAGAGCTTGGCACCATGTCGAATCCGCACAAAATCCAGCAGATTTGGGCAGCAGAGGACTATCAGCGAAGGACTTAGTCGAAAACATTTTGTGGTGGCAGGGACCTTCTTGGTTACAAGAAGACAAGACGAACATTGAAGGGAAAAGGATACAAAGCCACGCAGCTGTGCAAGTAAAACATAGTGAGGACCCCCTTGATAGATTTTCCGATTTTTCCAGAGCTTTGAGAGTTATATCATACGTCATGAGGTTCTCTCAAAGAACTAATCCTAAAACCAAATCTTCGTTTAAAGCGCAGTCGTACCTCATTTCGCCCGACGAAATTAAGGCAACGACTAGACGCTTAATAGAAATTTATCAAAAGAAACATTATCCTGAAGAATTGGCTAACATAAAGTCCGGAAAACCCATCGGGACGAAAAGCGACGTCCTGCCCCTTAACCCCTTCGTTGACGACCATAAAATTTTGAGGGTGGGCGGTCGTCTTGCCGCATCCCAAGACCTCGCCTACAACGAGCGCCACCCGATCATTCTCCCCTACGCCTGTCGTTTCACGCGTCTTCTCGTCCAGTTTATCCACCAGATCGCACTTCACGGTGAAAACCAACTCATGTTGCGTCTCATACGTACGCAATATTGGATCCCGAGGGTCAAAAATTTGATCCGTTCTGTCATTCATAATTGCAAGGTTTGCACTATCTACCGGAAGCGGTCTCAAACCCAACTTATGGGGAACCTTCCACCGGAACGCGCTACCTTTTCCCGAGCATTCACGAATGCCGGCGTAGATTTTGCCAGACCTTTCGACATAAAATCCTACAGCGGAAGAGGATGTCGTGTTTCAAAGGGCTACGTCTGCCTCTTTGTTTGTTTTTCTACCAAGGCTATTCATTTGGAGGCCACTAGCGACCTGAGTACTGCCGCTTTCCTGTCAGCTTTCGATCGGTTCGTTGGTAGACGGGGTTGTCCAAAGAATATCTACTCCGACAACGGAACTAACTTTGTCGGAGCATCCAGGGCGCTCCGTTCCGAGCTTAAGGCCTTCTTAGCGGACGCTCGCACTCAACCCCTATCCAAATACAGCCATCAAGCCCTGACATGGAATTTCATCCCAGCAGGCGCTCCTCACATGGGCGGCTTATGGTAGGCGGGGGTAAAAAGCTTCAAGCACCACTTCAAGAGGATCGCTTCAGATCATAAATTTACTCTTGAAGAGTTCAGCACCCTACTTTGTAGAATTGAGTCGTGTCTCAACTCACGGCCATTAAGCCCCTCCTCAAATGATCCGTCTAGCCTGGAGCCACTAACCCCAGGGCATTTCCTCATCGGTGGGCATTTATTAGCCCCACCGGAGATCGACGTTAGCGAGAACCGCGCTTCGCTCGTCAACCGATGGGAAAAACTTAAGTCCCTTCACCAAACGTTTTGCAAACGATGGAAACCGAGTACCTCACCGAATTGCAAAAACGTGTGAAGTGGAAACATCCACAATCTAACTTGAAACGAGGAGACCTGGTCGTCATAATGGAGGACAACTTACCCCCCAACGAATGGAGATTAGGTCGAATTGCGGAATGACATCGGGGACCCGATAAACGAGTCCGAGTCGTCGAACTCGATACAGCAAGGGGCCAGACTACCAGACCAATTACGAAATTGGTCCTACTACCATCCGGTAAAGAGGATGGCGAACATTAGTGATATTCCACTTCTCAATCTCCCTAATTCCACTTCTAATTACTTAATGAATTAGGGAAGCCATAACTTAAGTCAAAGCGACTTAACAAAATCAAAACTAAAATGTAACAAGTTCTTTAATACCCACCGCAATCGGACAAACCGATCAGCTACAAGAAAATAAATGCACTCGTCCAAACATAGCGAGACCAACAGAAACCCTAACGCAGACGGGGGAACCGCTCTGCCACACAAGTTGAAAAGTTGCCCAAGACAACAAGAGTACCCCCCAGAGTCATCTACATCAACAGTTTGAGGTACTGGAGACTTACAAAATTCAACAAAATGAAGACTTTTGGCTCTTAAATAACCGTGTTATTAACTTAAGAGTCTTACAAAATTCAACAAATTGAAAAATTTTGGCTCCTGAAATACGCCTTCGCGACTTCGAAATCGAAGATTTTTAAATAAACTTTGGAACACAATCTCGAATAGGAAAAAACTATGCCCTGATTTTTAAGGTTTTAGCCATTTCATCAAAAGAAATGGAACCCCACGAATACATATATTGTACCCAATAATGATGGAACCAGTTGCGTTCATTTCCGTCATGCTTATGGGTCTATTTAGGCATAACACATTTTGTAAATAAACCAAAATTGGGCTACTTTTATGACATATCTATGGTGCTAAATTCGGGACACGGGTATCGTTTTTACTAGGCCGGCCCCGTATAAATCACGTGCCCAAGGCAGCATTCTCGCGCTTCAAAATAACGCTCCGTCCGGCTTCAGAACCGGGCGCTTAAGGGAGGCGCCCTTAGCAACCACCATAACACGGGCCTTCGTAGCCATCGCTCCAACGGCCATGGTTCGAATTGCTACGGGAGGCAAACTGCACATAGTGCGGGCGCTCATCGATTCCTGCGCTCCGAACTCAATCATTGACGCGAACCTCGCTAAGGACCTCCAATTGGAGCGTACCGGCACGGCGTACTACGCGAGGTGCACACTCATCCTTCGTGGAAAATATGGCACAGCTGGAGAGGTGACGACCCAGGCCACAATGGTGGCTCGATATTCGCGACTTAGCCCAACCACAACGCTAGATCCGTCCGTAGCTACTCCGTTCCAGTTTATGAAGCTGGCGAATCCGACGTTCCACCGGTCCTCACCAGTCCGGCTTACTTTGGGCGCCGACGTGTACGACAGCATTATGGTCAGCGGCGCGCCACCATTGATCGTGGGAGGGCTTCTGACACAAGCCACCATATTTGGCTTGGTCGTCTCTGGAGCCCACCCGCAATAACCGGGTATATGTTCCAAAATAAGTAAAGTGCACTAGAATCAACCCACGTACATATCGACTAATAGTTTCTTTTCACCCACAGGAACCGCACACAGGGAATCTGCGCAGCGTTGACGCTCCAGCACGGGACTCCAAATTAAATTTAAGTTTAGCCATATTAATCTTGCCTTTACGGGACTTGGTCGCCGGGTGCGTGTTAAATATTGCTTGCCGCAAGGGGGCCGGCATGTTTAGGCCACCGGCCTAAATATTACGGCACACCCTAATGTGCAGAGCTTTATTCCAATGTATCTCGGTTTAAACCGATAACCGTGCACCCGGCCGGATAATAGCGAGAGCTAGCATTCGGCGAGTGCGACGAACTAAATTAATAATAGCTCTGCCACTTCTTTTTCGAACGTCGAGAAAACCGCCAGCCGCCAACTCCCGTGAGGTAAGTCTTTGTATAATACAGATCACTTAGCTTGATCCACAATCACTTTATACTGAATTTAATTCGATTCTAAACTAACCACTTCCACCTTTTAATTCGTTGATCATTAATGTAAATAAACACTACCACCATTGTATTTATATACGAACTAACGAGTTTTTATTTCTCTCCCCTTCCTGCAATTTATTACGAGCGCTTATAACTTGGCTGTCGACACACCAAGTATCAAGCCGCCGTAACACACTGACCACCAGCCCCTTACATATGCCCTAAGTAACAAAAATAAGAATTCAAAGCTAAAACGTTAGAAAGCCATACTCGAAGAGTATAACTACGAATTAAGATACAAGCCCGGAAAATCGAACGTAGTTGCAGACACATTATCTAGACCATTCGAATTAAATTCACTATCAGGCGCTACCCACTCTGACGAAAGCTCATCACACAATCTAATCCCCGCAGTAGAAGGACCCATAAACGCCTTCAAAAACCAACTTTGGATCTCTTTAGGAGAAGAAGACAGCTATCAGTTTAAAATACCATTCCCAACCTACCATAGACATCTAATTACTAAGCCCAATTTTTCAATAGACAACCTAACGGCATTACTAAAACGTTACCTAAATCCTTCAGTCATAAATGGCATAATTACCTCCGAAGAAATAATGGGGAAAATTCAAGAAGTCTGCCAATTTCCAATTATAAAATCCGCTATACGCAAACAAAAGTAGAAGACTTAGTAAACGAAGACGCCCAAAACGAAGAAATTTTAAAAGAACACAAACGAGCACACAGAAATAGAGACGAAAATAAAAAACAACTCATACAAAAAGTTTATTTCCCCAAAATGAAAGCAAAAATAGAAAATAGTATAAAGCAGTGCAAAGTTTGTAAGGAACACAAATACGATCGCCATCCCAACAAACCGAAGTTACTCGAAACCCCAATCCCCCAATATCCCGGTGAAATAGTCCACATAGATATCTATACTACAGAAAAACATTTGGTCTTAACGGCACTAGACAAATTTTCAAAATACGCACAAGTTAAATTAATACAATCAAGGGCAATAGAAGACATTAGAGAACCACTACGAGAAATAATTTTTTCTTTCGGAGTACCGAAAACTATAGTCATCGACAACGAGAAATCGTTAAACTCAGCTTCCATTCAATTCATGATTGAGGACCAACTTGGAATTGAAATATTTAAAACACCCTCTTACGCAAGCACAGTCAACGGTCAGGTGGAAGGATTTCAATCCACCCTTTCCAAAATCATGCGTTGTCTCAAAACAGAACAAACTCATCGCTCGTTCCAAGAACTTTTAGACAGATCCACATACGAATACAACTACACCATACACTCCGCAACAGGAAAACGACCGATAGAGACATTTTTCGGCAGACGAGTCTCAATAGACCCCGAACAATACGAAAACGCACGCAGAGAAAACATAGACACCCTTAGGAAAAGACAAGCGAAAGACTTAGAAAATCATAACAAAACAAGACAACCCATGAAAACATATTCCCCTGGTGACATAATTTACGTCAGGATAAATAAACGACTAGGATCTAAACTTACCGCTAGATATAGGAAAGAAATAGTAAAGGAAGATAAATCTAGCGTAGTAATAACTGAAAAAGGACGGACAGTACATAAGAGTAACATCAAGACCTAGAACTACTAATCCTTCGACAATTTTTTTTTTCTTTTCTCACCTTTTTTTACAGACTCCTCGTACATTCAGTGTACGCAGACTTTAAGATTATAGACTATACGAACTCACAATTAGCAACATTCGAGACAGGACTGACGAAGATTCAAACCGAAACCTACAGGATAATACACAGAGTTGATCTAGATGCATGCCAAAATGCATTGAACGAAATAGCCACCACTATAGAAACCAAAATTTCTAACGAAAACTCCCTTTTACCCATCCTTAATAACGAATTAAATTTAACACAAACCTACCTAAAACCTGGAAATGGATCGCGGGAAATCCCGATCATGATGACCTAATTACAATAGAGAGCCAAATAAATCATATAATAGACAATAACGACAATCAAGTAACAATAAATAAAATAGTTTTTGATAGGATAAATAAAATAACAGCCGTTTCTAATAAAATTTTGAAAGCTGTCCAATCAAGCAAGGACATACAGCACAACGCTGCTTTAGAATTAATATACAAACTTAGAGTTATAAAAGAAGAAATCATTAATATAGATTATGCGATTCATTGGGCTAAAGCCGGAATTGTCAATTCTTATATTTTATCAAATGAGGAATTAGAGATAGTTAAATATGTAATTTTAAGAAACAACCTTGCATTAAATAACGTTGAAGAATCGTTAGAACTTGCGAATATACAAATTGCTTCAAATGACACAATGTTATTTTACATAGTAGGCATACCATTGACAAATGAAGAAATATATTAATAAGATACCTTTTGAAGACATTGTAACTTGTAATGATAAAAAAATATTCGCTATTAAGCTAAAATGTAGAGAAAACAATAATATTAAAATTTGTAGTCATAAGAATATTATAGACATTAGTAACACTACCTGTGTCCCACAACTACTCAAGAGCAAACCAGCAGAGTGCACACTAGTCAACAATCAACACATCCCTTCGGTAGAAAACATCTCACCCGGAATAATCCTACTAAACCAGTACAAAGGAACAATTGAAATTGACAGCCAAAAAATAACCCTTGAAGGATCATATGCAGTGCAATTCCACAATTCTACGGTTATAATCGATAACCAAAAATACTCTTTTAACGAGATACTAACCAGCAAACCCCTGCCTGCTATACTGCAATCAAATAACCCGTCAAACAAGGAAGAAGAAATTTTAAGCTTAGAAATGATGAAAGAACTCCACATCAATAACACTAAGCGGTTGTCCGCACTGAAAACAACCCACACAGCAGCTCTAATAACAAATTTTTCGCTAACGATCATCAGCATTATCTTCATAGCAGGTTTGATTATCAAGTTATCCGCGAAAATAAATTTCAAAGCAGAACCAGAGCTATCGAGCTACAATGTGAAAGCCAATGAGGCCGATACTCAAAAAGTCACAACACCCGAAATGCTTTATTCAATAGAAACCACAAGTCCAGTTTTTTAGTTCAAACGAACGAGGACGATCGTTTTTGGTGGCGGAAGAGTTAGCACCAGCTAAGTTACAACCGAAGCTGACATCAGCACTATTGCGATAAGTCAGCATTAACATTTCCCAGCAAAGTTAGCATTATTTGAAACACTACATCCGCCATGCGCCGATCAAACAGTGCACCAAATATCGAACCAGCAGAACAACAAAATTGCATTGGCATTAACATCCGGTATGCGCCGATCCAACGCCAACCACCAAAGGTGCTGACACAAGTAGAATTAGGCTATAATTAGGAGAAAATAATTAGTTTTAAGTTGAGTTGTAATCGAGGAGTGGTTAATAAAGGTCTACTGACCAAAAACTAAATTTTTTTTCGGCTTTAAATCTTTCTCGCCGATAACTTATACAAACAAATAAAAATAAAAAACAATAAAAACATGTGACAAAACAATGGTAACAAGATCCTAAAACAATTAAAATTTTCAAACAAACATCGAGCGGTTCAAATAGATATATATAGTTGACTACAAATATATATATCTATTTTTTTAAGAGGGAAACCTATCTAACGATCGGACAAGTGATTTCTTGTTTGCTGTAATAGCACATTAGGCTGAAGCAGCCATTATGCATACTTAGTATAGACTTGACTTGACTTGGGAACTGCCAATTAGCACTTAGAAAAATAACAAGAGAGCACACTAGTCAGTTTCAAATAAGAGTAAAAGTTTCCCATATCGAATTGTTTTTTAAAAGTAATCGTGTGATTTTTTACATGTAACTCAGTAAAAAGTACCAAACGCATTTTCTTGGCATTAGGTTTCGATTTTCTGAGCTTATCTACAATCAGTATATAGTCAATGCCAAAAAAAAACTATAAAGCATTTTTAGAGGAAAAAAAAATTTTTTTTAGGTTAGCCTAATTTGAATTAAATTTATTTGAGAGTAAGTTTTGCGGCTGCCATAGGAATAATATACATCCAAAAATTCTTATCTCTATAGAATAGTTGGAGGATTTTATTCAAAATTTAAAAAAAAGGTATGGCATCACACAGTTCTCTCACGGCGCTCACTAAACTTAGAATTTACATAGAAAATCAAAACTCAACAGAATTCTAAGTCAAGTCAAGTAGGGTAATCGGATACATGCAAACTTCATTAAACAGAACGCTAAGTGGCAGTTCCAACTCAAGTCAAGTCTATGCTAAGTATGCATAATGGCTGCTTGAGCCAAAAAAGTGAAAAAGTGTGCGTACCGTGGCACGTTGCCACGGTTCTGGCGACCACCCGGAGTTGGCATGGCGTAGCCCAGGGATTTTTTTCAGCCGCGCTTGCGGAAAGGTGTTCTGTACATAAATACCAGGGATCACGCCCCGAATTGGGGATCGGACCTGGGTCAATTTTCGGGTTTTACTAATAACTTTTCACTGACACAAAATATTGCTTTTCCCCTTACCTTAGTAAAAATTCACTTTAAATGTATATTTAATGAGTTCCTCGGGATAATATTTTAGGAAAATGTGTGATTTGCTAGTATGATGTATGTGAAAAGTCTTAACGTTTTTGCGCGTGTGTCACACACGTGCCTTTTGACATAAGTACGAAATAACGTCAACCGGTAATTTCGTGTTATTGCCCGGTCACTGCAACCTATATAATTTAGCCATGGTTGAGAATAACATAGAATGTACATAAGTACAATGTACATACATACATAAGTATACTTATATATTACTCTACGCAGCTCTACTTGACTTATGCTGCAGTCGTAAATCTACATATTTATACGACAAATGTCCGGTGCGAACACAAAAAAGTATGTGATGCGTGCATGTGCAATTTTTTGGTGCATTGCTCAAATGTGAAAAAAAATTTTGACTTATTTCTCAAAATGATGCAATAACACAAATTTGGTTTATTTCACATTCAGTTGAGCAATAACACAAATTTGGGTTATTACCGTTTGAGTTATTTCACCGACTAGAACGCAAGCTTGGTGTATTTAGGAGCTTAAGACGCTGAAAAACCGAAAAACGAGATCTTTCAAAATATAAAAGAAATCCGGATTAAATAAACATTACTTACTGTATTCCATTCTACATCAGAAGTACATCGATTTAAATAAAAAGTGCTATAAATCTAAGATTTCTAAAACTAAACGAGACCTTGTTCTCAATCGAAAGTCGTTTTATGGTTTCGTGGTAGCAGCGGGATTTCCCTCAGCCATGAAACACCAAGACGTGATGTCTAGCGATAGTCAAGATATCGAAAATTTCTTTGCGCTATTTTTCGCTTCAAACTCTTCTTCCGTCACCAGTTCCGACTTTCAAAACTATCCTTATAATCTGAACGGGAAAAATATAATTAGTCCTCCAACTATATGTGTCAAAGATGTTCTAATTTATCTTAAAATATTGAAAGAATCATATAAAAACGGTCCTGATAGGATTCCTTCGTGCTTCTTGAAAAAGTGTGCAAACCATATTTATCAGCCCATCACCAATTTATTCAATCTATCACTAAGGTGTAATGTTTTTCCATGAGCGTGGAAGGAATCCTTTCTTGTACCATTTCATAAAAGCGGAATCAGGTCTTCTATTGACATTGCAAAGCTTTCTGCCATCCCGAAATGCTTGAAGCTATTGTCACAAATCAGCTAACGAATCCTATCTCTATCTTGATTTCAGACTGTCAACACGGGTTCTGTAAGGGAAAATCCACCGTTACGAATTTACTTGAGTTTACAAGTTATGTCACAAATGGTTTTAGAAAAAATCTGCACACCGACGTTATTTATACTGATTTATCCTTTGATAAGCGGTTAAGTATTTGTGCTATATATTTTGAAAATTCCTGAACAATTTTACAATAGGGTTAAAAAAAATCTGTATAACTTCCAAAGTATAGTTAGGTACCTTTTTTTGTCACACAATAATATCAAAATAAAAAAAGTTATCAGGAGATGGTTTTACTTAAAAAATTTTTAAAAAGAAAAGAATCAAAAACGCCATTCTACTTTTTAGGTATGTTAAATACACCTTTCTAAAAAATACTTTTTATTTTTCCAAATCGCTTGATCTTTGAAGTGTTTTTTCAGTTTAAAATTTTAGTTAGGAAAAAAAAATTTTTTAGTGTCCTAAAAAATGTTTACAGTGTATTTTTTTGAAATCAAATTTCAATATCTTTCTAATGGTATGAAGATCGTTGAAATCGATAAAACCATTCCGTAGAAATCACACTTTAAAAGAACCTATTATTAAATATTTAAAATAACAACAAGATCAGCAGCTAAAAAGATCAGTAATAAAACTGAAATTAAAGAAAGTCACAAAGAGAACCCCAAAATTTACGAAGCGCTAAATAAATTTAATAAATAAACCCTCCGAAATTTTATTTCAAAAAAGGAAAGAAAATTTGTAGCAATTTTGATACAAGCAACTTAATTGTTGAGGATTAGATTGACTTAGGACAATTCTTTACCAGGCTCGAAAGAGAAGCCGGCAATTTAGGACTTGTACAAGTATAGTTGTCCATAGGGGACAAATTGTTTAAAAAGAATTATACTGCAGTAAGTAAGAAAAATAAAATTAATAAACATATCAAAGAACCAATGACAATAACGGAGACACCTCCAAAGGCATTTGATATTGTACAAATTGACACAGTCGGTCCATTGCCAAAGTCGATAAATGGAAACGAATATGCAGTCAATTTTCGGGTTTTACTAATAATTTTTCACTGACACAAAATATTGCTTTTCCCCTTTCGGATTATTGTTACGGAGGTCAAGACGCGTCTTTTGATACCTCTCTCGAGATTTTTGGGCGTGTATTAACACTTGACGTTCGATGGAAAGTATTACCTTAGTAAGAATTCACTTTAAATTGATATTTAGTGAGTTCCTCGTGATAATATTTTAGGAAAATGTATGATTTGTGAGTGTAATGTATGTGAAAAGTCTGAACGTTTTTGCGCGTTTGTCTCACACTTGCCTTTTGACATAAGTACGAAACAACGTCAAACGGCAATTTCGTGTTGTTGCAGGATCACTGCAACCTATATACTTTAGCCATGGTTGAGAATAACATAAAATGTACATATGTACAATGTACATACACACATAGGTATACTTATATATTACTCTGCGCAGCTCTACTTGACTTATGCTGCAGTCGTAAATCTACATATTTATACGTCAAATGTGCGGTTTGAACACAAAAAAGTCTGTGATGCGTTATGTGCACTTTTTTGGTTTATTGCTCAAATGTAGAAAAAAAATGTTGACTTATTTCTCAAAATGATGCAATAACACAAATTTGGGTTATTTCACATTCAGTTGAGCAATAACACAAATTTGGGTCATTACCGTTTTGGTTATTTCACCCCCTCAAAGTCATCTATGATCTTCCAACGCACAAAATTGCGTGGTTTGGGTTATTACCACGCGGGAAAAAAAAATTGTCTTATTGCTCAAATATAGTATTTCATTGGCGGACAGGATCGGGTCGACATTGGTACCTTGATTGGCTCATATCAAACCTGCTTAAGACCGAAACCTAACTAACTATCGGACAAA
The DNA here is from genome assembly GCA_951509765.1 of Sphenella marginata. Taxonomy (NCBI): domain Eukaryota; kingdom Metazoa; phylum Arthropoda; class Insecta; order Diptera; family Tephritidae; genus Sphenella; species Sphenella marginata. The sequence continues at coordinate 69,700,695 of OX608078.1, forward strand.
TTTCTGTATTAGCTTGCTCATTAGGCTGAGCCAAAAAAGTGAAAAAGTGTGCGTACCGTGGCACGTTGCCACGGTTCAGGCGACCACCCGGAGTTGGCATGGCGTAGCCCAGGTATTTTTTTCAGCCGCGCTTGCGGAAAGGTGTTCTGTGCATAAATACCAGGGATCACGCCCCGAATTGGGGATCGGACCTGGGTCAATTTTCGGGTTTTACTAATAACTTTTCACTAACACAAAATATTGCTTTTCCCATTTCGGATATTGTTACGGAGGTCAAGACGCGTCTTTTGATACCTCTCTCGAGATTTTTGGGCGTGTATTAACACTTGACGTTCGATGGAAAGTATTACCTTAGTAAAAATTCACTTTAAATTTATATTTAATGAGTTCCTCTGGATAATATTTTAGGAAAATGTGTGATTTGCTGGTATAATGTATGTGAAAAGTCTTAACCTTTTGACATAAGTACGAAACAACGTCAACCGGTAATTTCGTGTTATTGCCCGGTCACTGCAACCTATATAATTTAGCCATGGTTGAGAATAACATAGAATGTACATATGTACAATGTACATACATACATAGGTATACTTATATATTACTCTACGCAGCTCTACTTGACTTATGCTGCAGTCGTAAATCTACATATTTATACGACAAATGTCCGGTGCGAACACAAAAAAGTATGTGATGCGTGCATGTGCAATTTTTTGGTGCATTGCTCAAATGTGAAAAAAAAAATTTTGACTTATTTCTCAAAATGATGCAATAACACAAATTTGGGTTATTACCGTTTGGGTTATTTCATTGACTCGAACGCAAGCTTGGTTTAGTAAGGAGCTTAAGACGCTGAAAACCCGAAAAACGAGATCTTTCAAAATATATAAGAAATCAGGATTAAATAAACATTACTTACTGTATTCCATTCTACATCAGAAGTACATCGATTTAAAATAAAAAAAACCGCGTGTAGCCAGTACACGTGAAAGAAGTTAACTTCTTAAATTCAGAAATAACGAAATATGAATAAGGTGTATTCGAGAATTTTTTAGATTCACAATTTCTTACTTCCGGGAAGTGGACCAGGGAACCGATCCATTCAAAAATATCTTATGCATTGTGCGTTTTGCTTCAAATTTGGTAAGTGGGTAGAATTATGCCTAAATTAACAGGGGCCAATACGAATGGGATATAGGGGAAGAGGGGCGGGGTAAAAGGAAAGCGGGTAATGAAGAGAAAAAGGGGGGAGATAGAGTGAAGGCGAAGAAAGATTGGAAGGAGAGTTGTAAAAGGGGGGACAGTGAGCTCGCATTTAGACAGGACGTCTGCCTCTACTACATACATATATAATGTATAAGATTGAAATATTGTATGTGTGTATGTATGCATAACTTAAGTTGCGTTCTAAACGGATTGACTGATCATAACCAACTTTAGAATAGAAACTGAAAACCATCGATGAATTAAGAGGGATAGGGGAAAAGGTGCGGGCACCTGACATACAAATGGGATTTTTCATGTTGCATATCTCTGGAAGTATTCATGCTAGGCCGCTAAAATTCAACAGAGTTATATGAGGATTATGAAACCACTCGTATAAGGATTTGAAGAACGGGCATAATTGGTATCAGTTCTATCGACTTTATCAAACTTACCTACCTAATTTTGATTTATTCCATGGAATGGAACCAATTTCATCCATTCACGGAATATGTAATTCGACCTAAGGCATGTCTCAATCTCAAGGGGGCGAATAGAAATTTTTGTCAAATAGCATCCGCGCACGCATTTTTTCTGCGTGCCTGGTAGAACGAATTTATGCGCCGGTATAAAATCAAGCCGTACGAGTCTGAGGATTGAATTTTATTGATTTGGGGGGACATTCCAGTTCTAATGTACTTGAATTAAATTCTTACAAAATCCGAAGAATTATTTAAAACTATAAAAGATGGTGATGAACACCCTAGGCCAAACTAATTGATTTTTAGATGTTATATGCAGTTGTGGTTTGGACGCATACATAAAGCCACCTTAGGTCCATTTAATATAACTATTTACTCAACATATTATACTCAACAAGCATGACAAAATCTACCTACTAATGATCCTCCTTAACCAGCCCATTCAATACAAAGAGTTCGCAAATTTCTATGACCATACCTACTTACGTGCATATGCAAGTAGATATAGACATATGAGTATTTAACAAAATATAGAAAGCAGGTAGATAGTATTAGTTTCTTTACGCAAATTAAACTATTTACACATGTGAACATGAAAGATCGGCACGAACCCGTCCTTTTGTTACCTTAACCAACAGTATACATAATGAATTTCGGCATCTCTTGCTTGAAGCCCTAGCACAAAACTTACTAAACAAATGTAACTGCAATAAACATATAAATGTACAAATACATATTTATGTATAGTAACTTTATAGTAAATGCCTATTTACAGCTTCAATTATTACCAATAATTGTATTTTATTATTCCCACAACACTGTACAAATAGCTATTTAATTATTAAGATAATAAGCCAAAAACTATTCAACCACCATTAACCGAATAAATACAACTATTCGTTACCACTATTCGAATAATGCAAGAAAAATTGTAACCGCTTGGGCACACATTTGTACACGTAAACATACACATATACATGCAAAACATACAAAACATAAATGCGCGCTCATAGGTACAAGCAAAGAAAACAACGAATATCGTTTTAAAAATCTATTAACAAAAATATTCGAATAGTACTATAACGAATAATAATATTCGAATAAACGAATAATAATATTGGAATAAACGAATAAAAAAATTCGAATAAATACTATTCGAATTTTTTGTACCCGCCGAATAAAAGTTTTGTTTATTCGAACAATTTTTATTCGAATAGTCCCATGCCTAGTATTCGGCCTGTTCCTAACACCTTTTCAAGTTTGGCGTTTCTAGTGCCATCTACGCAGCAGTAGTGAGGATTTCAAAGACAACAACCAATATTCTATTTCCGTTGCATAGTTCCCGTTATATCATCTCCCAGCAAACACAGCCTCTAACGTTAGAGAAATGCTGTAGTTTTACATTAGAATTCTAATGTAGTTCTCTAATGTATCTCTAATCGAAAATCACGTTAGAGAACTAGGCTAGAGGACGATTAGAGAAACACTCGAATAGCGAAGATACGTGTATTGTCAAGTATTGTATTTATAAACGAAGGTATACAAACTTTGAATTTTATTCCCATTAGATATTTAAGCTTAAAACATGTCAAACATATTTAAAGCAATAAATTTATCGAAATAGAATTAAACAAGAACAATTGGATTTCATTTCGTTTCAGTTAGAAATTTCTCATTAGAATCCCATTAGAATTTCACGTTAGAATTCGAATCGATAACTAACCTTTTTCTCGATATCGAGAACTAAGTCCCCTTTTTGTCGAGAATGCTATAATTCGCGACAGTTTCACAAATCGTTCTCTAACCATCTACCTTAGAGAATAACATTAGAACTCGAGTCGTTTTCTAATCGTCCTCTAACCTTAATGTTTGCTGGGCTATTACAATACAATTTTCTCGGCCTGTTCCTAACACCTTTTCAAGTTTGGCGTTTCTAGTGCCATCTACGCAGCAGTAGTGAGGATTTCAAAGACAACAACTAATATTCTATTTCCGTTGCATAGTTCCCGTTATATCATCTATTACAATACAATTTTCTCAATTTTACTCTCAATAAAAACTTCATATCGCCGCCTAAGAAGTTAACTTCAAAAAGTGCTATAAATCTAAGATTTCTAAAACTAAACGAGACCTTGTTCTCAATCGAAAGTCGTTTTATGGTTTCGTGGTAGTAGCGGGATTTCCCTCAGCCATGAAACACCAAGACGTGATGTCTAGCGATATTCAAGATATCGAAAATTTCTTTGCGCTATTTTTCACTTCAAACTCTTCTTCCGTCACCAGTTCCGACTTTCAAAACTATCCTTATAATCTGAACGGGAAAAATATAATTACTCCTCCAACTATATGTGTCAAAGATGTTCCAATCTCTACATATAATAAAATTGTAACAGGTCGATGTCTGTACATTTCAGATATCAACAAAAAATTGATTGGGGGAAGCATTATTAAACGAGTAGAATCCAAATCAACCATTTTTTTAATTTTTGTGTGTCTGTCTGTCTGTCCGTAAATGGATTCAATTATATATCTTCAAAAATTTCGGACGGAAAAAGAGAAGGGTGGGTAGATGCCATGTACAGACATCGACCTGTTACAATTTTATTATATGTAGAGATATGTATGTATTTCAAATTTCGAAAACTGGCCCAAATGTATTTTTTAATTGTTGTTGTGAACTATACAATCAAGTGCGTATAGCCTATAATGATTAAAATCGGACTCAGTCTGTTATAAGTTGTGATACGCAGCGAAGCAAGCGGGCCTTACTAGTTTATCTTAAAATATTGAAAGAATCATATAAAAACGGCCCTGATAGGATTCCTTCGTGTTTCTTGAAAAAGTGTGCAAACCATATTTATCAGCCCATCACCAATTTATTCAATCTATCACTAAGGTGTAATGTGTTTCCATGAGCGTGGAAGGAATGCTTTCTTGTACCATTTCATAAAAGCGGAATCAGGTCTTCTATTGATAACTATCGTAGCATTGCAAAGCTTTCTGCCATTCCGAAATGCTTGAAGCTATTGTCACAAATCAGCTAACGAATTCTATCTTTATCTTGATTTCAAACTGTCAACACGGGTTTTGTAAGGGAAAATCCACCGTTACGAATTTACTTGAGTTTACAAGTTATGTACAAATGGTTTTACAAAAAATCTGCACACCGGCGTTATTTATACTGATTTTATCCTTTGATAAGCGGTTAAGTATTTGTGCTACATATTTTGAAAATTCCTGAAAAATTTTACAATAGGGTTAAAAAAATCTGTATAACTTCCAAAGTATAGCTAGGTACCTTTTTGTCACACAATAATATCAAAATAAAAAAGTTATCAGGAGATGGTTTTACTTAAAAATTTTTTAAAAAGAAAAGAATCAAAAACGCCATTCTACTTTTTAGATATGTTAAATACACCTTTCTAAAAAATACTTTTTATTTTTCGAAATCGCTTGATCTTTGAAGTGTTTTTTCAGTTTAAAATTTTATTTAGGAAAAAAATTTGTTTCAGTGTCCTAAAAAATGTTTACAGTATATTTTTTTGAAATCAAATTTCAATACCTTTCTAATGGTATGAAGATCTTTGAAATCGATAAAACCATTCCGTAGAAATCACACTTTAAAAGAACCTATTATTAAATATTTAAAATAACAACAAGATCAGCAGCTAAAAAGATCAGTAATAAAACTGAAATTAAAGAAAGTCACAAAGAAATTTGAAGTAAAAAGACATGTCGAGCTCGTTTTCAATCCTCCGAAATTTTATTTCGATACCTTGCCACTACCACAATTTTTCGAAAATGCAATTTCTAAAAATGAGGTTTCGTTTGCAAAATTTCATAAAATTCTCAGGGGGGCCGGGTTCAATGCATATTGGGTTTGATATGAAATTCATCATATGCACACTAAGGCGGCTCACGCTCCATACCAAAAAAAATGTACACCCTGTTTCCATCGGAATTATGAACTGCAATGTATTCCAAGACCTTGGTCAAAATATTTCGAAAAAATATTAAGATTAAAAGCTGAAAAACGCTAAAAATATCCTTTTTTATGTATAAAAAGAGTATGGAAAAATATTTTATAACAAAAAGCACCTGAGAAGCTGAATTAGCTGGACCGCAAAGGTAAGCATAAAAAGTTTGGTAATCGTTTACGTGGGGTACCGAGCGCTAATACGCGTCCAAAAATGGCGGGAGAGGTATCAAAAGACGGGTTTCCGTCCCAGGAGCATGAATATAACTCCGCTCAACCAATATTTCCATTATTTTGGAAAATATTTGCGAAAAACCGGAAAATGACCCGGGTTTAGGGGCCCGATCCATGTTTTTTATGTGCAGAAAAACTTCCCGCGTAGGCGGCCTTCGGCCGCGCTTCAAAAAATAACCCTGGGCTACGCCATTCCAACTCCGGGTGGTTGCTACCGCCACGGTGATGTCCTTCCGCGTGCCACTCTTTTCCCACAGTGTAATGTGATTACAACAACCACATGAAAATGACAGAAAATTCTGAACTTTAACTGCGAATATCTCGCAAACTACTAAGAATATTGCTTCAGCGGAGTTATATTCATGCTCCTGGGACCAAAGCGCGTCTCCTGATACATATCTCAACATTTTTGGTTGTGTATTAGCCCTCGGTACCCCACGTAAACGATTACCAAAAGTTTGAAAATTTTATCAACGCAATCCAAATATTGAGATGTATGATGCTGTTTTTGGTCATATTTCGAGGGGTAGGTTTGTGGAAAACTTTGATAACTCAGCGAATTATTGACGCATTTGGACGATTAGAGTATCATTTGAAAGGTATTTTCGAGACGTTGCCATTTCTGAACCCGTATTGATAAAATGTTCAAACTTTTTTATGCTTACCTTTTGCACTCCTGCTAATTCATCACCTCAGGTGCTTTTTATTAAAAAATATTTTTTCGTCCTCTTTTTATGCCTCAAAAAGCATACGCTTAGCGTTTTTTAACGCGGTTTAGCTCCAGTAAATCTTAAGTAATATTTTTTCGAAATATTTTGGGAGAGTCCTTAGAAAACAGAGAATTTTGAAATTCCTGTGGAAACACTGCAACTTTTTTTTTGGCGAGACGCCTTAATGCACACATATAGCAGTCAACATCTGTGCTTGTTTATATTTTGCAGCTTTATTAAACGATGTGGGATGAACAAGGAGCTGTCCGTCGTTGCTCTAAAAATGGGAGCTTTAGAGGCATACATCATTATTTCTTAGCGGCCTATTGAAAAGCAAAATAGAGTGAAATACCTTATTCAATGGTTTGGAAATGTCAATGTAAACCGTATCGACTTGTAAACGATTACTGAAGGCAGAAGGCAAAATTCCGAAAAAAATTAATAGGTGTGTCGTTGTAGACCTAACGGACATAAACCCATTTAAATTTTCTATAACTAGATGGCGAACAGCAAAGTACATTTTCTGTTTAACTATATATTCAAAGAGCTTCGAGGTTGTTGAAAGCTTAGCGATTGTCCTATAACTTTCGACATTGTTCTTATTCCCGATTTTGAAGATAGGACTAATAAGGGCTATCTTCCAAACGTCAATAATCTCTCCCAATTGAAGAGATTTGTTGAAAAAAGTGGGGATGCCAAGGCCGAACAGTTTTTGAAGAGATAAGACAACAAACCGTCAATATCAGTCTGAGGCTATGCCTTTATGTAGGGGAATCCTTAAGGGACATCCGCTATAGTTACAGTTAGAGCACCAAAGTTGGTGTTGTTGTGAGGGATATAAATTGTATTGAATTTCGGATACCTGCATCAAATGAGTTAGTACGCGGATTCGGACGACCAGAGTTTGAATAAAATAATACTCTAATGGATATCAGCATTGATTTTTTTTAATTGAAATTAACATGAATTTTCTCAATTATCTGTTCTTCTTTATAAGTGACTAGATTATTTAATATTTTAAAACAACAACGATAACAACGTTTCGCCATGTGAACAAAAAACATTACCTATTTATCCAATAAACAGAAGATTTTTTTACTGGATTCGCTGAGGGTAGATACCTTGCCGTGGTGCGAAGGCTTAGTCGCTGAAACAGGATGCGGTTATCCTCGGGACACCGCCCCGCAAGGAGCTCTGTCACGGGGCTAGCTGAACTTCCTCTGGATAGCGATGACTAAGATCTACCCCCTCCCAATCCATGGTGTTATGCGATACCGTGCCCATTGGACGTTTGCAGCCGGGAGGTAATTCGTGGCTGTATTTCTACGGAGCCTCTCTGACACCGGACCCCCTCAGAGAGTAACCTTGATCTTACCGCGGTATGGGGCACTGCCGCGGCGGACGATACCCTTCCCCTTTACTATACTTTGACCACAAGTTGGCCCTGTCTAACGAGTGGTCGTACGAACAAGATGAACAAAAACACAACCAACACAACAAATTCGTCCTCTTCCTCACGGGGGAGGAAAGCCACGGCGCAAGCGTCGAAAGCATTTCCACGCCCAAGTGGCTCTTCGGGTAAGGGGGCAACCCCACACCCACAACACTCAAGCGACCTGATGGGGGTCGGCACCAGCAAGATGGCAAGTGTAGTTACGCTGGCAACGGCGAACGACGCTGCACCTGCTGATGCCGAACGTCCATCACGGACAGCTACGGCAACCGCTCTCCCCACAGCTGTGGCAGGGGTCTCACGACATGGCCAAAACGGGCCAAAGGAGACGGTAGTCGGCTACAATTTCAACTTCACCGGGGGAGCGACCGCGATGGCAACTACGGGTCGGCTCCCTCTGGACACTTCGAGGGCAACCTCGCAAACGACAGGCAAAAGCGACCTGGAGGGGGTCAGCACCAGTGCGGTAGCGAACGCAGTTACGCTGGCAACGGCGAACGGCGCCGCATCCACTGATGCTGAACGCCCTTCAGGAAGCGGCACGGCAGCCGTTCTCCCCACAGCTCTGGCAGGGGTCTCACGACCTAGCCACAAAGAGCCAAAGGGGAAGGAGGCCGCAACCAAGCCACCAACCGGGGGAATGACCGCGAGGGCAACTACGGGTCAGCTCCCCTTAAATATCCCTCCCACACACCGCTCTGCTGGCAAGTATAGGTTCAACAAAAATGGGCACAAAAACTGTGAATGAGGTCTTGTCTGGGACCATCCTAGATGTCGAACTACGTTTTCAGTAAAATCGGGACTGCTCGTTTTCGCGAAATATCCCACTTTAACCCTTTAGGACCTTCAAAAATATACATTTGACCAAAAAATCTTCTCAAAACTAGTTTTTGTATGTTTGTTCGTGTAGGTGGTTTCTATTACTCAAATAAATTGACAAAAGTCACACATTTAAAAAAAATTGCAAAACTGCTATTAAATAAAATTAATGATTCGTATTTAGGGCACTAGTTACAGCACCCTGTTTTTGTAATGCAAAACAAAAACAAAAATACTCCTTACGATTTTTTTTTAAGCGGGACACGAATCCGTTGTCCAAAAATTTCCATCATGTCCCGTTTCTGAGAAAAAATGTTTTTAGACCCCAAAATTAGTACAATTTGAACAAGCCCCCTGTGCTCTGGGTGCTCTTATTTGATTTGAATATCAGCTCATATATAAACCAAGGTTTATGAAACATTATCTAAGATAAGAAAACATTGTGGTATGTCGCAATTATTTTATACAGATTTTCAAAGTTGGCCGAAATTACAAAATCATGTTTTTGGTACTTTTTTGAAAAATTATATAAATTTACCCCGATCTGGCACCAATTTTTTACAAACCAGAAAATATCGCATGGTTTCTAGTCTGTCAATGGTAAGAAAATCTTTTTATTACCACTTACCATGAAAATAATATCTTAATTTATTACCACCTCGCTTCCGTAAAATATTTATTTTTTCGTTGTTGGTTTTTGCGATCTTTCTTGTTTTTACATATTTGTAAGTTTTGCAAGCTTGAGATCAGAGAAACAATAATTCGTAATGAATTTTAATTGTCAGTTTTTGGGAAAAATTGATAATTGGAGAAAAATTACATTGTTAAATCACAGCGATGGATAGGATTACATGTTTCAGAGTTTCCAAGCTCATCATCAGATCCCTTTTCGGACACTGGGATGCGAACCAGTGTCTGCACCAAAGCCGCTGTTAGAAAATTCTAACATCTAAGCTATGATGCCCTGTGACGTCACAATGCACTTATCTCCACTTCAATTAATTCCCTTTTGTTTGTTTGTTCTTGCCAACAGTGAGCACACATTGTTGTTAGACCTTCGGTCATACGAACGAATGTGTGTGCTGGACTTGTTTGTTTGTACATATTTATGTACGTAAACCCGTGCTACGGTTCTTAATATTTTGTTGTTGGTTTTTGCGAGCTTTCTTGTTTTTACATATTTGTAAGTTTTGCAAGCTTGAGATCAGAGAAACAATAATTCGTAATGAATTTTAATTGTCAGTTTTTGGGAAAAATTGATAATTGGAGAAAAATTATCGAATTATTGTTTCTCTGATCTCAAGCTTGCAAAACTTACAAATATATTTATTTTATTGGCCAATCGCCACACGAATCGGGAGAAATGGAAGGCCTCTAAGGTAAAGCGCAACTCCCTTCAAACGCCAGAGGTCGGATGAGGACATAAAACCTCCCTCCAAAAGGCACCAGAATCACCCTGGGGTGGGCAAACCGAGCTTTGCCGAGGTGGCAAAGGACCGGATCCTTATAGGGATTGTTGAAGACATGGATGAAGACCTCATCCAATTTGATTAATGTATACATATAAATATTTTAAAACTTACATGTCGAAATGAATCCTAAAAATATTGAATTGATACTTGAATTTGAATTGATACTTAAATTTGAATTGTATACTCACCTGGTTAAATACTCATATATACTTACCTTTACCATTAAATACTTACCTTCTACTATACTTACCTTCTACTATACTTACCTTCTACTATACTTACCATTTGCATCCATACTTACCCTAAATTAAACTTACCTTTGAATTCGACTCATCCTAATGTAAACTTCTTAAATTGGAAAACTACCGCTTCTTTCTATTTATGTACTTACCTTTTTTACTTACCCTTTTTATATACATATATGTACATATGTATGTATGCTCACGGCACAGCCTAGCGGGCGGTCATCGATGGCCGCTCAAGTTCAGTTGTCGTTGAGCGCGCGGTTTACTAATTACCTCTTACTACCTAATTGAAAGTTATCATAAATCAAGTTATAAACTAAAAGAAATTGTGAACTTGAGTGAAATTAAATATAAATAAGTTAACAAATTGTAATTAAAAGAAATTAAAAAACTATTAAATTAAAACTTATATTGTTAAAACCTAAAACTAAAACCGCATGTGTTCTAATTCTAAAAGTAAAGGAATGCATAGTGCTGCAGTGGTGAGTGCCCCTACCCCCTTACTAGGGACACGAATTTCGATACGATACGATACCATATCGATACTTTTGCCCTTCGATACCGATATTTTGTACTCGATGCTTTTTTAACGATACTTTTCGGCATCGAGTATCTAGACCCCGGTATCGTATCGAATTTTTTAAAAAATATGGAACTAATAGAGCAAAAATACCGCTCTGCTGGTTGTCTCTCTCTAACTTGTGACGCGAATCGAAGGAAAATCAGAACCAAATAATAACAGTTAATTTAGCCGGAAAAGGCAGACGCCAGAAAAGTAAGAGTTGCCATTGATCTGTTGCAATATGCACTTAACACTTCCAAAAAGGTTACAACAAACTTGAAGTACTAACTTATTGTGATATTGTTTTGCCTTTATACTGAAAAAAAGGTAATACTATCCATCCAACGTCAAATATTGCATTTTCTGATCCCTGCGCTTATTCCCTATGTATGTCTTGGCTACGTGATATGATCAGTCGGGAAGAAGCCGCACATGCAATCCAAGAATTTGTGTTCCGACAAAAATGAATTTTGGAATCACATAGAAACTTTAGTATCTGGTCGAGGAAGTGAAAGTGCAATCCGACAAAGCGAAAACATCAATGAATATATTTGTTGCAAACTACTTCCTTTAAGTGGCTATCTTTTGCGTTTTTGGAAGGAAAATAAGCATAAATATCCTCATTTGTCGAAAATTGCTTTACGATATCTAGAAGTACCAGCACCTTCTGTCCCATAAGAGCGCCTATTTTCAAAGGCAGGTTTAACAATGACAAAAACACGTAACAGGTTGAAGGGGAAGAGGTTGGATAAATTACTATTCATGGCAGATTGCACAGAGGAAGAGTGGGGCTTTTGATCTTCGTTTCTTGAAGTAAAATCTATCAAATTAAAAAAATCAAATTTGCTCATATTAAACTAGTTTATGTTATTATTTATTTTATTGAAGTTTATACGAACCTATGGTAATCATTTACAAAACGTATGAATTTGCTTGCAGCGAACCATTCGGTTATTGAAGTGCTTGTTTGTCATGTACATTTAGCATCGATATTTTGACTATCGAGTCTTTTTGTTTCGATATTATCGGGTACCCGATATATTTGAAGCGATACTTCAAATGAGTACAGAATCGAAGCTTTGCATTCGATATCGTGTCCCTACCCCTTAGAGTGAAAATTAAACATGGTCCTCTCGGTGCCAAAGTGAACCAGCGAAAAAAAAAAAAAAAAAAAGCCTTTAAAATTAACTTTAAAAATTCGCAAACAAAAAATCAAGTACAGTGAGCAAGCAACTTCTCTAGGGTGCTTCTAAACACCAAAAAAAAATTGTTTAAAGCTGGAAAAAATTATAATTTAACTGGCAACGGGTGCTAAATAAGAAAAATAGGTGAAAATAAGTGAAAACTGTTAAACCTGTAAAAGAAAAAAGTTAGAAAAAAAGATTCGAAAAAACCTGAAAAGAAAGGTGAAGAACAAAAACCTGAAAAGAGTAAAATTTATAAAAATTTAAAAGCGAAATTATTTAAAGTGGGTGGCTCCAACAAAAACCTGAAAAGAGTAAAATTTATAAAAATTTAAAAGCGAAATTATTTAAAGTGGGTGCTCCAAAAAAAACCTGAAAAGAGTAAAATTTATAAAAATTTAAAAGCGAAATTACTACAAGTGAGTGCTCCAAAAAAAAAACCTGAAAATAGAGAATTTCATAAAAATTAAAAAACAGAAAAACGAAATTATTAAAAGTGTGTGCTTCAAAAAAAATACTGAAAATAAAAAATTTATAAATTTTAAACTTACAAAAAAAAGCGAAAGTAAGTGGTATATTGAAAAAAGGCATTAGGGTGCTCCGAAAAAAGAAAAAACTGCTGCAAACAAAAGGTGAAAAAATACCTGCAAATAAAAAGTGAGAAAAACAGAAAATAAACAGTGAATAATTATAAAAAAAAAAAAACCTGAAAAGAAAAATAAAATATTGATTAAAAAGTGATGTAAAGAAAAAATGCAATGGGCGTTTATTGGTGAATAAAACAAAAAATTTCTGATTTTACTTGCTAGAAAAATTTAAAACAAATATAACTATTTCTGACAAATTTTAACGATTAATTGTGGTGTGAGTTAAGAAAAGTGGTGCGCTGTTTTGGAACAACCGTTTTTTTTTCGATTTATAACATTGCCATTTGATCTGGAGAAATTTCTCTACGCCATACACAGTGCTTACATATTCCTTACATATTGATCAAAAAATTTGAGAAAAAAAAAGTGAAAAGGTGAAAAATTTAAATAAAACTTACCTGAAAAAAGAGAAAATTACCATATTGTTGACCTGAAAATAAAGTTGAAAATTGGTGAGCGGAAAAGATAACGCAGAAAAATAAAAATTTTGTGACGAAAAAAAATATCGACAAAATATAAAACTGTACCGCCAAAAAAAAAAAAAAAAAAAAAAAAAAAATTTCCACCGAGGAAGTACAGCCAGCTCAAATAGAATCATCAGAAAAGCAGCAACACACATCCCCCGTTACCAGGAAATCGACAGCAGTCCGTAACAAAACAGGTAGTCAGGTACCAGACCAAAGTAAGTTACGTAAAATTTTTTCTTTCCGCCACATACATACATACACGATATTTAGATTTATATAACTTAGCGGTTATTTAAAGCAGTATATGAGAAACCTCTTATGTTCTCAATATATGCTGTCGTAAAACACCTTAAATTTATATACTCACCCTTCTAATCCGCTAAGCCATATAAATCAAATACATATTTATATACACACATCCCCTTCAAACCTAGGATTTATAAATATACGTACATATATTGCTAATTTTCGCCTTACCCTTTTACCACATACATCCCGCTATTAGTTCACAAACCTCGCAGCCACATAAGAACCCCGCTATAACACGACAACAAAAGCTACATCGCACTGCACCCAGCGCCAAATATTGCTTCTTCTCTTCCCACTCATTCTCTTACCCATTTTCTTTGGTTTAATAACTAGCCATTAGCAACAGTTACATTTTGCATATACATATCTGTTTACTTGTACTCAGACAAAAGCTACAGTGGGCCGCAACTCATAAAAACGGTCTCAAAAATACAGTGGGAAAAAACACCCAAAAATCGAAGCAAACTATTTATTTAAAGTTAAATAAATAATAAACCCCTTAATTTTACCCATATTAGTGTTAAATACACTACAAATAATTATTAATATTATTATTAATTCTTGTGTACTCCTTATACACACTTCCTTTCAATAGTTGTGTACTCCGTATACACATCTTCAAAAATATTTCTGTGTACTTCTTATACGCTTTTTCTAAATATAGTTTGTGTACTCCTCATACACATTCAATAAAATATTTTTGTGTACTCATTAATACACACCTCCTTCAACAAATATATCTCATAAGACAAATTTTATAGAATACCCTCATAAAAATGGCTGAAGATAAAGGTGAAATGAATCAAAATTTCCTACCCCCTCCAAACGGACCAAAAACACGGTCAAAATCTCAATCGGAAGAGGAAGAATTATCCAAGATTGGAAAAAGATCCCTATTTGAGACAAATAAGCTCGAAAAATTCTGCGATAAATGGTGGAACATTGATGAGACAACCCACACAAAACCCAGTTTGCAGACATACTTGGAGGAACTCAACAGACACATTTCAGCAGTAGAACGGGCATATGAAGCAGCGCACCTAAATCTGAAGGATGAACAGTCCCTGGAAGGGCTGACCGAAAAATATGACAAAGCGATGGATAACAACATGATGACACGGACAAGAATAAATGAGCAGCTCGCGGAACTGGAACCAGGTCCCATAACTCCACATCAACAAGGGGCAACAGCAACCTCCGAATCCTACCTCAAAGTCCCCGCATGTGACACAGAAGTGTTCCACGGAGGATACGACACTTGGCCCTCCTTTAGAGATATGTTCACGGCAGTGTACATAAATCACCCCAGACTCTCTCAAGTACAAAAGTTATATCACTTGAGACAAAAAACCCGGGGAAAAGCACACCTCGTAATTCAAAAATACCCACTTAAAGACCAAAATTTCGAGCTCGCGTGGGGGGCCCTTAAGTCTAGATACGAGAACCGTAGAATTCTCGTAGATAGTCAGCTAAAAACCCTTTTTAATATTCAGCCTGTATTCTATGAAAGTGGGGAAAGAATTCAAGAAGTTCAAACCACAATTAATAACTGTCTGTCTACCCTTAACTCCAACAACGTACCCACTAGCAATTGGGACCCTTTCCTCATATACTTATGTTCATCTAAGCTTCCCGATGAAACCCTAGCCCTATGGGGACAATCTCTTGAGTCCAGGAAAGAATTACCCTTATGGTCGGAAATGGACAAATTCCTCACGGCCAGATATGAAGTTGTAGAACGGCTCGGTACTTATAGGCCGAGCAAACCTCGGACCTCAAACTCGAGCTTCAACAACCGAGCGTCAACACCCCAAAATAATAATAGTTTTAGAAACAAGTCTCTCTCGTACCATAGCGAACAAGCGCGACAGGTATCCTGCAAGCTATGTAATTCCAACCATTCGATGATGAATTGCGTCAAATTCAAGCAATTATCGGTGGCAGAACGGAATAAATTTGTAACTGACAACAAATATTGTAAAAATTGTTTGGCCTTTTCCCATCTAGAGTCTGAATGTGTTAGCAACTTCAAGTGCGTATATTGCCAAAAGCGGCACCACACCCTGCTTCATTACCAAAACCGTCAGCCTTCTAACTCCAACACCTCCCGCCATCCTCAGCGAAGGAATTATAATAAGGTCACTCCTCAAGTAAACAATGACCAAGAAAAACCTTCTACCTCTAAACAGGCAATGCAGTCGCAAGAATCGCGGACTCAAGCCTCTTCCTCGAATAAAATCACAGTTCTTTCGCACTTCTCTGCCAATAAAGAAAGAACATTGTTGCCCACAGCGATAGTTCCGGTTCTCCATAGAGGAGAAACCTTCAAAATCCGGGCGTTGGTAGACCAGGGTTCCCAGAAATCTTTCGTTTCCTCCAAAATCCAAAAATTACTCGGTTTACCCACAAAGAACATAAGTTACCAAATATTAGGTATGGGCGGACGAGTTGTGCAAAATTCCAACAAAATCTGTTCTCTAACAATTTGTTCCTTGGATTCAAAGACCCAAATCCGGACCCAAGCAATAGTTCTTCCGCAATTAACCCACTTCCTTCCCTCTTCTAAAGTAGCAATCGAGGATCTTACAAAATTCTCGTCGCTTACATTAGCGGACCCCAACTTCTTTGCTCCAGGTAGAATTGATATGGTGATTGGCAGTGACATACTTCCACAAATCCTCCTTCAAGGTCTCGAAACCAACGTCGCTGGTAGCCTAATAGCTCAAAACACTATATTCGGATGGATATTAAGTGGCCCAATAACTGAGCAAATTTCGTCCTTTTCTACCAACATACTTGAAAAGCCTGATGACTCCCTTAATGAACTCCTTAAAAATTTCTGGGAGCAAGAAGAAGTTCATTCCAACACGTCCCTGACAGATGAAGACGCGTTTTGCGAAGAGCTCTACAAAAAGACCACCAGTAGACAAGCAGATGGTCGCTACATGGTTAAACTCCCGTTCAAGCATAATTTTCCTGAAAAGATAGCCCTCGGCCACTCACGACCCGCTGCTCAGCAGCAATACTTAAGTATACAACGAAGCCTAGAAAAGAAACCAGAGCTCAAAGAAAAGTATTACGAAGTTCTGGAGGAGTATTTAACAATGAATCACATGGAGTCCACCTCCCCCCTTGAAATTATTAAGGAAGGAAAATATTATTCCTTCTATTTACCCCATCATGCGGTTATAAAACCGGATAGCAAAACCACAAAAGTTCGTGTGGTCTTCAATGCCTCTAAACTCTCGCATTCAGGCAGTTCACTGAACGACGTGCTACACACTGGCCCCACTCTGCAAAACGACGCAAATAACGGCCAATCACCCAGACATATTGAAGTCTATTCCAAAATCTGACCTCCTTGACGCAGATTTTCTAAAGTTCCATGATGTCAGCTCGACAAAAACACTAGGTATAAAATGGAATGCTCTTAATGACTCCTTTTCTTATTCCTATGATCCTCTACCAGCCGCTAATTCAACCACAAAACGACAAATATTGTCGGCAATCGCGAAATTGTTTGACCCGGCAGGATGGCTATCGCCAATAATGATTTTAGCCAAAGCTCTCCTCCAACAACTGTGGTTGGAAGGAACAGACTGGGATGAGCACGTTAAGCCCCTCTCCTTCCATAAATGGAACGTCTTTAGGGAAAATCTTTCCGCTATAAGCAATATAAAAATCCCTCGATGGGTCGACTTTTCTCCGGATAAATCTTTCCAAATGCACGGATTTTCCGATGCCTCAGAAAAAGCCTCCTGCGCTTGCGTGTATTTTAGAGTACAGCTCACGGAAAATACCTTTACAACCCACCTGTTAGTTGCAAAAAGCAAAGTAGCCCCTTTAAAGACAGCCAGCCTCCCTCGTCTAGAGCTGTGTGGAGCAGTACTACTCTCCAAACTGGTAAAACAGATTCGCTCCCATTTAAATTTGCCCCCGCACGAGCTGTTCCTCTGGTCAGACTCCTCAATCGTGCTAGCATGGTTAGAAAAACCACCCCACACATGGAAGACTTACGTAGCGAATCGGACTGCCGAAGTTCTGAAGAATGTAAGCAACGCTACGTGGCGTCATGTGTCAAGTAGAGACAACCCTGCAGATCTTGGTACCCGTGGATGTAAACCCCAAGACTTAGCATAATCTTCGCTGTGGTGGAAAGGCCCCGAATGGCTATCGAAATCTCATACATTATGGCCCAACACAGCGCTTCAAAACGTAAGTCCGCCAGAAGAAAAGCGAATTGAAGCATTTCATACGGTGGACATGCTGGATCCATTGGAACGTTTCTCCTCCTTCGCCAGAGCCCTTCGTGTAATTGCATATGTGTATCGTTTCATCCACAAAGCGAAGAAACGACAAATCCCTTCAACCCCTTCTCTCTCCACAGAAGAGATTAACTATGCAAAAGAACGCCTTATAATCGTAACCCAACAAATGTACTATGCGGACACAATATCATTATTAAAAGCCCCTAAGCCGATCAGCAAGAAGAGTCCGCTCCTGTCATTGAACCCGATGTTGGACAATAAGGAAATATTGCGCGTGAATGGTCGCCTAAGTTACGCTGCACTCAGCTATAATGAACGCCATCCGATCATCATTCCCGAAGCCTCAAAATTTTGTACCCTCTTCCTCGATTTTACCCATAATCGTATGTTTCATGCTGAAAAACAACTCATGCTTCGGATGGTTCAGCAAGAATATTATATTCCGCGCTTGAAGCAAAAGATAAAGTCTTGCATTTTCCACTGCAAGACATGCACGATCCACAAGCAGAAGATGAATTCCCAGATCATGGCCGCACTGCCAGTTGAAAGGTCAACGTATACTGTCCCGTTCCACACGACAGGAGTCGATTTTGCTGGCCCATTCCTCGTCAAAACCTCTACCCTACGACGCGCCTCCTACTCCAAAGCTTATGTCTGCGTCTTTGTTTGTTTTTCAACGAAAGTCATACATCTGGAGGTCTGTTCAAGCTTAACCACCGAAGCGTTTAGAGCAGCCTTTGCGCGCTTTGTTGGCCGCCGCGGAATGCCACACAAAATCATGTCCGACAACGGAAAGAACTTCGTCGGCGCTCATAGAGCGATGCAAAAAGAAATCCCACTTTTCCTCCAAGAAGCAGGTAAAGACATCGCCGAAAAATATGCTCCTCAAGGCCTTTCTTGGCAATTCATACCACCATATGCTCCTCACATGGGTGGTCTCTGGGAAGCAGCAGTTAAAAGTTTTAAAACTCATTTAACAAAAGTAGCCGGTAATCAAAAGTTCTCCTTTGAAGAGTTCACGACCCTCATTGTTCGTATTGAAGGAGTCCTCAACTCCAGGCCTATCTCTTCCATGTCTGAGGACCCGACGGACCTACTAGCGTTAACACCAGGACATTTTCTTCGTGGTGCCCCCCTAATATCCCTGCCGGAACCAAATGCAGAAAATCTAAACCCGACTCGAAAATGGCAGTTACTTAAAGTTTTACACCATCAATTCAGCAACCGGTGGAAGAATGAATATCTTCAACAACTTCAGAAACGACAAAAATGGAAAACCCCTCAAACCAAGCTGAAAGAAGGCGATCTAGTTGTGGTTAAAGATGATCTGTTGCCACCTAATGAGTGGCGTCTCGGACGTATTTCAAACCTACATGTAGGACCCGATGGAAATGTTCACGTTTTGGATATTCGTACTCAAAACGGAATAATAACGCGGAACATCACCAAAATCTGTTTATTGACCCCATCTTAATTCTCTTACACTTTTCTTCCCAGTAAAATTGTCTTATCCCCATTTCAACCTCAGTTTACAATAATGCTGATTTCTTGTTCTTTTTTTCTAACGTTTTTCTCCACAGATATTATGAAACTGGGAAAGTGCCGCCTATGCTGCCGCCAGCACGCTTTGCGGCAATGTCACGCGTTTTTGATAATGACTCCTGCAGAGCGGTATGATACAGCACGCGCCTATCGCTACTGCGTTAATTGTTTGGCTACATCGCATACCACCGGCGAGTGCAATTCTGCCGGCAGATGCCGCCACTGCCGCCGAGCCCATCACACTTTGTTGCACCGTCCGTCCGCTCCCCCATCGACGCGCAACCAACACTCGACGCCTCCGCCACCCGAACGAAACAGGCGCGAGGAACAGCGAAGAGTTCGAAACCGGACCATTGAACGACCAGCAGCTCGTTTGCAGAGTCGTAGTAGCAGTCAACGGAACATACGAAAGTTGGTTAACCAAGCAAAGGTCACTCCACAGAAACTGCAAGAGCTTTTAAGTTTGTCCACTCCGCAGGCCGGGCGCCATGTTGAAGACATGGATGAAGACCTCATCCAATTTGATTAATGTATACATATATATATATTTTAAAACTTACATGTCGAAATGAATCCTAAAAATATTGAATTGATACTTGAATTTGAATTGATACTTAAATTTGAATTGTATACTCACCTGGTTAAATACTCATATATACTTACCTTTAACATTAAATACTTACCTTCTACTATACTTACCTTCTACTATACTTACCATTTGCATCCATACTTACCATAAATTAAACTTACCTTTGAATTCGACTCATCCTAATGTAAACTTCTTAAATTGGAAAACTACCGCTTCTTTCTATTTATGTACTTACCTTTTTTACTTACCCTTTTTATATACATATATGTACATATGTATGTATGCTCACGGCACAGCCTAGCGGGCGGTCATCGATGGCCGCTCAAGTTCAGTTGTCGTTGAGCGCGCGGTTTACTAATTACCTCTTACTACCTACTTGAAAGTTATCATAAATCAAGTTATAAACTAAAAGAAATTGTGAACTTGAGTGAAATTAAATATAAATAAGTTAACAAATTGTAATTAAAAGAAATTAAAAAACTATTAAATTAAAACTTATATTGTTAAAACCTAAAACTAAAACCGAATGTGTTCTAATTCTAAAAGTAAAGGAATGCATAGTGCTGCAGTGGTGAGTGCCCCTACCCCCTTAGAGTGAAAATTAAACAGGGATCCTGGACCGGGGAAACGACCGTGGGGCCATCCCGAAAGATCAGTGGCCGTATGTCCGGAACGCCATCGGCGACGCCGTTCTCGACGTATTGATGGAGGCTCCGGCCAGTCCGCCGCGTGGTGCTGATGCGGGCTGGTACCAGGGTCAAATAAAGATCCTCGCTTGCGAAGACGCAAGAACTGTTGCGCTGTACAAGGCAGCAGCGGCAAGGCTAGGCCTGGTCTATCCTGGGGCGAAGATAGAGGTCGTCGACTGGAAGGACATTCCAGCTCGGCCAAGGGCGAGGGCCTGGGTTCCACCAATCCCTACAGAGCCGGAGAGAATCCTGGCTATGCTTCAAATAATGAACCCAACTCTCCCCGCCCAGGACTGGAAGATCATCCAAGTCGGCGACGCTGAAGGGCACAGAAGGGAGGTAGTTCTGGCCCTAAATAAGGAGGCGCTCGAGCCTTTGAAGAGAGCGAAGTCGTAATCCACGTTTATCCTTTTCGGGTGCTCCGGTGGACATGGAGCGGAGCTCTCTGACGCTAGCAGTATGGTGTCCGCCACGTCAAATTGCGCAGGCGCCCTGCACAGTTTATCGATGGAGGATGCCCTGCTGGACAGCGACGGGGAAGGCCTCGACGTCACGGTGTTGGTAGGGGAGTCTGGGCACACTCATGTTGAGGGTGCTTCAGATAAACCTACATAAATCGAAGGCAGCTTCGGCTGCTTGAATAGGTCGCCTTTCTAAAGGCGACGTTGATGTGGTCCTCATCCAAGAGCCGTGGGTCAACAAAGCACGGATTTGCGGACTGGGGACTAAGGAATTCAAGCTCATCAGAGCTGATGGACAAGGTAAAGTTAGAACCTGCATTATGGTTAGGTCTGAGCTAATAACTTTTCTTTTACTACAGCAATGACGACGTCACAGCGGCCAATCTCACAGTTGGCAACGTTAATTTAATTATTGCCTCGGTCTACATGCCTTACGACGCGGAAGAGCCTCCACCGCAAGACAAGGTGAAAATACTGGTGGCCGACTGCAGCAGGGCCCACTTGCTTATTGGAACGGACGCAAATGCCCACCACGTCCAGTGGGGAAGTTCCGACATAAACGCTCGAGGTGAGTTTCTTTTTGATTGTCTTTTAACGACTAACCTCGTTGTTTGCAACGTAGGTAATGAACCAACATTTATTACTAAAAATCGAAGAGAGGTCATTGCCCTTACTATTTGTAGCGAAAGCGCTTACGAGTTAATTAGGAGCTGGCGGGTTCTTGATGACCACTCTTTCTCTGACCACCGCTATATTGAGGTGGTTTTAAACCTTGCCGTCGAAACGGCCATTATGAGACGAAACCCACGTAGCACAAACTGGGAACTGCATAACGAGCTGTTTGATAGAGGTCTGCCAGAACTACCCTCTTAATGCCCCTCTTCTGTAGCGGAGCTAGAGGACATGGTTACGACCTTCACAACGGCACTCTCAAACGCCTTATAAAAGGCCTGCCCAGTACCAAAACCGCGAGGTAAGCATAAACCTTACTGGTGGTCCCGGGATCTGGACTCATTACGGAAATCCTGCAGGAAACAGTTTAATATAGCCAAAAACCTCGATTGTGAGACTCAATGGCTTGAATATAAAAACAAACTGAGCGCCTATAAAAAAGCCCTGAGACAAGCGAAGAGAACTTCGTGGAGAAACTTCTGCACTGGAGTCGAAAGTGTCCAGTGATATCCAAACAAACCTGGCTAAAAAGGGATCCAAAGAGATCCCGACAGATCTACACCCTAAGAAGGGCTGATATTTCCAAGATAATAGGAGTGCTAACTGGCCATCGTCTTATTGGGAGGCACGCAGAGAGACTGGGTGTGCCTTACCGCCGTTGCTGCAGGAGCTGCAAAGACGACGAAATGGAAGAAACTGTAGAACACCTAATCTGCAACTGCCCCACACTTAGCGGCGTTAGACGTCGCTGCCTGGGTGCTCCCTTCCTGGACAACATTCGCCAAATTGCGAAGTATGACATCAAGGACGTGATGGCCTTCATCAAGTCTTCCAAGTGGTTCGAAGAGGAGGAGGTATAAAGGTGTCTCTATGGCCTAAGTGTGCCTTTTTGGCAGCCACTTCAACCTAACCTAACCTATATTGGAACGAATTTCAAATTTCGAATGACAAAGGGATCATGAGTTAAAGCAAAGGCTATATATATTTTTGGAAAAGTGGGCAGTGCCACGCCCCAAGCTATATAAGGTTTCAATTCGTTATAACTCTGAATATATTTGATTCAAATTAATGGTTTTTGGTCAAGATTTATATAACTTTGGAAAAGTGGGCTGTGCCACGCCTAAATTTTTTGTGTTTTGTTTGTACTTCAATAATGTCTAAAGGTTATGGTCGATCTCTTGTAAACTTTCCAGATTGGTTATCTATGGAAAAGTGGGCAGTGGAAAAGTGGGCGGTGACACACCCCCAGGCTATATCAAATTTTAATGCTCATAACTCTGAACAAGTTTGGTCTTAAATAATGATTTTTGGATATGTGTGTCCTTTGGTCACGATTTATATATTTTTGGAAAAGTGTGCGGTGCCACGCCCTTAGGCTATATCAAATTTTAATTCTTATAACTCTGAACAAATTTGGTCTTAATTAATGATTTTTGGATATGTGTGTCCTAGTTAACTTATATTTAAATGAAAACTGATACTGGATTTGTGGCAGGCAAGCAACAAGCTTCCAAATAAGAGTGTTTAATTGCAACCGACACATGCAACATGCCGATGCAATTATCCAACAACTTAAAGCAAGATATTCGGTTTCAACTTACTTTTACTTACAATGAAACTCTTTCAATTGCAATCAATCTTCTTTGTCATTTTCACTAAATTCTTCCTGTAGTTTCACTTCATTAAAGCAAATTGGCATTTGATGTATTTGTGTTGGTGGCATGCCGCAATCTGAAGGACACCCATACATAAACACACCAACACATACGTCCTCTTATTTCAGTTCAATGATGCTTCAATCAAAGTCATACTTCCGGCTGAATTTGTAGGTTCGTGCAAAACCAATTGGCATTCAAAGTATGTTAGATATTAATTCTTTAGTTTTTGTTGTAGAACGTTATGTAATGCATAGCCGAAAATATTTATTACACACAACATTGAATATCGTTAAACACTTCACTAGACACTTCATTAAAATTGCGTCAGAAATCTTCCATGCCTGTGACATCAAAGTGACAATCAAAGTGAACGGGTGAAAAAATTTGTTGCTCCGCGTTTTTTATCTTGTAGAGTCAATAAACAAATCGTATAAACCTTAAAAACGCTAAAATCAAACTCATCAAACAACATAAGGCGGTAATCTATAAATAAAATACTAAAAACAGAGGGAAAACAAGATTATTGTGGACATTCAAATGCAAACTTCTTTGGCTTTGCTGCTGCCGACGTATGTACCTGTTTGGCTTGCGTTTCTAGTAAGCAAGTGTACATAGTCAACCTGTTGAGCGCGGGGGATCACAGCAATCAACTGTTTCACTGCTGTATTGCCGTGCTGCTGACGTCGATCTGCTGCGCTACTGGTATTCTACTTTTCTATTTTGTTAGTGGAAGGGTGAGTAATATTTGCGCCCTGCTAGCATCACTTGTGCTTGTCATTAGTGAGTGACAGAATAAAGAAAATAAGAACAAGGAAGGGTGGAAGATCGTAGCCAGTGTTGATAAGGTACGGTGCTGCCACCACGTTTGGTTTAATTTAAAACAAATTTAAAACAATTTTTTAAATATTATAATACGTAATTTTACACATTCGATTTTTCTACACAATAGTATTTATTGAACAGTTGTGAATGCACATTTTTTCCATAGTAGAGTAAAATTTCCTTCCACAATGCCGTGGGAGTGTAAGGAATGCACTTCCAAGGTAAGTGAAATAGATGAAATAATCGCATGCTCGGGTGGGTGTGGTTTTCACTACTGCTTGGCATGCAGTAATATAAAAAGAAGCGAAATAAAGCTTATAGCATTAAACATAAAATGGTTCTGTAATGAGTGTACTTTGTCGAATACTAATACAAAGTTCATTGAGATAAAGCACTTAATTGCCAAATGTGAGGAAACGAAGATGAAAAGCGTAGATATAAAGCAAATAGTTGAGATAATATGCAATAATAATTGTTCTTCACGAAAAAATAGTATATTAACAGACTTCAATTCCCTCCTTGAGCATAATATTGAAGTAAAATTTAATGCTATGAAAAGCGAAATAATTAATGATTTATCCAAAGAGTTGCAAAAAAGTAACGATTTGATTAAAAAATTAAGTAGTGCAAATGCACCAATGAACGCGAATAAGACTTATGCCAAAATAGCGGCAGAGACCGAAAATAGAATAGTAATCAAACCAAAAAAAATAGTAATCAAACCAAAGAGCAACAAAGCGAAAGAAACTAAAGAAGCTTTAAAAAAAGTAGTTGAACCGACTGATGGGCTTGTCAGAAAAGTAAAAGAGACAAATACTGGTGCCATAATTGTCGAATGCAAAAGCAAAGACGCCTGTGAGCAAGTGCAACAAAAGTAAGAGCGGCTATCGGAAATGAGTATGATACAGAGAAAACAAAAAGTAAAAGTGAAATAAAAAAATCTTGAAAATGGTTGGTTTATCTAACCGAAAAAATTACCAACGAAAGATTGATTGAATGTTTAACTAAACAGAACGAAATGTGTAACGGAAAGGACTTCAAGATGTTGAAGTGATATGATAATCTAAATAGTAGAGCGGTAAGCTATATTGCGTTGGCTGAAACAGACGCTGTAACACATGAAATATATTGAGTGGGATACTTGCAGGAACAATTAGCATGTAACAGTAAAGAATGTACTTCAAATGTAGTTAAATGTGTGAACTGTAGCGAGTTGGTCGAACAGAAAGTTGTTGATGTCGATGTGAATCATCATGCATTCAGTAAAGACTGTCCTGCATTTATTAAACAGGCTAAAAATAAACTGCGTGTACTTAAATATAACTAGTATAGTCGCGAACAAATGCGAGATAGAGCGTCTTCTAGAAATGCGTAAATCACATTTGGTCTTACAAGAATTACAGATCCCAACATACAAACTCTTACGATGTGATTCCCATAGTGGCCACACTGGTAGAGCTTTAATGTACGTTCATGAATCACTTGAATACCAAATAACCTACAACAAACCGTTTAATAGAAACCTCTGGTGCATAGTAATCAAAATTAAAAACATTTTTCCGCAATACAAAATAGGTGTTTTATACCACTCACCAAGTTCGAGTGACGCAGACTTTATTACGTATATGCATGAAGTTCTCAGTAGCCAATGCCTAACCCGTGATAAAATTGTTTTATTGGAGATTACAATAATAATTTGTACAACAGCACCACTCATAGCAAACAGCTAATTGACTTGTATCGATCTTTTGCTTTAAAACAAAAAATCGACTTCTATACCAGAAAAGCGCAGAACTCTGAAACACTGATTGATCTGTTACTTACGAACAGTGTTTCCGTCTCTTGCAAAAGAGTAGAAGAACATCGCATAACGGATCATGAAACTATAAGCTTCACTGTTCAGCTAGATACAAAATTTCAAATGAGAGTTAGGAAAAATATAACTTCGTGGGAAGGCTATAGTAGTGATAATCTCGTTAGCCTTTTGAGACAGTCCAACTATCAGGGTTTTGATAACCTGAACATAGCGAACAAGATTACATTATTGAACACTAATATATCAAATGCTATGAGCTGCCTGACATATTCGAAAGAAGCCAGTGTGGAGCTCATGAACAAGTGGTATGATACAGAGCTGGCAGCTCTTAACACACATAAGTTAAATCAATACAAGATCGCCATTGAAACTGGCGAGTGGGAAGATTACAATACGACCAGGCGTGAGTACAATCATTTAATTAAGATTAAAAAGACCAAGTATATGGAGCACAAAATAACGAACAACTTAGGCGACAGCAAAAAGCTATGTGGAAGCACCTGAAAAACTGCATATCTATGTCAAAAGAAAGCGATACCATTGGTCAAATATTAATGAATGATTGTCTTTTCACGAATGAAAGCGAAATAGCACAGGCACTAAATAACTACTTTATTGATAGTATCATTGAAATCAGCCTTAGTATTACAGGTAGCAGAGATGACAGCGAAGTCGTTGTAGATAGTACTCTATCTGAGGGAGTCGTTATAGATTCTCAAGTTGTTAATGAGAGCCTTGAAACAGGCATAGTCCCAGACCTTTGGAAGACATCAGTAGTAGTACCTATTGAGAAAGTCAAAAACACCATTAGAGCTGATGAAATTAGGCCGATAAACACGCTACCATGTGACGAAAAAATTCTTGAAACAGTGGTTAAAACCAGCTTCTACAATTCTTAGAATACAATAAAATTATTATACCCCAGCAATCTGGATTCCGAAAAAAGCATTCCTGCGAAAGTGCCCTGAACTTAGTAATTGCTAACTGGAAGGAAGACTCAAGCAGAAGAAAACATGTAATAGCCGTATTTTTGGATTTAAAGCGAGCTTTTGAGACAATTGAAAAAGTTAAACAAGATAGGTTTTTCTGGTACAGAACTTAAGTGGTTCGAAAATTTTATTATAAATTTTAGAGCTGCATGGTCGGCCATTCAGAACACCATCCACAGTGCACATAAAACATGCAAAGTACGATACAGCGCCTCAAGTCACGAACAGTAAGTTGCCAAAACGCATACTGGGAAGCATCACTCACAAATAACAGTGCATCGCCATCCAGATGTTGTCTTCGCGCTTCACATGCGTAGACGGCCTGTACTCTGCATCCAGCTGGGACTATCACTGTGTTGGTATGTTCGGAAAGACAGGTCAGTTAGCTCTTATAATTGGGAATCAATATAGAACTGCATATATGTAAATATATAGAAAATGAATGTCTTCTGTTCTTCTGTTTTCTTTTTTCTTATTATAATTATTATTCTTTTTTGTTTTTATTTATATTTTTAATTTTCAATAAATGAATTAATAAAACTTTGAACGCTAGAGTTACTATAGGCTTAAGTTTTAGATTAAGCTGTAAAAATGTACATATTGATCTAGGCTCAATAGAGCTGTAATAAATAAATACATACATACATATCGTCGGTGACACTGTAAAACCGCGTAAGTGACATTTGTGGCAGAACTTTTATGGGCCCCTGTCATCAAGAACTATTGATTTATTCTCAGGAAAACTAAAGATTCGACATTGATTGGAACTTTTTTCATAAATTCGATGTTCGTATATAAAATAAGGAATTTGTAGTGGAAAAACTGTCAAACTGAAATATCACCTACGCGGTTTTGCAGTGTTACCGACGGTGTGTACGTACAAATTTCTGTTTCAAAGTGTCTTCCGGAGGTGAAAGGGAGAATGCATGGAAAACATAAGAACTGCACTCCGTTTGAAACTTCAACTCGGGAGGTTCCGAAGCCAGTTTGTTTGCAGTTTGGAATTAAAAGCGAATACACCACGAATCCAAAGCATTGATAATCCTTTGGCAGGAGGCACAATTCGATCCGGAATGGGGCCATTGTATTTTGCCTACTCAACTACTTTTGGCACCTGCACTGTAGATGCCATGGACGTGCTCAAGTGCAAGTGAATTTACTATTGCTAACAACGTTGATCTTGTTGTTGTTATTACTGTCATCTTCCCTGTAACATTACTACAAATAAAACAGCTCTCTACCTTTTACGCTTTAATTAAGAGTATTTTGAGCATTGACTGAAATTGAAAAAAAAAAAAAATTTGTATTTGAACCAAGGCAGAATTCAATATAGGCTTATGTATGTATGTGTAAACTTGAGTGCATGTGTGTATGTAGTACTTGAACAAATCTGCTTTTAATACCAATAAATAAAATTCTTGTCAAGGTTTAATTATGCCGAAAGGTGAAATATGATTTCATTTGATTGCTTTTTGCGGTCAGTTTGAAATGAATTTATTTGGAGATCGTAGGCTAGTTAGACCCAATTTTGTTTGGTGCAAATAAACGTTTTATTTCACCTTCTTGCCCAACGTTTCGCTGAATATTCCAGATAAAGAAAAATTGCATATAAACATCCATGAACATAAACAAACAGATGATTACATATAAACATGTAGAGCAACAAATTGCACTTACAATAATAATAAACAATATGAACACTTAAAAACTAATCATCCGTACCACCTTGCGTGGTAGTTTTATCATCGCTAAATCTATTTGTTAAACATAACATGTAAGCAGCGCCTATGCAGTCGTAGTTTTCTTTTTTGTTGATCGTCTTTTCTCTATTTGTCAATATGTGCAAGCTTTTCAATGTATATCTGGTCAATTCTCGTTTTTCCTTATCAATAATTTTGGTGTTGTTGAAATCAGCTGTATGGCCACAGCTAATTATGTGTTGTGAGAGCGCTGTGCTTGGTTTTTTTTTTTGACGTCTGCTTTGTGTTCGGCTATTCGTACCACCAGTTCTCTTCGCGTAGTTCGGATGTACATCTTATCACAGTGTTCGTTGTCTTTTCCATTGGATTATATTCTATATATCACATTGTTTAGTTGTAGGTTGTCTATTGGATCTTTTGTTCTTGTATAAATTTTGGATAAAGTGTTGTTGGATTTATAAGCTAAGGTGATGTTTTGTTCTTTTAGTCTGCTGTGGTCTATTGTATTAAGCTTTGGTATATATGTGATGCTGTAATATTTCTTCACTTCTGCTGTTGTTGCAATTTGTGGTTTATTTTGGGGGTTGCTACTTTTTCTGATTTCCTGGCTCATTAGTTCATGTGTCAAGTGGTCAGGGTAATTGTTATTTTTCAGGATTGTGTGTATTTTTTTATGTTAGATTCGTGGAATTTATCGAGGCCAATTGTCATTATTTTTCGTATTAAATTT
This sequence comes from Sphenella marginata, assembly GCA_951509765.1. Classification (NCBI taxonomy): domain Eukaryota; kingdom Metazoa; phylum Arthropoda; class Insecta; order Diptera; family Tephritidae; genus Sphenella; species Sphenella marginata. The sequence continues at coordinate 69,730,391 of OX608078.1, forward strand.
TTCGCTGTGCTGATTTTGTACTTTGTTGGTTGGGAGGATAAAAAATTATTATTATTATTGTAAATTGTAGTTTCTGGTGGTATTTGTTCAGTGTCTCGAGGATTATATTCACGTCTTTTCGTTTCACTATTGCAAAAATGTCGTCTACATATTTGGTGATAAATTTAATGTCGGCATTGTGTTGGCATTGTGAAAATAAAGAAATAAGAATCTTAAACCTATTTTACTTCTTACTACTAAAATATAATTAACTAAATCTGTTGTTTTTCTCATGGTCCTTCGGCATATTAATACACTAAATTTTCGTAAATACTCACTTCTTCCGGCCACAATTGGTCTTACTCACAGCGTAACTTTCAATGGCACTTCACTGACTTTTGCCAATTAACGACTCAACCGAAGCGGTCCTGGAGTTTCCAAATATTGACAAAAACTTAATTTTATTTTTAATACGCAAATGTATAGCCTACACAGAATGAAAATTGGGATGTAAAAATATTTCAGCTTCTCAGTTGGCGTAGAGAAGCGATATTTCCCAAAAACATCTTCTTTTCTTGTATTATCAACAAAATATAAGTTTACTTTATTAAAAATATCGAAATGCTGTATCTGAAGATGCAAAATGCCTTACATGAAGGGTATATGAGGGCGCATAGTAGCTGAGTGTGGTTAAGTGTCGAAAAGTTTTAATTAAAGTTTTTCACGAAAATGGCTTCAGTGTCTGCCCGATGGACAGTTCAAATCTATCATGTTATTGCCACTTACCGCTTAGCTGCTCTCACTAACCTTGCCTGCTTAGTCGTGGCAAAAATGGTATTTTTCCCACTTTTTATATCGTGGTAAGCGGTTTTCAGTTTTTTTTTGTCTTTTTGTTCTTTTTTAATTTTTTTCCTAGTTTGAATATTTACAACAAATTAATTCCATCCACTTCACGCTGAGGAACGAAATTCCACCTTTGTCTCGAATATTTCGCTGCTTCGTCGCAATGCACTTCTTGCACTTTTTGTGGTCGCTCAAGCAATTAGTGTCCATTTTTTCTCCACCCTTGCCTGCTTAGTCGTGGCAAAAATGGTATTTTTCCCACTTTTCATATCGTGGTAAGCGTTTTTCAGTTTTTTTTTGTCTTTCTTTTTAATTTTTTTCCTAGTTTGAATATTTACAACAAATTAATTCCACCCACTTCACGCTGAGGAACGAAATTCCACCTTTGTCTCGAATATTTCGCTGCTTCGTCGCAATGCACTTCTTGCACTTTTTGTGGTCGCGCAAGCAATTAGTGTCCATTTTTTCTCCAATCTTCGCTTAATCTTGAGCGCCTTGTTTGTCCTTGAGGGTGTGATCTCAGTACCTGCATCTACTTAAGCCAAAAGCACACTTCTTCATCGATAAAGCGTTGTACATGAATGCAGAGTTGTGCGGAGGGGGGGTTGGCGCTGTTACAAATCTGATTTGGAAGCGTGAACAAGCAAACGACAGACATTTAGATATTTTTTGAAGTGCAACTAAAACGCCATTTTTAAGGAAATTTCGTGCACAAGTGAGCTGTAATTAATTCATCGCAAACTAAATGAGAACTTTCTCTTAATTTTGCTTTGTTCTAAGCTACTCTTGGGGCAAATGTGCAGCACGACTACATTTCAACACAACCTTTCACCTCTCTGGCAATAAAGTTCATCATATGCCCTGTTTTCCCAAGAATATTACACTCTCTCTATGCTCTCGAAACAAATTATTTTTACTAGTATATCCCGTGGTCGAAATTCGACCACCTTAAATTAGTTTAACTTATTAAATCCTCTGTTCGCATTTTTCTCCAGTACCTTATGCCTAGAGGCATAAATATTGGAGACATTTTTATTGCTGAAAATAATTATTTATAGTTGAGTTATTGAGAGTCGCTTTCATAAAAGCTGGTTTACTCTAAAACGGGTAATTTGACAACTAACCAAAAAAATCCGTCCATTAAAGACCAGTAATCATTAATAGGAGATGACAAAAACGGTACTTAGTAATGTTTGAAAGTCCACCATCAGACCCACCACTCCTTTCATATTCCGTCAATATTTCAATAAACAAAATTAAATTTCATTGACATATACCAACAACATAGTTAGACTTATAATATATATAATGGTCACATAGAATGATGCCATATCGAACAAAATTGGCCATATGGATTGAAAGGAATGAAAGTTCATTTTGAGATTCCGTTAACTTCTTAACATTAGCCGGTTTCCAAATTTTTTTTTTTTTTTTTGGTGATACAGACTGTTTTCTCAATTTTTCCTTTAGTTGTGGATTTTTTGAAGTCCGTTTAGCGGGAGAATATTACAACTTACACATATGATGGTTTTCTGGTTTCTTTCGTCAAATTCAACTCGAAAATATTGAAAAAACATATCTTAACTGGCCCAATTAGCCTAAATATGTAAGGATTCCGGTTATATGTCGACTCTTTTACAAATTAAAATTTTTAGGAAGAAAATAGTTGATGACTTTAGGAAAATTAACGCGATTTCAAACTATTACATGAATATAAAATTGAAGAAGCTACAAACTGTGTTTTCACTTTTTGTATATTAAATATGATATATTTCTTAAAAAATATATATTGATAAATTGAAATAAGTTTTTAGCTTTTTTTAAAAAAATTTGGTTTTTTCACTCCAAAATAGATGTCATAAACAGAAAAATATTGAAATATTGGGTTAATTGTCGACTCTTTTGTAAATAAAAATTTTTAGGAAGAAAATAGTTGATGTCTTTAGGAAAATTAACGCGATTTCTAATTATTTCGTAAATATAAAATTGAAAAAGCTACAAACTGTGTTTTTACTTTTTCCATATTAAATATGATATATTTCTTAAAAAATATATATTGATATATTGAAATAATTGTTTATATTTTTTCAAAAAATTTGGGTTTTTCACTCCAAGATAGATGTCATAAACATAATAAACAGAAAAATATTGGATTACAAATAAAATAAATTTAAAAAAAATATAATAAAAAGTTTTCGTATATTTTAAGGCAAATTCAATTTAGTAAGAAAAAAAAAAAAACTTAACCTGCCCTGAACACGTCCTTGAACCTACGAACGCACGCATCATAGCCGGCACGCTCACCACCTGGGCCACTGCTGTATGTACAACAAAACAGTCAGATACTGTACTTAACAGCTTTGGGTTTTGGTGAAAACTTTGATGAATTATTACAAATTAATGAAGCATTTTTTGTTAAATATAATATGCCTATGCAAAGCTCCTGGCCATGAAAACATATCAAAATATATAATAATTGGAGTTATGCATTTTTTTATGAGATACACTCTGGCAATTGATTGTATGGAAAAAATGTTAGGCTATTAATATATAGATTTTGACATTTTTAATTTGCTATTAATTACCTGGGTTTTTTTAAAGTAGGAGTGTAAAAGTTTAATAGCTCGTTTCTCACCGCTGGATAGGCAAAGCCTTTTTTTATTTTCCATGGTACTTCAGCATGTTTGTAAAAATGTGTTGTCTGCCTTTACAGGACATTGTGTTTTATATTTTAATCTAACTGTTATGTCCTTTGTCAATGCTATCCACTTTATCTACAAGCCTTCTGATATTGCGCTATAGGCCTGAGTCTTTCTCTTTTTTTTCTGAATATGTATTGCCGCATTCCGCTCAAGGCGTGACTTAATTTCTAATGCAAAGTGATACAGTGATTGCTATCACTTAAAGCAGCACGCAAACACGCCAGGGAAAGGTTTTAATGATAAAACCATAACTATTTTGATCCTCTGGCCCTTTATTATCGGCTTTGTGCTTTTGTCGTCACTTTGTTTGTTTCCTTAACTCTCCCGCTTTTTCTCTATGCAACTTATCTCCATTTTCGTTAGTCTCCTTAATTTTACAAAAAATTTAGTCGCCTTCGCTTTCTTCTGGTGGTACTCAGCGAATGCCTGTATTTATTGTTTATCCATGTGAATGTGAATGATTGTTGCTGTTTGTACCGTTAGACATCCCTGTTTTTGCTTTTTCCCGTGATCTTACTGATGCTGTGTGCCTTCGTTGTTGTTTTTGTCCATTCTTATATTTTCGTTATTTATATGTTGTTGACATTATTGGTCTACAATAAATGTTTGTTGCTGCTTGTTTTACCACAAAAAATTGTTGTTTAATACACCGTAATTTTGCGCTGGTCTTTGCGCTGCTGACATCGCTTTGGCATGATTTTTCATGTACGACACACGAATGGCGATTTGACTGTAAGTCGGTTGTTTTTTTTTTTGACAAAAATGTGCACATTGAATTTTTTTTATCAACCAATGACCAGAGTTTTCCATTCAAATATTCAGCCCGGTTATGGATAAACTTGATTCAATTTCAGATGAACTGTTTTTAAGTTCTCTTGAATTGTCAAACAGTAGAGGACGATAATTTTCAGTCATATCTTCTTTCGGCCGAAATTGAAGATACTCTTTTATAACCCTGAAGAAAATACGAAATGTGTAAGGACTATGAGGCAACGGGAAAAACGCGTAAAACAATGCGTGAATGGGAAGGAATGGGAAAAAGGTCTTCAATTAGTTCAAGCATCATCAGAAGCTAAAGTCCTTTTAACGTGAGTGTTAGAGCCACAGCAAAGTTGTGGTCCCAAATGGTTTAATAGAAAAGAGTTGTGCGTTGTGTAGGTTTGTGGAGCAAAAGAACGGATTGGAATCCTTTCGTTGCCAAAACCACAACACGTTTACGATTAGTGCTAATTCAAATTGCGCTACGTGCCAACCATGAAATGAAACTTACGCGCTCTGATCCGCATTTAACCCATAATAATAATACAATCCGAAAGTAAAGCTGATGACATCTTGGGATTGATAAACACCGACATCTGCGGACTTTTCAACGTACAATCAATCGGTGGGTCACGCTACTTCCTAAGCTTAATCGATGATAGGTCTAGGAAAATGTTTGTTTATTTTATCAAAACTAAAGATGAAGTACTTGTTAAGTTCAAAGCTTTTAAATCCATGGCAGAGCGTCAAACTGGGAAAAGGGTACGATGTTTGAAAAGTGATAATGGAGCCGAATACGTTAACAACACTTTTAACAAATACTTGGAAAAAAATAGCATCACACGTCATTCAAGAACGAGAAGTGCTTATACATACGCAACATTGCAAGCAGTTTATGTTTCGTAGCAGTTTATGTAGACGATTTATTTGTAGGCAAAGTTTAGAAGACATAAACATGTTTAAAGCCGATTTGGCAAAAGAGTTTAACTTGGTTGACAAGGTTGAGTTTAACCTGGTCGAGAACGAAAACTTACACTGAAGATGGCTGATCGCCAAAGCCGGTTTGTAAACAAACAAAAATTACAAAGGGATGAATGAAAATCGTTCCAGTATATATCTATCTTAAATAGCTTCTGAGGACATGGTTGCAGATGTACTCACCAAAAATTTATCAAAGGATAAACATTTTAAATTTATAAAGCTTTTGTGTCTTACATAATACATATATATCTTGAGTTTTAAACCATAAAACAGATATTCGTGTTGAGAGGAAATGTTGAAATAATCTGGCAACTCGAATGCCTGTTATATGTTTTTATTATACTTACCCATTTTCTAATACTTATTTTAATAAATTCTTTAGTAGCTTAAAGTCACTAAAGTCGTTGAGACATTAGTTTTAATAAACGTTTCTGAATTTAACCTGCAATTGTTTTTCACTTCGCGGTTACAAGAAAAGGTAACGACCTCTACTTTTAACAGAAGTTCCTTAAAAATCAACCAGAAAATCCACAATTTTAAATCAATGTGTATGTAATTCTTTATAGGCATAGCTAGCATAAGTCATGTTTATAATTACTTCAGACTAGTTATAGGAAAACAAAGGTGATCTACCCGACTCGTACCTTTCCGGAATAAAATAGCTCAATTAATCTCTTCATAGGACATGCTGAAACAAGGGGGATGACTTCAACCTATACAAAGAGATCAAAATTTACGCATACTACACTAATCGCATTTTTAGTAGGGAATAGACTGAATGATTATAGGAATAACTGGGATCAGTTGAAGCCCACTATCTCTTTAAAGATCAGTCTCCCGATTTTTTCCAGGGTACAAAAGTACGTTATCACCTTTTGCCAAGAACGGTGAGGATAGTCATGTAGAAGTAAAACAGAACTGTCATATATTTAGGTCATTCACTGTATTAGGGGATTTGACTTTAAAAGAGATATAAGTACATTCTGCGCTTTGAGAATTTTTTGTGATGTTGAAGTTTCTGCGCTTTTCCCTAACAACTAAAAAGTGCAATAAATAGCTTTATAGTCAAAGGCGTCGAGCGCTTTTTTTAGGATTAACCAGATGTGGGTTTGATTTAATAATTAAGGTATTGAAGATCATTAGGCGGTCCTCCTATTTGGCATCCCTACTAGACCGGCCTAACCACACTCACTAATACATGCAAACGAAAATTGTAAATTACTAACACACACAAAGCCTTCTTTCAAACTTTGCTTTTTCTTTGCGTTTCTTCTTCTTGAAAGTGTGAGCAAAATGCAACTGCGTCTTTAAAATATGTAAAAAAATATTAAAAAAGGAGTTTAGCAGTGAAATTACAACTAAAACGCCTTGATGAGGAAAGTATATAGTGATTATAATTGTTATTTAATAAGTGAAGTACTGTTTTGAATATTTATCTACCAAATTTGTATACTTTCAGAGGGACGAGCAAATCAAGGAACCTTTAGGCAAATGGAATAAAATTATACTTTTGCAAATGTTTAGTGATAGAAATATGTATTTTAAGAATTTACTGATTATTGTGAACGTGAAAATTGTGCAATTTTGACTTATACTAAACAATAAAAAGCAAATCTAATAATACAAACAATTGTCTTTTCATAGTTAGCTATATATAAAGTTTGCGTCATTCATAACCATTAGCGCTGGCTTGTGTTTGCATTATACCTGACTGTTAGCGCTAACCAAACTTTTCATTATTGATAACGTGAGTGAAGAGTACAGATTTATGTGGTTTTATATGCGCTAGAATGGGATGCGGTATACGTACGTGTGCAAAAAAACAGCAAAGACACGGTTAGATTTGGCACACTGCTCTGCAGAAACTAATTGAGAAATATATGTAAAAATAACGCAAACACAAGTTAGGCCGAGAGGTTATCTGACGAGTCAGATAACCTACAGCTGTCTAGTAGGGATGTTTGTGTTGATCGACTATTGTGGTGAGTTAGTGTATGACACTGTCAAGGATATAATTTAGGCACCAGTGGTTGCAAAAAAATCTTCTTAGAAGTGCTGAATGTGCAGATTCTTGCAAACCCACTAGCAGACTTTGGAACCACGAATTTACCGTTATCTGCATGGTTCCATAGGCTTCCTATTGTCTGCAAGAACCAAGCGGTAATTCTAAGACTTTCAATGAAGTGCATGTGAAGTTTAACAGCAAATTGGATAGCTAGTAATACAATTGACCAGTGGAGCCGATGACATGATCACCTGGGAAGTTTTACTTGCTGTCCGTTGACTTTTTCTACAGGGGTGAAATGCCCTAGGATAGGAAATGAGTGCGAAAGAATAGGAAAGACACCGAAGGGACTACATATGAGCTCTATTCTATTTTTTTTAGATTAAGTTGACTGTTAAGTTAGCATCGGTCGCCAGTCGCCCATTTTAACAAAATGTCAGCTGGGACCTCGGGGACGACACTCGTTCCTCAGCATTGTGCGTATAATACGCGAGCCTCCAGCTCGATGTTTAAAGTTGCAAAACTTTTAATCAGACATACAAAGATTTAGACAACCTTATGCTGACAACATTTTTATGTTTTCTTAGTGACCAGATTCAACACTTTTTAAATATCCTCTCAAATCAAAATCATTAATTTCTGACTGAAATTTGAATTACAACATAGCAAGATTGAACTAAACTAATAAATTATTTTAATTTAAGGGGGTTTGGATTCGGGAATTTACTGTCCAATATCTCTATTTTTTTGAAATGATGGGAACGTGTAGAGATTGGAAAGGCGTTTCTTGAAATGCTTTTTGCGTGCCAACCATTTTCGTTTCCAGCGTTGCCACTTGGTAAAGCGAATTTCTTCTACCTTTTTCCATTATATGCGTGTCTATCTGTGTTATTGTCTTCGTATTGTAGCTCACAATCTTACTGGTTATCAAATTAAACAGTTTAGTTTTAATTATAAACTCGCTTCCATCTGTCACATAATAATCATTAATGCCACCTATACAAGGAGTTGCTTTCACATTTGAAGAAACTTGTCGCTTATGAATTTTATGGGAATGGTCTAATGTCAAAGTGCTCAATATCGTACTGAATTCTCCAGGACGTTTGCCCGACACATAAAGTGTGATAGTACTTAGCTCTTCGGGTGTTTCATCTTGTGTTGCTTGATGCATTTGTTTCTGATTTTTTCCAGACTTGCGTGTCTTTTTTCGGCCCGGCTTACTTGCCTGATTTTCTTCTGCTTTTGGTGTGTCTTTATTATGCTCATTGTTTAGCCGGATTTTGTTTGTGGATAGTTGCTGCAACGGATTTGTAAAATCTGGTTGCAGTGACGTTGAACGAAGTGTTGCTTGTTGTATTTGTTCGAATTGTGATTGCACCTCCTGTTGTAAAAATAATTGCTGTAATAACAAACTATTGAAATTTAGGCTATTAAACTGTGGGATTATCTGTTGTGCCTGTGTTGTAATAATTGTGTCGGTAACGATTTCAGTAGCTGTTATTGTCTGTGCCGATGTTTCATAAACGGTTGTCAATATCTTTTTACCTTGAAATGTAACAGGTATAACTGTAGACGTGCCTTCAAAAAGAGTTGTAACAAAAGTAGATTTATGTGTGCGATATTCGGTGACGGGTGTTTGTGGTACTTGTGAGCCTAAAATACTTTTTTGATTGGATACTAATGTATCACCCAAGGCACCTAGAAATGGATTACCAGCATGTAAACCTATGTTTCCAAATAAGAGCTGCGACAGCAATATATTTGCGAATGGAGCATTTCCGGATATATGAGGCTTAGACGTGGACACAAGATTTTCTACAGAGTAAACTGTAGATGGTATTATATGAGAAAATGAGGTTTTTCGCCCTCTTATCGTTGTTGGTGTAAATATTACCTTTGTTGTTGGTGACTCGTGTAGTACATATTGTGTAATCTCCGTAGCGCCATCAAAATTCACACTAGAATCTTCTCGTATTAATGCTAGTACAGTTTGACCATTACTGCCCGAAAAGCGAGTATACTGATGAGAGCCTAATAACTCTGTGCTTGTTCTTGCCGTTAAAATATTTTTATATTCAGTAACTTTGCCATTTACTACGGGTATACTGACTTCTGCTGGAATTACGTGTGTTACGGTTAAAGTGCCATCATTTAGAGGTATCGCCTGTTCAGCGTTATACTCGTTTCGATTACGACCACGTACTGTGGTACGCATACGACTTAAATTGTTACGTGATCTCGAAGAAATGCGAGATGGAGGCTCCAGTAATAAACTATTACTGGTGTATGATTTGATGCGCCGATTTTTACTATTTGGGGCTGATAAGCGCTGAGACGGCGCGGTATTTTGTGCCCGAGCATTACTGTTAGTGGTATGACGTACGTAACTCTTTTGGGCTGTAGTGGAGTTTTTATTGCGTAACGTAAATTGAGCTCTTTCCCCTTTGGGACCTGTCGGCCGTACAGCTCGATAATTATTAGTTTTTGTACTCGCTGTAGAGGCAACAACAGCTTGGGTGTGATGATGTACCGAATGTCGGGCGATAAAACTTCCACTCATTCGTGATCCAGACGTTGGTGTTAGTGAAAGCATCTCCGACTCGAGGTCCTTTGAGTGTCTATTTTCTTTAGTTGCAGTTTGCTTTAGATTGCGAAACCTATTACGAAAGTTACTGCGCGCCTGAAATGACCTAACAGCATTTCGTCGAATCCGTGATAGTCTAACGGATTTCTTTGAGCTGCGTTTCAAATTGGAACGTCGACGTCGGACCTTATCTTCGGCCTCAGCGTCGTTGTCATACTCACCTTCATCTTCATATTCCGAGTCATTTTCATTATATGATATATTTCCATTGTTTTCATAATTTTTTTTTTCTTTTTGTACTCCGTTTTTAGGATAAGTTTGCGTTGGTTGTAAAACGCGTGATGCGAAATAGTTAGCTTGGGGCCGTATTTTAGACGACGAGTTTACAATTTGTGCTTTAACCAAAATATTTGCAAGTATTAGTGGTGTTATTGTTGAAGTTTCTGTGGAAAGGGTTTGCCAGTGGAAGTTATCATTGCTTTTATTAGGTTGCAGGTTTGCTGCAGTAAAGCCACCTGGATCATTTATTGACCTGCGAAAACCTTGTTCCACTTTAAGTTGTGCTGCCTGAATTTGTTGGCTTGATATGAATAAACTTGTTGACTTGATGCGTGTACGTGGATTTCCAGGGTGAATAGTTACTACTCCTTTCCGAAAGCTGCTTGCAGATGACGGTCTTACCAATGCCCCAACACGGTGTGAAGATCGTATGGAAGATTGACGACTCCGACCAGTGCCTCCAATACTAACTAATGCAATGGTTAGTAAATTTGACAAAACACCATTTCCAACTGGTGATGGTGGTTTAATCGAGCGTGCAAAGGATCGTCGTGATGGTAGAGTTACAGATCCAACATATACTTCTCTTGGAAGAGAGATAGCATGAAATCCTAATTTTCGAGAAGAACTTAAACGGCCAACTGTTTTCATCGATAAGGGTGCAGTTATTGGTGGTGTTAAATCTATTCTTGTTCCAACTGTTGAGTTATCTGGAGTAATACTTTTCTTTTTTGGAGAGAATAGTGGTCGATTGCGTGAAGCAAATGGACGTATAAGGGGTGTAAAATTTTGCTTTATAGAATGTAAAGGCAAGCGCAGTTTACTATTATAAAAATCTTTAGCTTCTTCTAGGTAGCTCTTAGTATTGTCGCGTTTTGTTGGCAAATCGATTGCACTATTTTCAGAGGAAGTACCTTTAATCAAAACTTCTGCAGTTTTGAGTATTATTACGGGTTCACTGGATATTCTATCAGAGATTGTAGGCTTATTAGCCTTTATTTGAGGTCTTTCTATAACCAAACTTGAAGTTCTATCTCTGATCTCCACATCAGGATTTTCCGTAAATGTAAAAATTACTTGAGGCTGATGTAAAACTGATAGATAGTTCCCGAAATGTGCGTTGTCAGTTAAAGTCGCCAACTCCGTCTTAAATTTGCTTGAAATTAGGCCACCATTCCCGTTCGAAGTTATTTCAGAACTGCTAGAAAGTAAAATATTGTTTTCTTCATCGACATGTAAGCCATAGACACTGCTCGAAATTTGCAATGTCGATCCATTTGCTGCAATTGTGGGTAACATGGCGGTCATGAAATATAATGTACCAACGTGATCCCCATCAAGAAGCTTTTTGAAATCGTAAGGCAGATTTGGTGTAATACAGCGTATACTTCCAATTGTTAAAGAGTCCGGGTTTGTACTGGCGGGATCTTTATTGCGATTTTCAATATTTGTATTATTACAAATAACTCTATCTAATTTGCTTGAAATAGAAGGTGTGATTGTTGGGGTAGATACAGTAGTTAAAATCTCATAACGGGAGTGTATTATTGTGTTATCAAAATCATATGATGTCGTATAATAGGTATATGTAGTGTAAAAAGTTACACGCTCTGAAACTTTGGCTCCGGACGGACCTACGGAATCTCCTCTAATGTTGGGAAAAGGCTCAGAATGCATATCAGCAGTTGATTTTTGTGGTATCGTATCTACTTCACCAGTTATTGGCATTAAAGATGGTTTAACAATACTTGAAATTGTTTCCTCCCTGCTAAGTGTACGGATTTCACCGTTTTTTGCTAGCTTTGTCCAATATGTAAATGTAGTATAGAATGTTATAGGCAGTGTTGCATCAGAGTTTTCAATTTTACTTGAATATAATGTTTCGGGTGCAATATTGGTTATGGTCTCCATGCTACAAGCTACATTGGTCATATCATTACTGTACATTGTTGTATAATATGTAAACGTCGTAAAACTAGTACGTAAGAGTAGAGTCGATGAAGATGTTATTTCATCCGTATTGCTTTCAGAACTTATCTGGTCTTCAAGTAAATTATATTTTTGATTAGTAACATGTCGTTCACCATACTTATTAATAAAATCGGGACGACTGTAATTATTTGCAGTCTGTATCGTCGTGATACGCCTTAAAAATCGCTGGTCATTGGCGATGTCTTGTAGTTTATTGTTTGATATTATTGCCATAGTATTGTTTGAGAGTGAATTTATTTCTTTCCCGAATTCATTGCTTGTTGCACCTGAATCCTTCATTTCAGGGGATATATGTTCAAAACCCAAAGTTTTCGTTTTATTTTCGTCTAATTTTTTGGTTGGTTTTATAATATCAGCATAATAATTTTCCTGCACTTCTGTTCTAGACATAATTTTTGTTACATCGTCTACAAAGATAGTGGTGTAATAAGTATAGGTTGTAAAGTATGTTTGAACAGTTCTTTTATCGTACAGTGAAGTAATTACAACACTAGATTTTCCATATATTTGATTGTTAGCAGTGACGCCATTCAAATATTCGTTCTCGAGTAATATACCCTTCAGTACTTCGGTTAATATGTATTTGCTTTTATTTGTCGTTTTTTTATCCTTAAGCTTAGTTTCGGAAATACAATTCTTTAAATCCTTTTTTAAATTTCGATTTTTGATGGTTTGCATTTCAGCTGTTACGGTGGTAGGATTAATATCTTCAGCATTAGATTGTAATGTCGATGTTACGACATTCGAGTATATTTCGCGACGAGTTGATATACTTGTGTGACTTTCATCATTGAAAAATGTCGTCAAGTATCTATATGTTGTAAATAAGGTTTTATAAAGCAATTCAATGCCTGTATTACCCGCTGTCAAATAAACTATTCTGCTGGATTTTGTATTAGAGCCGATTGAATTATCTTTACTCTGCTTCGAAAACTCTTTGTATTCAAATAACACCTCATTATCATTATTTTTTTTTTCTTTCGTAAAAATGTGTTCCGATTTCTTTTCGGGATTAGACATATCAATTGGTTTGCTTATATTATTTTTTGACAGCAAACTCTCGAACGAACTTGACCTCAAAGAATAAATTATTGGAGTTTCTAATATGTCAAAAGAAGGCAGTATTTGGGTTTCTTTCTTATCATTTTCTTCATCCGGTAAGCTGTGTGTTGTACTTGTCGCTAACTGTGAAGGGGAACGTTGTAATATTCTTAAATATTCTCTGTATACGGTATTATAACCGTTGGGAACGACTTTAGAAATATTAGTTGTAAATATAAGTTTACTCTCTGAAATGCTTATGTCGTTGTCTGAATTAATTTTAGTGGTACTGTCATCGTCACATTTTGTTACTTCAGGAAACGTGATTATGGGCTCATCGCTATTATTTCTAATTTCAGTAAATTTGGATTGACTTTGGGTTGTATCTTCTTCTTCTACTTGCAACATATTCGCCTTCACAATTTCTTCTGCATTAGCTGTGGAAACTGAACTATGTAAAGAAGAATTAACTCGAACTATATCGGATTTGCTTTTTATTTCAATGCTCGACAAAGGTTTACTGAATATATTAGTTTTGTTTTCATTGGGAACTTCTTTACATATAGAATGTTGACGATTAGGGCATATGTATATATTTGGATGTACAGTCATTAAAGATTTACTTATTGCCTCTGCACACGATAAAGTAGCGTATATTTTTAAGACTTCGTGATAAGGGGGGCGCGAATATGTAGCTTGTGAATGTATACCACCTGCAATAATGGTACTTGAATAATCATCTCTATTCGCTGTTAAATGGAGGATTGGCTGAGCGCTTGGAGTGTCTTTGTATAAAATATTCAAACTTGTTTCATCGCAGTCATTCATTCTAGGATATAATGAAATAGTATGCGTTTTCGCCAAAGCACAATCAATAACATTACTATGTGTCCAGGTTTCACTTTGATGTCTTACAGCTTCAGAGACTAGAGCATAAGTTTTCATTTCACCAATGGAAGGATTTGTATTTATAATGTTACGTTCTATAATACAATCGCGAATAGCTCCGCCCAGTGCTAAGATTTGGGTACTTGGTGAAAAAATAATGAGACTTTCACCCACAATGGTAGTAAAATCTGAAAAACCATAATATGTTGTAGTTGATAATTGTTCCTTGAAAAATTCGTGCTCAAGGTCGTCCCCTGATATTCCCTCGATGCTCCCAGCAAGGCTATTTTTTGTGTCCATTAGAAGCTGGTGGTAAAGTTTGGGTGAACGGTTTAGAATTACTCTATTGGTTGATCTCAAAGGATTGACATTTCCGTCAGCTCTCGTGTTTTGAAATAACTGTCTTGGCATTAACGACTCTTCGTTTAAGAATTCTCTGCGTGAAAAGATATTTCGTACCGTGTATGTTTGCAAATTGTTGATCGGTGAAACTTTGTTCGCACCTTCGAGTACACTTTCCTGTAGCTGTCCTACCCGACTCATTCCTAGACTAGGAGCATTTGATTCAATGTCGTTATTGTTGATATTATTTACAGTAGCCGTTTGAAAGCTTGTTTTATTTTTTTTGCTTGACATTCTTTGTAGGTTTCTCCTATCACTCAAAGCTATAAAATCAGAATTTCCAACAACTGCACTGCCATCGCTAAGAAGTAAGGCTTCCTCCATATTTTGCCAGGCTGGTTCTTCGGTATTTAAAACATCATTTTGACTTTCTAATGTGCTTTTTTTTCCCGAGGACAGATTAGCCAAGCTCGAGGCCAATGAGGGCAGCTCCATAGTTGGGTAATTTTGGTGATGTAATGTATTAAAGAGAATACGTGAGCTCCTTTCAAGGAATTGTGCATACAATCGCCCTTTGTCAAGAGTGGTGCCCACCACATGAGTTGCATATTTCGTTGTTACACCATTTTGTATAAATGTACGCGCAGTTGATGTTAGCAGCCCAACTTCCGGTCGAGCATTTATTTTAAAGCCTATGTAACCACTAAGCTGATTCGTGTCATTACCAAGCAATACCACTGTAGAGGGATCTTTTTGAAAGTTACGTATAACGTTAAATAAATACACAAATTTTATACGATTATTTTAATATGAATGAAAAAAATATAAGAAGTATTGTTTATAAGTATATTGCTTACCATTCATTTAGCGTTTTCAACAGCCATATTGTGAATTGAAATTTGGGTATTGTTGTGGTTATTGTTGGAGCCAATTGAAGCCGATAAACAAATTTACAAGAGATAGTAATAGATCGGTGCATTTCAAAACGGAAAATAAGAGAAACAGAAAATTTAGTATTCGAATACAATTGGCTTATTTATCTTATTCTGGTTGTCGCTAGACGGATATCAAAAAACCTCTATGCTATATAACATTTCTATTTGTTATAACAGCTCGTGTAATTCGTTTCAACCCCATGAAATTAAAGAGGAATAATACCCGAAATTCTATCAAAAAATTATTCTAATGACGGAAGGTTTCAAACCCGGGGAAAACTCCTGTAAAAAAGAGAAAATTTCGAGATACTGACACGGTTGGAAAAATTATATATATAAATCAGATTGTTATTGGTTTTAAAGGCCTGGTTAATTTTAACATATTTGTTAATTTTCATGAGCTCAATGCCGTTTATAATAGTTCTTAGTCAAAATTAGAAATATATGTACAGCGATGGACGGGATGACATGTTTCAAAGCGTCCAACTTATCATCAGACCCCTTTTCGGGGCACTGGGATACGAACCCACGTGCCTGCATCAAAGCTGATGTTAGAAAGCTCTAATCACTAAGCTAAGATACCCTGTAGCGTACCGAGGCAATTTTACCTATATAGTAGTTTTTCCCTTTGTTGGTTGTTGTTGTTTTTTTGTCAACAGTGTACACACAAATGTTAGGCATTCTGCCTATAAGTAAATTGCGTTTGCTGGGGTGTTGTTTGCACATACTTCTTTTGTTAATTTTTAAAGATAAGTACATACATATGTAACCATGTGCTCTTGGTTCAATTTATTGTTATTGGTTTTAATGGTCTGCTTAATTTTGACATATTTGCAAATTTTAATGAGCTCAAGACCGTTTATAATAAATCTTAGTCAATTATTATTGTTTTTGAGCTTAGGAAAAATTGGTAAGTATATAAAAATTACAAAGATATGTACAGCGATGGACAAGATGACATGTTTCAAAGTGTTCAACTTATCATCAGACTCCTTTTCAGAGACATAACTATTATAAGAAATAATCATCAAAGTCTCTAAATAATTATTTAATTTCAATAGATATTTTTTTAAATTCTTTAAACACCATTATAGTCGGAGAGCCGACAAATGGGCGACCTTCACCCATGCACGAAATGCACTTTATATGAAATTTCGTATGTTATGAAATATTTTGTATGTGGGTTGCCTGGAAAAATCCGTTCAAGGATATTTTTAAATAATTTTTGAAAAGTGCATTTCTTTATGGTTTCTTCACCCATGGCATTTATGAACAAACTTTATATCAGTGTAAAGAGTATTTCGTTGCGAACCCAAAAATATGTTCATGGATTAGGGTTGCCTAGCTCTGATGTAAAACAAAGTTTTTTGGATATATTCATAAAATTTCCAAATAAGGCAGACGAGTCTTGGTAGAGTAATCATTTGTATATATTTACAAGCTATCCGTTCTCCGGCTTAGAGGACAGATATTTAAGTGTATGTGTGATACCTATGACCAAGTTTGTACATATAACAGAATTGTAACAGGCCGACGTCAGTACATAGCAGATATTTAAGAAAAATTTATAGCAGAGACTATTATTAAGCCAATAGATGATAAAAAATGTTTTTAGTCCAATATGCACAACGTTCTGCTGGCCTGAATAGGTTTTACAAAAAGAGAGTACCAAAATCCATTGCAAGTGAAATCGCACCTGCTTGTTTTCACGAAATATCTCGTTTTAACCCTTATGATGCACAGTGAAAAAATGCATTTTTCCATAAAAAATTTTCTAAAAAAGATTTTCTTCTTTTCATTGGCTTATACTGTTTTTAGTACGAACAGTTATCGGAAAGAATGTACTTATTTAAATTGTGACGGTGTAAGCGAAAATTGCATATGATTGCAAAAACGCTAAATAAAAATGTTTTTTTGTGGCTGAAACAAATCTGTAAATGTTTTTGCTGATGAAGTGTTCATTAAAATTGGCCTTTCGCAAAACAAAAAGCTTCAAATACAGTGATATAAACTAGTCAATACGACACTTGATCTTGTTGGTTACCATACCCCGTGTTACAAAATGGTGACCGTTATGAGTAACAAGTATAATGAAGAATTTTAAAATTTTTGTGTAAACAATGCAGTAAGTTTGGAAGAAGTTAATCTACATGTGTGGTTAATATTGTTATATTCATCTGATTATTCTACACAAACCTGCACAACAGTCAAAATGGCTGAAGATAACATTGATGATATAACGCCACAAATGTTTGCCACTTTTATCAAGGTTATTTTAGATCTGTGGTTATTTATGTGGAAACATTACTACTACGATTTATTATTCAAGAAGAATTTTACACCTAGACCACCGACAAGTAGTAAAATCACCTGCCTTTTTGGTAACTCTAAACAAAAAAAAGCGGAAACCAGATATTTGAAGATAAACGAAAACGCAATGGTAAAATGCATTTCTTCACTGAGCATCATAAGGGTTAAAGCGAGATATTTCATGAAAACGAGCAGGCGTGATTTCACTTGCAATGGATTTTGGTATCTACTCTCATTAACACTTGTGATGATTAACACAAATGAAGACATTTTTGGAAACACCTATTCAAGCCGGGAGAACGCTGTACATATTGTACTGAACACATTTTGGATCACCTAAAAAAAAATCTAAAATCCGTTCATTTGGCTTCTATTGGCTTAATAATAATCTCTGCCATCAATTTTTCTTAAATATCTGCTATGTACAGACGTCGACCTGTTCCAATTCATTCCCCCAACAGCCGGTTCTACGTACCGGAATAACCCGGGTTTTACCCGGCCAAGGGCTGTTATTTCAGTGTAACCCTGTCCAATTTGTCCAGTCCCACTCCTAAATTGTCATCCCCGGAGCAGAGCAATCCCTTGGAGCAGGGTTGCTCCAATGTCTCTTGTTACGGGCTGGTATCGAATCCAACCCCGGACCAAGAGACTGGATCTGCTGCGTCTGCTGGAAGAAAATATATGTCAAACGTTAACACAGATCTGAATGCCCTGGGCTTAACCCTGCCATCCCCAGAACCCGTACTTTTTTCAGTACTTATGAGCCACCATGTTGTTCACGCACAAGTGCGTCCCGCGGTTCTCGTCGCTCCGGTGTACATACACCGCATCTACCATCATCAAATCGCCACAACAGTGGCCCGGTCTCCACGACCAGCAGCTCTGCTGCTCCCGCCTCACCTATCCCCGACTGCCGCTCACGCTCACCAGCGCTTCAACCTCGCACGGCCATCCAACACCCCTGTCCCCTTCGGAATAGGCAAGGTACGAACAACGCCGAGCGTCAGTCCCCACTCTCGCCCCCCCCCCCCCCTACTTCCAGCATGCACGTGGGTCAGGAACATAACCTCCTCGTACCTTTCACCACGTGCACTGTCTGTCGGCAAAGATTATATACGCCTGAGGCATCGGTTAAGTGCAATAACTGCCATGGCCTATGCCATATCCATATGTGCTCTGGGTTTGCAAACAGGAACCTATGGACGGATACATTTATAGTCCCTTGCTGCAGAACTCAGCCGCCCTCCACGCCACATTACATCGGCAAAGGCACGCTGAACCCTAGACTGCGACATTGCTTGGGACTAAGCCTACCTCCATCTAGGCAACCACATCCATCCCTTACTCCCAGCATGCCTTCACCTTCCCTCCCGACACACTTCAAAATTCTACCGCTGAACTGCAACGGATTAACTGAAAAGATCGCGGACTTTATGAAGTCGAACAACATTAAACTGGCCGCCATTCAGGAGACCAAACTGAACGTTAATTCGGACTTACGTACTCGCGATGGGTACAATGTGCATAGGAAAGACCGTCCCAGCGGTCATGGGGGCGGCCTTGCATTTATCACACACCACACTGTACAGTATAAGCTATTTGCCCCGGACATTGATCCCAGGGACTCTACCCTTGAATGCCAGGGCACAGCAGTCCGGACAGGCGACGTCGACCTGCGAGTGATATATACATCCCCCCTGTTACGTGCTGTCCCCGTGATTATCGCCCTGATATTAGTGCGTTGCTAAGGGGCGATAACTGCCTCATCCTAGGTGATTTCAACGCACATCACGATCTCTTGCACTCCAACTTGCCAGCAGACAGCAGAGGGCACGCACTAGCAGAGCAAATAGACAACTCGGCATTCTGTACACTGAATGGAGATGCCTCCACTAGGGTGGCAGGTAACTATCACAGTTCGCCAGACATCCCCATTTCAAGTGCGGGCCTTATCAACGGCGTAAACTGGCAACCAATGCTTACATTGTCATCAGACCACCTACCCATCCTACTAAACATCGAACGACCGCCCGACTTCATAACGACAGAAAAAGGAACGTACATTAACTTTAGTAAAGCGGACTGGGACCGCTTCACGGACTTTACAGAGCACGACAATGGGCGCGGTTGTGTGTTTGTGTTTGTGCGCACGTCGAATGGCTTTCACGCTGTCGCCGAAAGCAATGGCGACCTTGTCATTGTATATGGTCGGGTTGGGTAGGGCCTTGACATTCGACCATAATTTGCCGACCACGCAATAGAGGTTGCATGACTCTAAGTGTTCTTTCCACTTAGTCAATTTATGGTCATTGACAGTCCGACGGATTTCCGCGTTGAGATCTTTTATTCTTGGATCTGGCGTGGTCGGCAAATTATGGTCGAATGTCAAGGCCCTATCCAATCCAACCAAATACAATGACAAGGTCGCCATTGCTTTCGGCGACAGCGTCAAAACCATTCGACGTGCGCACAAACACAAACACACAACCGCGCCCATTGTCATCTCCGTCGCAGACGTTAAAGAAGCTATAAGGAAGGCCAAACCCTCTAGATCACTCGGACCCGACGGAATTGCCATGAATATGCTGAAACACCTCGGCCACGAGGGACACAAGTACTTGGCGGCTCTATTCAACCTCTCACTGACCACATTCGTCATACCAGATATCTGGAAGCACGCGACTGTGGTCCCCCTCCTAAAACCTGGGAAGCCGGCGAATCAAGGAGATTCTTATCGTCCGATATCTCTCCTCTCGCCGGTAGTGAAGTTGTTAGAGGCTATCTTGCTCCCATACTATACTGCAAACCTGCTTCTGGCCAATCATCAACATGGCTTCCGGAAAAATCATAGCACAACATCGGCATTAAATGCCATCATGACGCAGATTAACTTCGGTTTGAACCAACAGCAACCAAACCACATTACGGTTCTCGTGGCCTTCGACACAGCCAACCATGCCACACTCCTTAAAGACCTGGAGGAGACACCGCTTCCTGCCGCCTTAAAACGATGGCAGGCGTCAGTGAAGTTTCGAAACGAGAGATGTAGACCTAGAAGAATTAGACAAGGGTTCCGCAGGGTGGTGTCCTTTCACTCCTTCTGTTTAACTTCTACATCTTGAGCCTCCCTCCCCCTCCAGAGGGGGTCTCCATCATTTCGTACGCTGACGACTACACCGTGCAAGGGACGAACTATGTACAAGACTGAATTACTACTTGTGCGATATTTCCAGCTTCTTCAGAGAGCGGGACATGACACTGTCCCCGACTAAATCGACAGCGACCCTTTTCACCACGTGAAATGCGCAAATGGGGCAGGAGTTGAATGTCCACGTCGATGGTGTCCCACTACCTACAGTCAACCACCCCGAAATTCTGGGGGTTACAGGTTACATTCGACAATAGCCTCACCTTCGCTAATCATGCCACCGCAACAGCTTCAAAGGTACAAAGCCGAAACAAGATCCTCAAGTCACTGGCCAGCAGTACTTGGGGCAAAGACAAAGAAACGTTGCTGGCCACCTATAAGGCTATTGGGCGACCGGTTATTGATTATGCTGCGCCCATATGGTCGCCAAACCTTCACGACACCAACTGGAGGAAATTGCTGGTCTGCCAAAACACCGCCATCAGAACTGCGACTGGCTGTTTTCTTATGTCACCTGACTCTCATCTTCACCAGGAGGCTAAAATGCTCAACGTGCGTGAGCATGCGGAACTTTTAAGTAGGCAGTTCCTTCTGAAGCGTTATGATGAGATCCTCCATCACATCTCGTTGCCGTTTGATCTGCGGGACCACAGGCGGGCCCTAAAGGACCTCCACATCGAGTCGGTAGACAGATCCCTCATATCCCGTGAACTCCGTTATTGGCACCCAACCACCTGTTCTTGCTCAGGAAGAACGTGTCCTTCCGAGGGAGACTATGGCACAACTTCGGCCTGGATACTGCAATAGGCTGAACTCCTATCTGTCCCCCACTGAACCCCACCATACCGAACACATGCCCTGCATGCGGTATGACCCCTTATGACATACAACATCTCTTTTTCTGTTCTTCTGAACACACTCTTCTAACACCTTTATCACTCTGGTGCAACTCTGTCGAAAATGCGCGTTTCCTTGGACTTCCGCTAGAAGAGCCTGATGGCAATTAAGAGGGTACTGGCCCTTTGGGCAGGGCGAAGCACTGCTAACAACAACCTGTTGCAATTCTGTTATATGTAGAAACTTGGTCATAGGTATCACACATACACGCAAATATCTCTCCTCTAAACCAAGATTTTTATGGCCGAGCACGGCCGGACAACGGATAGCTTTTAAATATATAAAAATAGAGTAATCAACCAAGAAACTTCTGAATTATTTGGAAATATCAAATCAAGTATACATACATCATTATTTCTCTGTAATAGGCTTAAAGTTAAAGATTTCAAAATAGGCCCTTAAGTGAAGATATTTAATGTTCTTCTGTTCGTTAAATAAAATTAACGACAAGCTGAAGAACAGAGGTCAGGTAAATATAATACATCCGAATATCTCATAACTGTAATTGAGCCATTAATAGGAAAAAAAACCGCGTGTAGCCAGTACACGTGAAAGAAGTTAACTTCTTAAATTCAGAAATAACGAAATATGAATAAGGTGTATTCGAGAATTGTTTAGATTCACAATTTCTTACTTCCGGGAAGTAGACCAGGGAACCGATCCATTCAAAAATATCTTATGCATTGTGCGTTTTGCTTCAAATTTGGTAAGTGGGTAGAATTATGCCTAAATTAACAGGGGCCAATACGAATGGGATATAGGGGAAGAGGGGCGGGGTAAAAGGAAAGCGGGTAATGAAGAGAAAAAGGGGGGAGATAGAGTGAAGGCGAAGAAAGATTGGAAGGAGAGTTGTAAAAGGGGGGACAGTGAGCTCGCATTTAGACAGGACGTCTGCCTCTACTACATATATAATGTATAAGATTGAAATATTGTATGTGTGTATGTATGCATAACTTAAGTTGCGTTCTAAACGGATTGACTGATCATAACCAACTTTAGAATAGAAACTGAAAACCATCGATGAATTAAGAGGGATAGGGGAAAAGGTGCGGGCACCTGACATACAAATGGGATTTTTCATGTTGCATATCTCTGGAAGTATTCATGCTAGGCCGCTAAAATTCAACAGAGTTATATGAGGATTATGAAACCACTCGTATAAGGATTTGAAGAACGGGCATAATTGGTATCAGTTCTATCGACTTTATCAAACTTACCTACCTAATTTCGATTTATTCCATGGAATGCGTGCCTGGTAGAACGAATTTAAGCGCCGGTATAAAATCAAGCCGTACGAGTCTGAGGATTGAATTTTATTGATTTGGGGGGACATTCCAGTTCTAATGTACTTGAATTAAATTCTTACAAAATCCGAAGAATTATTTAAAACTATAAAAGATGGTGATGAACACCCTAGGCCAAACTAATTGATTTTTAGATGTTATATGCAGTTGTGGTTTGGACGCATACATAAAGCCACCTTAGGTCCATTTAATATAACTATTTACTCAACATATTATACTCAACAAGCATGACAAAATCTACCTACTAATGATCCTCCTTAACCAGCCCATTCAATACAAAGAGTTCGCAAATTTCTATGACCATACCTACTTACGTGCATATGCAAGTAGATATAGACATATGAGTATTTAACAAAATATAGAAAGCAGGTAGATAGTATTAGTTTCTTTACGCAAATTAAACTATTTACACATGTGAACATGAAAGATCGGCACGAACCCGTCCTTTTGTTACCTTAACCAACAGTATACATAATGAATTTCGGCATCTCTTGCTTGAAGCCCTAGCACAAAACTTACTAAACAAATGTAACTGCAATAAACATATAAATGTACAAATACATATTTATGTATAGTAACTTTATAGTAAATGCCTATTTACAGCTTCAATTATTACCAATAATTGTATTTTATTATTCCCACAACACTGTACAAATAGCTATTTAATTATTAAGATAATAAGCCAAAAACTATTCAACCACCATTAACCGAATAAATACAACTATTCGTTACCACTATTCGAATAATGCAAGAAAAATTGTAACCGCTTGGGCACACATTTGTACACGTAAACATACACATATACATGCAAAACATACAAAACATAAATGCGCGCTCATAGGTACAAGCAAAGAAAACAACGAATATCGTTTTAAAAATCTATTAACAAAAATATTCGAATAGTACTATAACGAATAATAATATTCGAATAAACGAATAATAATATTCGAATAAACGAATAAAAAAATTCGAATAAATACTATTCGAATTTTTTGTACCCGCCGAATAAAAGTTTTGAAATCCTCACTACTGCTGCGTAGATGGCACTAGAAACGCCAAACTTGAAAAGGTGTTAGGAACAGGCCGAATACTAGGCATGGGACTATTCGAACAATTTTTATTCGAATAGTCCCATGCCTAGTATTCGGCCTGTTCCTAACACCTTTTCAAGTTTGGCGTTTCTAGTGCCATCTACGCAGCAGTAGTGAGGATTTCGAAGACAACAACCAATATTCTATTTCCGTTGCATAGTTCCCGTTATATCATCTCCCAGCAAACACAGCCTCTAACGTTAGAGAAATGCTGTAGTTTTACATTAGAGTTCTAATGTAGTTCTCTAATGTATCTCTAATCGAAAATCACGTTAGAGAACTAGGCTAGAGGACGATTAGAGAACGATTAGAGAAACACTCGAATAGCGAAGATACGTGTATTGTCAAGTATTGCATTTATAAACGAAGGTATACAAACTTTGAATTTTATTCCCATTAGATATTTAAGCTTAAAACATGTCAAACATATTTAAAGCAATAAATTTATCGAAATAGAATTAAACAAGAACAATTGGATTTCATTTCGTTTCAGTTAGAAATTTCTCATTAGAGAACTAACCTTTTTCTCGATATCGAGAACTAAGTCCCCTTTTTGTCGAGAATGCTATAATTCGCGACAGTTTCACAAATCGTTCTCTAACCATCTACCTTAGAGAATAACATTAGAACTCGAGTCGTTTTCTAATCGTCCTCTAACCTTAATGTTTGCTGGGCTATTACAATACAATTTTCTCGGCCTGTTCCTAGCACCTTTTCAAGTTTGGCGTTTCTAGTGCCATCTACGCAGCAGTAGTGAGGATTTCAAAGACAACAACCAATATTCTATTTCCGTTGCATAGTTCCCGTTATATCATCTATTACAATACAATTTTCTCAATTTTACTCTCAATAAAAACTTCATATCGCCGCCTAAGAAGTTAACTTCAAAAATTACATTTGTCAGTTTAGCAGAAAGTGCATAGTCGGCGTCAAAAAGATATTGTGGTAGTCATTAAGTGTATATAATAAAAGTATGTATTTGTCATACTCGTTACTTGAATATAAAGTATATTTTCGAATACACAAAACATCGTATTATTTTCCACTTTAATTTTACCTATGAAATCGAAACCACCTGGCTTTGTTTCTCGCTTCTATGTACGTCTATTTGATACCCTTATTGTTTAGACAAGTTTTGTGGGTACCTCTTGATAAACCTATTAAAAGGCAACGTGAATCGTAGGACAAAATCGGCTCAGAACGCATGAAGCACTTTTGAACCCATGGTATGGCCTCCATATATAAGCTGCATATTCAAGTTTAGCGTGAACAAATGCAGAGAACAAAATCTTATAAATAAGTGTATTCAAAATTTTCAAGAGTGGCATTTGCCAAAGCATGTGTTCCAAAAGAATTAGCAGTAACATATGTAGTTGAAATGCTTATTAAATTTCAAATTACAATTATCGAAAAATTTAAATATTATATTTAAATATTAAAAAAGAAATATAAATAAGTAAGACGATTTCAAGAAACAGTATAGGAAATATAAGAAATGCAGTAAAAGATAGTTAGGTTACAATTGCTATTTGTTAGACAGTTTAAGTTTCATGATTGGACGTTTATAGTTGCTTTGATTTAGAGAGTCTCTCACAGAAGCTGGGATAGAGTTCCAGAGACGTGTGGTGTTGACAAAAAATAGCCTCATGGAGTTTATACAGTTAAAACTAGGTACAGAGAGGGTGCATGAACGAACAGACCGATTGAATGCAATTTTGTCATGCAAATATAAAGGTGTTTTCGTTGAAATCAAACTGAACAGAAAAATGCAACTTCTGGCCTTCTGGTAATCGAAAGAGTTGAGTCTGTTACAATATCCAGACCGGAGTTGGCCCAGCATCACTCTTGACTCCCTGCGCAGTTCGCGCTCCTCTTCGGCAACGGGTGGAGTTGTTGCCTGAAGAACGGCGTTTGCCGGGAAAGAGCTGACTTAGGAATTTACTGAATCGGTGTGGTAAGGGCCTGTCGGTGTACCTTAGAATCAAACGGCGTGGAAATCAGGTGCCGGATCTCATCAAAATGCTTGCGTAGATGGCTTCTTATTCGCTGACCAGGTACCTGGTCGGATGTCGCGGTTTAGTGCAATTGAACAGGAATTATCTGGTCAACATCTCGCTATGCTTTTCACCCCGAGCATTTTAGCTTCATTATGAAGATGATGCTCAGGACATCCAGTGGCGGTTCTAAGGGCGGTGTACTGGCAGACCTGAGGCCTCGTCCAGTGGGTGTCTGCAAGCCCTGGCGACCATATTGGCGTCGCGTAGCTCAGCACCGGCTGAGCCTTACATGTAGCTAGAATCTTTCAGGTCTTTCAATAGTTGCGCGTAGTGGACCGTGTCGAAAGCTTTGGCCAAGTCAAGCGCACCAGCACTGTCTTGTGGTTAGGCGCTTTCGATTTAGACCGTCCCCTATCTGAGTGGTGATGGTGATGTGGTTTTTGTGAAAACCATTTGGTGAGCCACAAATTTGCGGTGAGGTACGGTAGTAAGACAAATTCCAACCCTTTCACTACTGGATTGGACAGAAATCTCACCGTAGACCATAATTTGCCAACTCAAGCAGAGAGGTTACAAGATCTTAGGTGCTCCTCCCACTCAGCACGTTTGTGTTTATCTACTGGGCGTCTGATTTCCGCATTTAGATCCTTTATTTGATGATCCGTAGGGTCCAGGCATCTAACATGGTCGCGTTCATTTGCCAGGGCCGCTGCCTCTGCGAGGAAGTATGAACACACTTCCTTTATCCTACTTGACGGAATGTGTTGATGAGAGACTGAAATTAGGGCCATACGAAACGACTTTTCCCCTTCTCGTAAGTCAGACGGAGTGAGGGGAGCAGCGAAGGCGCTCTCTGTGATAATAAGGAAACTATCCCAGTCGGCATTGCTCAAATTAGTGAAGGTGCGATTTTCAGCGGGGGCAAAGTCGGTGGGACGATCGATAGAGACCACTATGGGTAGGTAATCTGAAGCAAGCGTTAGCATCGGACGCCAGTCAACGTAGTTTATAAGGCCTGCACTGACTATGGTGATATCTGGCGAGCTAGAGCAGTTTACCGCCACTCTAGTGGGGGCACCCCGTTAACCGTTTAGAACGTCGAATCATATATTTGATCAGCCAGCTCCTGTCCCCGACCACCGGCCTGAAGACTAGAGTGCCACAGGTCGTGGTGTGCGTTGAACTCACCAATGATGACACGGTTCTCGCCCCTGAGTAACGCACGAATGTCGGGGTGGTAATACCTGCGACAGCAGGTCACAGGAGGTATGTAGATGTTAATAATTTCAAGGTCGACATCGCCTGACCGGACAACCATACCTTGACGTTCTAAGGTGGTGTCCCTCGGGTCGACGTCAGGCTCAAATAGACGATACTGCACAGATTGATGCGTAATGAATGCGAGACCACCCCCCAAGTCCTCTCGCACGATGGCAACGGTGGATGTTGTATCCGTTACAGGTCCTGAGGGTGGACCGTTCACCGAGCTTTGTCTCTTGGATCGCCGCGATTTTAATATTATTTATTTTCATGAATAACAATTTCAGAGACTTTCCCCGATAGGCCGTTACAGTTTAACTGTAGAATGCCGAAATGCGAAGGGGGAGAAGAGTTGATGCGGGGGGTCAAGGGTGGGTGCGTATGCCTAGGTGGTAGTAGGCTGGGTCGCGCACTAAGGCGCATTCTTGAAGTCGAAGGATTCGTTACCAGAAGGTAAAGGCGAATCAGTTGACGTTGAAGGCTTCGTAGAGAGCCTGTAAGCAGGAGACAAGCAGGGGGGTAGCGAAATAACTGCCCTTGGTCAAACAACTTAGCAACAGACAAAAGCTTAGATATTGGTCTATAGTTCGAAATATCAATTTCATTTCCACTTTTAAAAACAGTAGTGAAAGTGGTGCTTTTCCAATCATCAATGAAAATACCTTAATCTACCCAGCCAGAAGTGGTACGTACATTTTACAGAGAGCACATTTTTTATTTCTTACCAGATTGTAGTAATTTACCAAATTTTGATTTATACTGCTAACCTGTGGCAACCATATATAATGTGACTGAAAAAAAGTTAAATTTTTCTTTTATTTTGAAAAATAAATGTCAATTGCGAGTACTTAAATTGCAATTGTCACTTACATCTTTAAGGAAACTAGCATCAATGCTGATCTCCTTGTTGTTTTTACAAACAAACACATTCGGAATATTTTTTCGGGGAGTGTCTAGAAAGTGACAGTCAGCTGGAGATGAACCCGGTACTCCCTTGCGGTACATACCCGCATATCGACGAAGTGTCGGCAATTTGCATATTCGGTTCGTGAACCGGTTCAAACCATATATCAACCCAGCCAAAAACTAAAAAGGTCAAATTTGAAAAAAAAACCTATTAAAATAAAAATTGTAAGTACATGTAATTTTTAAGAGTGTTATAAATATGGTGATAAATGCATAAAATAAAACGCTAATATTTATTAACATATCGTTAAAAAGTTATAATAGTAATACAATACCGAAAATTATTATTATTTAAAATTATTAAGAAACCCAAAAACAACAATAATTTTTCGCTGCAGAAAAAAAAATTATTAATAGGTCTATAGCTCGTACCGAACCAGTATACTTCAAATGTAAAGACCAAAAACACAAGCTTGTTGTTTGTGTAAAATCTCAATAACAAAAAACCAAGAGCACATGGTTGGCAAACTGTGACACCAAAACAGTGTTGCAAAAAAATCCATCATGATACCAAATCTTAACGTCAGATGGCGTGTTGGTTCATGAATTGGTAAAAGTTGATTGAACAGGGCGTTTAGAAGGCAAAAAACCCAGCGTATTGTTAGCTTAATAGTTAGCAGTGCGTGCCAAAATTTCTCTGATGAGTAAAGTTAGCAACTTCCGAAATTGATCTATAAGAAAAGCTATGGCGGTTGTCTCTAAATTTTTCCTGTTCAATTTAACAAAAAACTTTTAATAATTAATAAAAATTATTAAGAAACCCAAAAACAACAATAATTTTTCGCTGCAGAAAAAATTATTAATAGGTCTATAGCTCGTACCGAAACAGGATACTTCAAATGTAAAGACCAAAAATACAAGCTTGTTGTTTGTGTAAAATCTCAATAACAAAAAACCAAGAGCACATGGTTGGCAAACTGTGACACCCTAACAGTGTTGCAAAAAAATCCATCATGATAGGTACCAAATCTTAACGTCAGATGGCGTGTTGGTTCATGAATTGGTAAAAGTTGATTGAACAGGGCGTTTAGAAGGCAAAAAACCCAGCGTATTGTTAGCTTAATAGTTAGCAGTGCGTGCCAAAATTTCTCTGATGAGTGAAGTTAGCAACTTCTGTAATGGATCTATAAGAAAAGCTATGGCGGTTGTCTCTAAATTTTTCCTGTTCAATTCAACAAAAAACTTTTAATAATTAATAAAAATTATTAAGAAACCCAAAAACAACAATAATTTTTCGCTGCAGAAAAAATTATTAATAGGTCTATAGCTCGTACCGAACCAGGATTATTTCATTCATTTAAATTTATCGAAAATTTACAGTGTTTAGAAAAAAAAATTTTTGAAGTTAACTTCTTAGGCGGCGATATGAAGTTTTTATTGAGAGTAAAATTGAGAAAATTGTATTGTAATAGATGATATAACGGGAACTATGCAACGGAAATAGAATATTGGTTGTTGTCTTTGAAATCCTCACTACTGCTGCGTAGATGGCACTAGAAACGCCAAACTTGAAAAGGTGTTAGGAACAGGCCGAGAAAATTGTATTGTAATAGCCCAGCAAACATTAAGGTTAGAGGACGATTAGAAAACGACTCGAGTTCTAATGTTATTCTCTAGGGTAGATGGTTAGAGAACGATTTGTGAAACTGTCGCGAATTATAGCATTCTCGACAAAAAGGGGACTTAGTTCTCGATATCGAGAAAAAGGTTAGTTATCGATTCGAATTCTAACGTGAAATTCTAATGGGATTCTAATGAGAAATTTCTAACTGAAACGAAATGAAATCGAATTGTTCTTGTTTAATTCTATTTCGATAAATTTATTGCTTTAAATATGTTTGACATGTTTTAAGCTTAAATATCTAATGGGAATAAAATTCAAAGTTTGTATACCTTCGTTTATAAATGCAATACTTGACAATACACGTATCTTCGCTATTCGAGTGTTTCTCTAATCGTTCTCTAATCGTCCTCTAGCCTAGTTCTCTAACGTGATTTTCGATTAGAGATACATTAGAGAACTACATTAGAATTCTAATGTAAAACTACAGCATTTCTCTAACGTTAGAGGCTGTGTTTGCTGGGAGATGATATAACGGGAACTATGCAACGGAAATAGAATATTGGTTGTTGTCTTTGAAATCCTCACTACTGCTGCGTAGATGGCACTAGAAACGCCAAACTTGAAAAGGTGTTAGGAACAGGCCGAATACTAGGCATGGGACTATTCGAATAAAAATTGTTCGAATAAACAAAACTTTTATTCGGCGGGTACAAAAAATTCGAATAGTATTTATTCGAATTTTTTTATTCGTTTATTCGAATATTATTATTCGTTTATTCGAATATTATTATTCGTTATAGTACTATTCGAATATTTTTGTTAATAGATTTTTAAAACGATATTCGTTGTTTTCTTTGCTTGTACCTATGAGCGCGCATTTATGTTTTGTATGTTTTGCATGTATATGTGTATGTTTACGTGTACAAATGTGTGCCCAAGCGGTTACAATTTTTCTTGCATTATTCGAATAGTGGTAACGAATAGTTGTATTTATTCGGTTAATGGTGGTTGAATAGTTTTTGGCTTATTATCTTAATAATTAAATAGCTATTTGTACAGTGTTGTGGGAATAATAAAATACAATTATTGGTAATAATTGAAGCTGTAAATAGGCATTTACTATAAAGTTACTATACATAAATATGTATTTGTACATTTATATGTTTATTGCAGTTACATTTGTTTAGTAAGTTTTGTGCTAGGGCTTCAAGCAAGAGATGCCGAAATTCATTATGTATACTGTTGGTTAAGGTAACAAAAGGACGGGTTCGTGCCGATCTTTCATGTTCACATGTGTAAATAGTTTAATTTGCGTAAAGAAACTAATACTATCTACCTGCTTTCTATATTTTGTTAAATACTCATATGTCTATATCTACTTGCATATGCACGTAAGTAGGTATGGTCATAGAAATTTGCGAACTCTTTGTATTGAATGGGCTGGTTAAGGAGGATCATTAGTAGGTAGATTTTGTCATGCTTGTTGAGTATAATATGTTGAGTAAATAGTTATATTAAATGGACCTAAGGTGGCTTTATGTATGCGTCCAAACCACAACTGCATATAACATCTAAAAATCAATTAGTTTGGCCTAGGGTGTTCATCACCATCTTTTATAGTTTTAAATAATTCTTCGGATTTTGTAAGAATTTAATTCAAGTACATTAGAACTGGAATGTCCCCCCAAATCAATAAAATTCAATCCTCAGACTCGTACGGCTTGATTTTATACCGGCGCATAAATTCGTTCTACCAGGCACGCAGAAAAAATGCGTGCGCGGATGCTATTTGACAAAAATTTCTATTCGCCCCCTTGAGATTGAGACATGCCTTAGGTCGAATTACATATTCCGTGAATGGATGAAATTGGTTCCATTCCATGGAATAAATCGAAATTAGGTAGGTAAGATTGATATAGTCGATAGAACTGATACCAATTATGCCCGTTCTTCAAATCCTTATAAGAGTGGTTTCATAATCCTCATATAACTCTGTTGAATTTTAGCGGCCTAGCATGAATACTTCCAGAGATATGCAACATGAAAAATCCCATTTGTATGTCAGGTGCCCGCACCTTTTCCCCTATCCCTCTTAATTCATCGATGGTTTTCAGTTTCTATTCTAAAGTTGGTTATGATCAGTCAATCCGTTTAGAACGCAACTTAAGTTATGCATACATACACACATACAATATTTCAATCTTATACATTATATATGTAGTAGAGGCAGACGTCCTGTCTAAATGCGAGCTCACTGTCCCCCCTTTTACAACTCTCCTTCCAATCTTTCTTCGCCTTCACTCTATCTCCCCCCTTTTTCTCTTCATTACCCGCTTTCCTTTTACCCCGCCCCTCTTCCCCTATATCCCATTCGTATTGGCCCCTGTTAATTTAGGCATAATTCTACCCACTTACCAAATTTGAAGCAAAACGCGCAATGCATAAGATATTTTTGAATGGATCGGTTCCCTGGTCCACTTCCCGGAAGTAAGAAATTGTGAATCTAAACAATTCTCGAATACAACTTATTCATATTTCGTTATTTCTGAATTTAAGAAGTTAACTTCTTTCACGTGTACTGGCTACACGCGGTTTTTTTTGTTTGAGTCACACGTAATGGTCAATTGATGAAATGAAATGAATGTAAACTTCAAAAACCATCACCTTATTTAGTATTTAAGTTTATCAGAAGACTGTATTCTAACAAGTCTTCATCTAAATTTGCCCTCAAGTGATAAAATAAATTTTAAAGTGTAAAATGCTCTTCGACCCGCACTTATGTGGCAGGAGCTACCAGAACAATCTCAGCAATTTTTTTTATTTCTTGCTAAAGTTTGTTTTCCAGAATTTCAAAACGTCTGAATGAGGAGAATGGAGTTTTATATTATCGAAACAATTGATGACGTCCACTAAAGTTTTCCTATCTTCAGTTTTATTTAATTTTTCCCGAATGTATTCCAGCTCATCGTAATGACTTATGTAAAATCGGTGTATCTTACTCCTGTAAAATTTTAGTTCTTTGAATAGTACTGGGGATCGCGAAGTAAGTGTTGGATCGCCTAAGAGTTATTTTATTGAAGCGTGCCCGAATGCCGCCAACGCGAAAAGTAATCTGCACAGAAATTCTATGGATCACTTAGCCGGCTCTGGAAAATAAGATTAATCAATTGTTTTAAATTTCTTTTCACATTAGTGCCCGTTTTTATCATATACGAGTATACATAAATTTAAGAAATATATCGACAGCCCCACTGCAAAACCCCGTTAGTCACTATTTTTCCACAAATAAGGTTCTGAGCCTTTCCCATAGATAGTGATATTTCGCGCATTAAAATACAGTCAAATTTGGGTTACAACTTCCCGTTTCTTTCCAGTGGTGAAATGTAATAACCGTCGATTATATACATATGTATGTTATAGTTATCGCAGGGTCTTGCAGTGTGGCTATCGAAATATTTTTAATTTGGGAGTTGGAGCTATTCTGCATCTAAGCCGGTAAAATTCAGCCTTATTTTGAATTTCATGGGAACAAATCTCCCAAAAGATTTTAATCTGGAAACAAATATAAAGTTGGAAAATTGTTAGTGTTTCCCATTAAAAAGTTTTGGGAGATTTTTTCCCATGAAATTCACAATAAGACTGATTATCTTTTTGAAGTTAACTTCTTAGGCGGCGATATGAAGTTTTTATTGAGAGTAAAATTGAGAAAATTGTATTGTAATAGATGATATAACGGGAACTATGCAACGGAAATAGAATATTGGTTGTTGTCTTTGAAATCCTCACTACTGCTGCGTAGATGGCACTAGAAACGCCAAACTTGAAAAGGTGTTAGGAACAGGCCGAGAAAATTGTATTGTAATAGCCCAGCAAACATTAAGGTTAGAGGACGATTAGAAAACGACTCGAGTTCTAATGTTATTCTCTAGGGTAGATGGTTATAGAACGATTTGTGAAACTGTCGCGAATTATAGCATTCTCGACAAAAAGGGGACTTAGTTCTCGATATCGAGAAAAAGGTTAGTTATCGATTCGAATTCTAACGTGAAATTCTAATGGGATTCTAATGAGAAATTTCTAACTGAAACGAAATGAAATCGAATTGTTCTTGTTTAATTCTATTTCGATAAATTTATTGCTTTAAATATGTTTGACATGTTTTAAGCTTAAATATCTAATGGGAATAAAATTCAAAGTTTGTATACCTTCGTTTATAAATGCAATACTTGACAATACACGTATCTTCGCTATTCGAGTGTTTCTCTAATCGTTCTCTAATCGTCCTCTAGCCTAGTTCTCTAACGTGATTTTCGATTAGAGATACATTAGAGAACTACATTAGAATTCTAATGTAAAACTACAGCATTTCTCTAACGTTAGAGGCTGTGTTTGCTGGGAGATGATATAACGGGAACTATGCAACGGAAATAGAATATTGGTTGTTGTCTTTGAAATCCTCACTACTGCTGCGTAGATGGCACTAGAAACGCCAAACTTGAAAAGGTGTTAGGAACAGGCCGAATACTAGGCATGGGACTATTCGAATAAAAATTGTTCGAATAAACAAAACTTTTATTCGGCGGGTACAAAAAATTCGAATAGTATTTATTCGAATTTTTTTATTCGTTTATTCGAATATTATTATTCGTTTATTCGAATATTATTATTCGTTATAGTACTATTCGAATATTTTTGTTAATAGATTTTTAAAACGATATTCGTTGTTTTCTTTGCTTGTACCTATGAGCGCGCATTTATGTTTTGTATGTTTTGCATGTATATGTGTATGTTTACGTGTACAAATGTGTGCCCAAGACGTTAAAAATTTTTCTTGCATTATTCGAATAGTGGTAACGAATGTTGTATTTATTCGGTTAATGGTGGTTGAATAGTTTTTGGCTTATTATCTTAATAAATAAATAGCTATTTGTACAGTGTTGTGGGAATAATAAAATACAATTATTGGTAATAACTGAAGCTGTAAATAGGCATTTACTATAAAGTTACTATACATAAATATGTATTTGTACATTTATATGTTTATTGCAGTTACATTTGTTTAGTAAGTTTTGTGCTAGGGCTTCAAGCAAGAGATGCCGAAATTCATTATGTATACTGTTGGTTAAGGTAACAAAAGGACGGGTTCGTGCCGATCTTTCATGTTCACATGTGTAAATAGTTTAATTTGCGTAAAGAAACTAATACTATCTACCTGCTTTCTATATTTTGTTAAATACTCATATGTCTATATCTACTTGCATATGCACGTAAGTAGGTATGGTCATAGAAATTTGCGAACTCTTTGTATTGAATGGGCTGGTTAAGGAGGATCATTAGTAGGTAGATTTTGTCATGCTTGTTGAGTATAATATGTTGAGTAAATAGTTATATTAAATGGACCTAAGGTGGCTTTATGTATGCGTCCAAACCACAACTGCATATAACATCTAAAAATCAATTAGTTTGGCCTAGGGTGTTCATCACCATCTTTTATAGTTTTAAATAATTCTTCGGATTTTGTAAGAATTTAATTCAAGTACATTAGAACTGGAATGTCCCCCCAAATCAATAAAATTCAATCCTCAGACTCGTACGGCTTGATTTTATACCGGCGCATAAATTCGTTCTACCAGGCACGCAGAAAAAATGCGTGCGCGGATGCTATTTGACAAAAATTTCTATTCGCCCCCTTGAGATTGAGACATGCCTTAGGTCGAATTACATATTCCGTGAATGGATGAAATTGGTTCCATTCCATGGAATAAATCGAAATTAGGTAGGTAAGATTGATATAGTCGATAGAACTGATACCAATTATGCCCGTTCTTCAAATCCTTATAAGAGTGGTTTCATAATCCTCATATAACTCTGTTGAATTTTAGCGGCCTAGCATGAATACTTCCAGAGATATGCAACATGAAAAATCCCATTTGTATGTCAGGTGCCCGCACCTTTTCCCCTATCCCTCTTAATTCATCGATGGTTTTCAGTTTCTATTCTAAAGTTGGTTATGATCAGTCAATCCGTTTAGAACGCAACTTAAGTTATGCATACATACACACATACAATATTTCAATCTTATACATTATATATGTAGTAGAGGCAGACGTCCTGTCTAAATGCGAGCTCACTGTCCCCCCTTTTACAACTCTCCTTCCAATCTTTCTTCGCCTTCACTCTATCTCCCCCCTTTTTCTCTTCATTACCCGCTTTCCTTTTACCCCGCCCCTCTTCCCCTATATCCCATTCGTATTGGCCCCTGTTAATTTAGGCATAATTCTACCCACTTACCAAATTTGAAGCAAAACGCACAATGCATAAGATATTTTTGAATGGATCGGTTCCCTGGTCCACTTCCCGGAAGTAAGAAATTGTGAATCTAAACAATTCTCGAATACACCTTATTCATATTTCGTTATTTCTGAATTTAAGATGTTAACTTCTTTCACGTGTACGGGCTACACGCGGTTTTTTTTTCTGTAAAACGTATAGCTCAAAAAAGTTATATTTTGCAGTAGCTTTGTACTTTTTGAAAAACTTAATTCTCAAGTTTTTTAGATTTAACTTTAAAAGTAGGAACACATTTTTTACACAGCTCTAAAAGTGCTGAAACTAGTTGCAACCTCATTGCTTTCAAAGGATTAGTCCCAGTCAATTTCATCAAGCTCATTATTCAGACAAATAAAATCCCAGCAATTAAAATTAAATGACGCTTTAGTAGAAGAAATAATAAACAATTCATAAAATTCAACTTCCAGTAAAATGGCATATGATGCAAATTGAACTTGCAGCCTGCAAAGCTCAAGTCACTACTTATCAAAATCAGATCAAGAATTTGATATAAATTGTTCCTTAAACCTTTTATTTGGTTTAAGTCCACACTTAAAAGGTTATCGATTACATATTTTTCATTATTACTAGATATATATAGAACAACAGCAACCAAAGGAAAAATTGAAGTGAAGATGAATGCATCGGGATGTCACAGGGCATCATAGCTTACTTAGTTGTTAGAGTATTCTAACAGCGGCTTTGGTGCAGACACTGGTTCATATCCCAGTGTCCGAAAAGTCTGGACACTTTGAAACCGAACACACAGTTGATCGAGAAGGGAGTCATTATCAATCAATTCAAAACGCGAAGCACGCAAAACACAACGAGAAGCAATCAACACCGCTTCCTCTGGAAAACCAGTCTTAATGGAATCCTTATTCTTACGGAACACATCAAAGCAGCACACACTAAAATATTCCGCAGCAAAGAAATTGGAATTCAGTCATGTCTCTGGTAACACAAATGCATCGTAATTCAGAAGCGAGCTTAACATGAAAACATTACTCGTTTTATTTCTAAGGCCAGAAGTGTTTAATAGTAAATTTGTATATTTTTATTGATGTTGCTTTTACCAATCAAGCCAGACTTTGTTGATTCCCTTTTTTCCAAAAAGCGGAATGGTCGAACATTAACTTTCGACGGCCATTAACAAATCTCAGAGATTCCGGATGCTGCTCTTTCTTTATCAGTTTCTAGCAACAAAGGTGGCTTTGATAGTCTCAGTCACTGATTTTTTATTTTTTTGTTGGTAGTTTTAATTCTGCTCAAAGCATTAGTGGTTTTGTTAGCAGTGACAATCAAACTAGCAGGCAAAGCAGGAAACGAAAAATCACCAGCATTGTTCGTAGGTAGATCATTAGGACAGCTAACAAGTTCAGCAGAGATGATGGCAGAGTGTACTTGTAGAAAGGCGGGAATTTAAAAGCTGTTTTTTAAGGTCTTTGACCTCCGCCACAAGTTCAGCAACAATAGAGATTCACGCCTGCACAATTATCGCAATTGTACACCGCATTTACATTTGAATTTAAAATATTAGCTATGTATATTGACATCGATTCCCATACGTGATTGATGGAACACGGTTTTATATAGCGAACAATTTAAAATATTGTATTTCGCAATTGCATTGCCGCATAAACCACAACGCGTACGTAGCTGCGGCATCACAATCAGGGCAGGATTTTCTTGAAATGCCGCCCTTTTATTTTCAAGAAATATAATAAAAATGTGTTTTACGTATGCGAAACACAACTCAAATATTTGCATATATGTAAGTAACTAAATGCGTAACATTTGGTAAAATGCATTCATTGTTTAGAGTGAGATAATAATTACATTTATGTATGTGTTATTATGAATAACATGTGTTAATAAAACTTAAAATTTCTTGAACTTTTGAGATTTAATACTCTTGACTTCGAATTCCGTTAGAGTATTAGCTACAACTTTGATCAATCCACGAAAGTCATCAATCACGTCAGCTATACTGATCCAACTCTCTCAAATCTTCGACATGCAACATTGAACCTCGTTAATAAAAAATATGCATGGATATGGTTTCAAGTCGCTCCAGTTGAATACGACTTCAGAGTTAATTCCACAGCTGATCAGTGCTGACCAATGTTAGAACTTTATTACGATCGTAGCGGGCTCACTACTTTTTTGGGAAAATGGAAATCTACTTCGGCCCTAGGTATTCTGGAAGTAGTTAAGGTAATGTTACCATACTAAGCTGAATGGAGAATAGCATGAAAACTGTCATTTAAACAATGTCCTATTGAAATACGTGTTAAATAATATGTTTCCCGACTACAATGCTAAGTAAGAGAGCCTTAAAAATTTTGGAAAACATGAGTGTTTTTTACGCAAGATATACTGAAGGAAACTTACCCAAGAAAATGTTTACAGTTTTCTGGAGCATCCAGTACTCAAGCAAATCAAGAGGGTCCCAAAAAATATTCAAATCAACTTGACGAAAACAACCCACGGTTAGATATTTGAAGGGCTTAGAACCAAAAGGATCTAAGTAACATCGACGTTGAATTGAAATAATTATGGTTAAAGTAAATTACTTATTGTAAATTCTGGGTAAATGCGTTTGAAATGATTCCTGTCTAAATGAATGCAGGTTAGTCAACTTATTCATATATATCGGAAGGATAGAGACTCTACTAAAACAAATTGTTTAAGAGGTGGAGGGGTTTTGATTGCGGTCAATCGAATGCTTCGCTCATCCCTAGTTCAATTAGAGAATGAAGATACTCTTCTTGATCAGCTTTGTGTATGCGTTTTTGGAAGCCTTGGTAAACTATTTATTTGCGTTTCTTATATACCGCCTACAAGCCATGACTCTATTTATGATGCTCATGTAAGAAATGTAATGAGTCTATACGAAAACAATGAAGATTGTCATTTTTGTGTTCTGGGTGACTTTAACCTTAGTAGAATTACTTGGTCCGACTTTTTTAGTAATGGCATCTTAACACCAACGAACGTGAATAGTGCGCATGAAATACATTTTATAGATAGCCTTTTTAGCATCAATCTTACTCAAGTTAACTCGTTTTTCAATCAGCTCCACAATATTTTAGATCTTGTTTTTGTTGATGAAAATTTAATTTTTAAAGTGTCAGAATCTACCTTTCCAATTTGTAAATCTGATAGGCACCACGTCCCGCTTTCGCTCTCCTTGGAATTTTGTAATTTTACCTCAACCTCAATCGGAATCGTCAATTCTAGTTTCAATTTCCGCACCGCGGACTTTGGCGCCCTCAATTCTAAAATTCTGGAACTAGATTGGAAATCAATTTTTGATTCAAAAAATGTGGCAGAATGCTATGAAGTTTTTCTACATAATATATTTGAAATTTTTGCCAATAATATCCCGTTACTCCCTCCGCCAGTTCATAAGCTTCCGTGGTATACTAAAAGCCTTAAGAAACTGAAGAATCTTAGAAACAAACACTATAATATGTACAAAGCTTCTAATGATAACCACCATAGAGAAAAATATATTTACTATAATTCAAACTTCAATGTGCTTGATAAATTTTTATACAAGCAATATATCTCCAGATTTGAAGAAGAGTTGAAAGAAAACCCTAAAGCTTTCTGGAGATATATACGCTCCAAAAAAGGTTGCTCGAATATTCCGAGCTGCATGTCGTATTGCGGCGTTGCCTCTGAGTCCTTATCAGATTCGGTGAACCTTTTTGCAGATTTTTTCAAATCGAATTTTGTGGCTAATGATTCAGCAAGTAATTTCTGTGCATCCGTCGCGCAAACGGTGGATTTTGGCTCTATCTCAGTTTCGGAAGCTGATGTAATTAATGGCATTACTGCCCTGCAAACATCTCTAAAATGCGATATTGATGGATTGTCGTCATTTATACTGAAAAAATGCAGTACGTCGTTTTGCGTTCCTCTTAACTACATTTTTAATTTTTCGTTATCAAGAGGTGAGTTTATTGATCGTTGGAAAATAGCCTCGATCTCTCCAATCTTTAAAACAGGCAACAAAAATGATGTTACTAATTATAGGCCAATTTCAAAACTTTCTACCTGCTCGAAGCTTTTTGAGAAAGTGGTTAAAGAGAAATTGTTGTTTGCAATTAAGGGATCCATAGATGACTGGCCATCATTTAAGACTGGCCATCAAGTAGACGTCATCTATACTGACTTCGCAAAGGCTTTTGATACTGTCACTCACAGTATTTTATTGTACAAGCTTGAAAAAATGGGTTTCCACTCAAATTTTTTATGCTGGATTAGTTCTTACCTCTCCAAAAGAGTCTCGTTTGTCGAGATTGAGAATATAAAATCATATAAGTTTGAAGCCACATCCGGAGTGCCTCAGGGAAGCATTCTTGGACCAATTTTTTTTCTTCTTTTTATAAATGACATAGGATCCTGTTTTACGAATTCATATCGCGAGCATGTCAGATGCATCTCTTCTACAAGATGAACTTAATAAATTAACTCGTTGGAGCATTATTAACAACTTACACTTGAATATCAAAAAATGTTTTCACATGACAATTTCTAAAAACCTCAACACGCATAGGTCTACTGTTACTGAATTTGTTGATCTTGGTGTGATGTTTGACTCCGGCTTTACTTTTGTGAACCACATTAGCCTCATTATACCCAAGGCATATTCCAATTTGGGTTTTTTGCGGCGATATGCCAGGGACCCTAAAGATCCATACACAAGGAAAGTTTTATATAATTGTTTAGTTCGCTCCAAGCTGGAATATGCTTCCATAATTTGGAATCCGATTTATTCCGTTCATTCTCAGAGAATTGAAAGGGTACAGAAAAGTTTCATTCGATTTGCCCTTCAACCGCTTCGTTTTACTGATCCATTACCATCTTATGGTGCCCGATGTGCTCTCATAAGCATGAAGGCGCTTGTGTCTAGGCGTTCTATTCCAACTCTGATGTTTATATATGATTTAATATGTGGTTGTGTTAACTGTCCGGAACTTTTGGCACGCATAAGCTTTAACGTCCCGTACAGATCTCTTCGTATGCAATATCCGTTTCACATCAAAGTAATCAGGGCTAATTACCATAATTATGACCCTATCTCAAGGGCTCTTGCTGAATTTAACAAAATTTTTTATAGTCTTGATCTCGACTTCGCACTCCCGAGATCATGTTTTGCTTCTAAACTTGCTTCGTATTATGTATAAATGTATATACTTTGAACATATCTATATTTAAGACTTTGGTTTGTAAATGCTAGTCTGTAAGATTTGTACAATCATAGACTCAATAAAAGTGAATTGAATTGAATTGAATGTTTACTGCAGATGGAAATAACTGTAAATTTTCAAAAATTATTGCAATAAAATTTCGACGGTGATTGCTCGGCCAAAAGAAAATGTAGAATTTTTTCGAGTATGCTGTTTTGTAGCCCCTTTAATTTTAGTATAATAAAGTGCTAAACTTAAGTTTGTCTACAAAAATTAAATTAAATTTTATTGCTTGGAGGAGCGCACTTAGATCCTTTTGGCTCCAATCTTTAATGCAATAAAATATATTACGTTTTTGGCCTGGCAAATATATGGAACTACAATGTCCGAAATGACTCGGATCTCTTTGCCAACAAATAAACACCGAAATACTATACAAATATGGGTATAACTCAATTTAAAAAAA
The DNA here is from genome assembly GCA_951509765.1 of Sphenella marginata. Classification (NCBI taxonomy): domain Eukaryota; kingdom Metazoa; phylum Arthropoda; class Insecta; order Diptera; family Tephritidae; genus Sphenella; species Sphenella marginata. The sequence goes on from OX608078.1 coordinate 69,772,255, forward strand.
ATGTCACTTAGATCCTTTTGGTTCTGAGCCCTTCATTTGCTATTCTGGTATTTGCCTTGGACTCCCAAATAATTTCCATTCCACTTCGACAGGCAACTCGAAAAATTTGGGGAAAACCGAATAACTGTAACTTTGGAAATTTTAATCCATTAACCATAGACTTTTAAAAGAGGAGTGATCTAAATTAAATAGTAATAAAAATGTTGCCAATAAAGATTAACAGTGAAAATACCAAATTAAAACTATTACGAGGTAAAAGGTACAAATTTCAATTGACTGCGGATTTGGAAAAAATATATAGCAATCTAAATACTACGGAATTATGGTTTTTACTAAGATTTATTTCGTCATTTATTACGATTGTTCTCCAGGAGTTCTAACCCTGCTGCTGAAAGGAGCTAACCAGAATTAACGGGTAGGTACTACAGTTTAAATTTAAAAAAAAAAAAAACGTTTTGACTTGAAAATGGAAATAACTTAGATAAAAGTTATTTTTCTTACTACTGCAAGCGCAAACCAAATTTATCAGAACCAAAAACGACAGCACCTGCTTTAGTTAGAGTTCTTTGAATTTTGTAAAGACAATTTGTTTTCGAAAAGTAAAAGCATAGCGATATATTTTTTGCAAATAAAAAAAATTTACTGTTGCCATTGCCTTTTAACTTATTAACATTTGGGAGATTATCATTGGGATATCTAGATTGAGGCAGCATACAATTTTCTTACTTTGACATAAAAAATAAAAATGAAAGAAAATGCGACGAATTATTCGCCTGAGCTATCGTTCGCCATACATAATGAGGCCCTTAAGCCCATAAATAGTGATTCAAAACTAAGCCAAAAAGGCCAAGTAAACATTTCCAAACTATAGGGAGAAAAATTAATATTTTTTGATTTAGTTTTCATGGAAATCTTAATAACTTCGTAGATTTTTAATTTTTGGAGAAAAAAAAAATTGCAAGCGCAACCAAATTTGCCGTTGAATAAAATTTAAGGTTTGCATAGGCTTGTTATAACATAGTGCATAGGTATATCATCAAAGTTGACCAACCTCGTAAAAAGACGAAAAAATGCTTTTGTCCTCTAAGTTAAATGACAAAATAAAAATTAATTTGAAGTATTAAAACAGGCATGTACCGGGCTTTTGCTTAACTCAAAGTTACAAAATTTCCCATTTCATTTGGCACAGCAAAATAGAAAATATTTGTACATCATAGAAAATTTGTTAACCTCATTTTTCCTCTGAGTAAAATGTTACCGATTGGACACAGCCTATATAAAAAAGTTAGTGCAAGATTTGGCCAAATCAACTGGTAAATAACACTGGCTTACAGCCAAAATGCACCAGAGACGCCATAGTGAAATTCCTATGTAAAATCACCTCCTAATTCCGAAAATCAAGGTTATTTTTACTTGAATGGTACCGTTTTTGAGATATTTACGATTTACCGTTATTTCAAAAAAACAAAAAAGATGGCTCCACTTAATCGTGTATATCTCAAGAACAAACTGAGCTCTTCCAAAACGGTTTGAAAAATTTGAAAGCTTATAAAATTTACTATAATCAGTACATACAACTCTTTTTTCCAGGTCCTGCAGATTCAAACATATTGAACAATCATTACGGATTTTTAAAATTTTTTTTGTAAAAATATAAAAAAAATTGTACTTTGCGAGGAAGCATCTCGAAAACCTTTCGTTTTTTTGCAGATATTTTTTCCACCCTCTAAGCTCGGTTTTATTACAAAAAAATAAGCTACCAGTGAATAAAATCGATGAACTAATACAAAAGTTATAAGCATTCAAGTAAATATATCCATTTAATGCTTAAGTACCCTACTGGTACATATGTGTTAGTATTCGTATATCAGTTAGTTAGCAGGTAGATTTTCGAAAAGTTATTAGATACAAAAGGCTGTTAGTGTCGTTTTCTCAAACCTAGGTACATTTTAAACATGAGCATATTTTTGAGGCAGGTAGTGTTTTCTTTGTAGAACTAGGGAACCTTTTTGTTTAGGTAGGCTTGAATTTTTACTGGATCTAAGTATAAATAAGAGTACATGCGCCTTGTTCCTTCATAATATCTGCAAGGCTCGCCGGATACTGTTCACTTTATAATTGCAGTTTATAACCCGTCATTTACTTAAAAATAAAAAATGAATAAAAGGGCGCGAGAGTTTGAGTGTACAAATGATCCAGGTATGTTCTGTTTCATCTGCGGTCAATTTATTGTTTAAAATCCTTTGAAAGTTACATACTATAAGTGTTTTGGAATTGAGCCTAAAAACCATGGACACCGAACACTGTATGCACTACATGCCGAGTCGAATTGATTTCTTCGGAAACCGGAACAAAAAGGTACGTTGTAAAAATAAGGAATTTGTTCCCTTTTAGTGCATAGCTGACTAATTTCTGAAACTATCTATTTAGGCCACGTGTGAAATTTATTACACCAATGAAGTGGAGGGAACCAACTTGCCATTCAACGGACTGCTATATTTGTACTACAAAAGTACTTGGGGTTGGAACGTCCAGAAAAGTAACCTATGCGAGCGTATCTACAGTGTCATTACCAGAACTAATTTCAACAGAATCGACATTGCCAGAATCAAATTTAACTTTAGTTCCGGCTCCAGTTTCATTGTCAACAGTAGTATCTGGTTACGCGGCATATGGTTGTACTGAATTTCAAACGGAAAACGAAAGAAATTCTTTGTCACAAGCACAACTCTATGATTGGATAAGGGATTTGGAATTGTCAAATGAAAAGGCCGAACTACACGCCTCTCGAATGCAACAATTTAAATTTGTTTCATCCGATGTTAAGGTAACATATTATAGAACTCGTCACGAAGTATTTTCCAAGTACTATACGAAGGAGGACAGTGTTTGTTACTGCAAAGACATTGCTGGTCTATTCAAACAATTTGGTGAACCATATGATTCAAAAGAGTGGCGATTGTTCATAGACGGCAATAAATTAAGTTTAAAGGTCGTATTATTGCATATTGGCAACCAAAAGCCATCTATCCCGATCGCGCATGCAGTAAATACGAAGGAAACATATGAGATAATGCAAAAACCATTTCAAAGAACTATTGTCACCAGTGGAGGCAGCAGCGTGGGATTCTTTTGAAAATGTCGTTACTTGTTTTTTAGGCAAACACAAAAGTCCTAACTACGAGATGATAGTGATTTAATCAAAAACTATGCGGAAATGGGTGAATAAAAAAACATATTATAATAAATTATATATTACATAAATTTACATGAGAATATATAGCCATAAATCTGAATTCATCGTCCAGTTCCGAACAAACAAGAATATAAACAAAAAATTTGTTCTGAATTGAAAGATAAATCCAGCCTAAGAAAATTATATACTAATGTGTCACTTATGTATTTATCTAATTTACTTTTTTATTTTCTTTCAGAAGTAAATATGTCTTTAAAAATTCATTTCTTACACTCCCACTTAAATTTTTTCACCAGCAAATGAAAGTGATTGAAAGTCGGTATCAAGGATTCTGGGATGTCGCTATGATGGGCGACTACTGTTGGTTTCTCATAAGAGAAACCGATCCTAATCTAAATAAGCGTCAAAACAAGACACATAACTTTTTCAATTATAAAATAAGATCATAGAGCTTAGAGGGGGGAAAAAATATCTGCAAAAAAACAAAAAGTTTTCGAAATGCTTCCTCGCAAAGTACAATTTTTTTTATATTTTTACAAAAAAAATTTTAAAAATCCGTAATGATTGTTCAATATGTTTGAATCTGCAGGACCTAGCAAAAAGTGTTGTATGTACTGATTATAGTAAATTTTATAAGCTTTCAAATTTTTCAAACCGTTTTGGAAGAGCTCACGATTAAGTGGAGCCATCTTTTTTTGTTTTTTGAAATAACGGTAAATAGTAAATATCCCAAAAAAGGTACCATTCAAGTAAAAATAACCTCGATTTTCGGAATTAGGAGGTGATTTTACATAGGAATTTCACTATGGCGTCTCTGGTGCAGAAAAAAAGTTGGAATTTGTGATCCAGTGTAATCAATCGAAAATCCCGAAAAAAGGGATACATCTCTCAAACTGGCAGCACAACCTGTGTCTAGACTTTTGGAATAGAAAAGCACAAGAATACGTTAGCCCAAATTCATGGTTACCATATAATGGTTATTTTCGAGATCAAAAGTGTTCCCAAAAAACGGACCAAACTCCAAAACAAAACAATGTGGGTAGGAAAATAAGTTGATAATATCTACTAGATATCTATGTAATGTGTGACTATATTATACAGAAAAAAGGTAATTTAGTGCAATTTAAATCGAGTAAAATACATTTTATTACATGTGGGAAAATTGTCCCTTCGTATACTCATACAATCCTTGTTGTTGAAAAATTGTCAATCTATATATTAATAGGCTAACACTCTCCCCATAGTAATTTTCGCAACCCAACTTCATATAGTATTTATAGATAGGTCCCTATTAAAGTTATATTGCCATATTGGTATGGACTATTTCTACTGTCTCGCGAAAAAAAAATTTTAAAATTATGCTTTGTTTATTTGTTATTAAACAAAAAAAAAGCCTACAAACTTTCCAAAACTCTCCAGCTATTTTGTAATCTCCAACAGCACAACATATATAAAAGCTTTTACCAAAAGCCAAAGCTACAGTATCTGACTGTTTCATTGTACGCTAGATGGACCAGTGCAGGGCCGTGCGCAGGAATTGGCCTTGGGGGGGTTTTAATTTAGATTTGCATTCACATACATTTTTCACTAAGATAAACATATTTGCTGAAACAGATACCTAGACCCATACATCATAAATTTAAATGTTCTTTAACTTTTCTGAAACTGCATACTCTGATACCTAAAACTATACCCAAAAAAATTTTTTTGGTTGTACACATTTTTCTGTATATGATGGAGAATTGGTGATATGATGGCATATCCCAGCTAACTAAAAGTGCAAAAAAAACTCCTTTCGGACCATAAAACGCTCATTTCTCAGAGCTTTACTCTCCAAAATGAGCTTCTTTCGGAGCACAAATGGAGCGAAAAATCGCTCTACGCGGGAACTCCAACGGAGTCATAAAAGAGAGTCCGAAATGAGTCCGATTTCGATGAATTTGAAGCGTTTTTTGACTATTTTTAAATGAACTGCGGAGCCCTGGTGCTTTTCTGGACCTTTTTCGGAGCCTTTTATTCCTACATTCTGAGGAGTTTTGGAGGCTTTTCAGACGCCTTTCGGAGCCCTTTAATTGGTGCTTTTCTTTTAGTCATCCATTCAGAGGGTTTTTGGACTCTTTTCGGAGCCTTTTATTGGTGTTTTTCTGAAGCTTATTTGGGGTCGTTTTTTATTTCTTTTGGGTCATAATTTCTTTGCGCAATTTTTCCCTTCTAACTATTCTGCCGTCACCAATTCTGACTTTGTAAATTATCCCTATGAGCTACATGGGAACACTTTAATTAATTGTCCAACTATATGCGCCAATGATGTTCTTATTTATCTGAAAACTTTGGAGGAATCTTTTAAATGCGGTTCTGATAGGATTCCTACATGCTTCTTGAAGAAGTGTGCTAACAATATTTACCAACCCCTTACCAATTTGTTCAATCTGTCACTAAAGTGTGGTGTTTTTCCAAAAGCATGGAAAGAGTCGTTTCTTCTACCGATTCGTAAAAGCGGAAGCAAGGCTTCTATAGAGAACTATCGTGGCATAGCAAAGCTTTCCGCCATCCCAAAAGTGTGTGAAGCTATTGTTACCAATCAGCTTACGAATCCTATCTCTACCTTGATTTCCGACTGTCAACACGGGTTCTGCAAGGGAAAGTCCACCGTTACAAACTTACTTGAATTTACTTTGATTTCAGTAAAGCTTTCGATAAAGTGTGTCAATCTTTACTTATTCATAAACTGAATCAGTTGGGTTTCCAGCCGGGTCTCAATCGCTAGATCTCTTCTTGCCTTAGCGACAGAGCACAAAAAGTAGTGTTTAAAAATTGTGAATCCGATGTTATTTATGTCTCCTCAGGAGTTCCTCAAGGAAGCCATCTTGGCCCGATTCTGTTCTTGTTGTTTATAAATGATATTTCTACAGTAATATAATTTTCGAAAATTTTAATGTATGCCGACGATGTAAAGCTTTGTCATTCGAAGAAGCTTCAATCAGATCTAAATACACTAGTTACTTGGTGCGATTTAAATTATATGCCGCTTAATCTTAAGAAATGTAAGTACATGGGTTTTTCGAGAGGAATATCACAGCCAGCTTCCTATACAATTAACAGTTATAGTCTTGAGCAAATGTATGATTTTGTTGACCTTGGGGTTACTATGGACTAAAAACTCGGTTTTAACTGCCACATTAACTTAACAGTCAATAAAGCTAGAGGCTTTCTAGCATTTGTTAAACGATGGTCCAAAGAATTTATGTAACTAAAACTCTTTACTACATTAGACGATTGTATAATTTGGAACCCACGTTACCAGGTCCTCGTGGATCGCTTAGAATCAGTTCAAAAACAATTTTTAATATTTGCCTTAAGAGAGAGCATAAAAAAGTCAATTCTTTCTATCCTAAATACATATCAACAATTTGCTTTCATATCCTTTGATTCTTATCTTTATTCTTTACAATAACTATTCGCTGTCAGCTAATTATTTATTAATTGTGTCATCTATTTTTTATCTACCTGGTGAGGTTTTCTCTGTAGCTGAGCAGTTTTAGGTCTCGACGATTAACAAACCAAAGCCAGACTATTGATAAACGTCCATGAAAAATGCGATCTTTACCTTCTGTTAGGTGAAATAAAAAAAAAACCTCAGAAAATGTTTGAAAACAAAAAGGGTCAGAAAACACTCGAAATCTTTCATATAACTGAGCCTTGCAGTTCATTCGCTCTGTTAATTGAAACTGCTCACTGTTTTCATCAGTAAAATAAAAAAAAAAAAATGCCCATACGCTACACAACGTTGTAATTTCGGAAAGCTCCAAGTGCAATTCAAAGTGCCGGACTTATCGTCGCTGCCGACGAAGAAAGGCGCATTCAACAAATTGTCAACGAAAAAAGGCGCATTAAAAATTTTGTGGGAAATAAGGACGCATAAAAAAATATTTTGACGAAAAAAGGGGCATTAAAAAATATTTCGAGGAAGAAAGGCGCAGTGTATACATTTACAGTAAACTTCACAAGGGATTTGGTGCTGGATTGAAAAATAATGGGCCAGCCCAAGTACCCATTATACGTATGTGTTTTTATTTAGTATTTCGTTTTTTGAATAACTTATATTGCAGCTAGTTATCGAAGCGCGTCTTCTGAGGAGTTTTGGAGGCTTTTCAGACGCCTTTCGGAGCCCTTTAATTGGTGCTTTTCTTTTAGTCATCCATTCAGAGGGTTTTTGGACTATTTTCGGAGCCTTTTATTGGTGTTTTTCTGAAGCTTATTTGGGGTCGTTTTTTATTTCTTTTGGGTCATAATTTCTTTGCGCAATTTTTCCCTTCTAACTATTCTGCCGTCACCAATTCTGACTTTGTAAATTATCCCTATGAGCTACATGGGAACACTTTAATTAATTGTCCAACTATATGCGCCAATGATGTTCTTATTTATCTGAAAACTTTGGAGGAATCTTTTAAATGCGGTTCTGATAGGATTCCTACATGCTTCTTGAAGAAGTGTGCTAACAATATTTACCAACCCCTTACCAATTTGTTCAATCTGTCACTAAAGTGTGGTGTTTTTCCAAAAGCATGGAAAGAGTCGTTTCTTCTACCGATTCGTAAAAGCGGAAGCAAGGCTTCTATAGAGAACTATCGTGGCATAGCAAAGCTTTCCGCCATCCCAAAAGTGTGTGAAGCTATTGTTACCAATCAGCTTACGAATCCTATCTCTACCTTGATTTCCGACTGTCAACACGGGTTCTGCAAGGGAAAGTCCACCGTTACAAACTTACTTGAATTTACTTTGATTTCAGTAAAGCTTTCGATAAAGTGTGTCAATCTTTACTTATTCATAAACTGAATCAGTTGGGTTTCCAGCCGGGTCTCAATCGCTAGATCTCTTCTTGCCTTAGCGACAGAGCACAAAAAGTAGTGTTTAAAAATTGTGAATCCGATGTTATTTATGTCTCCTCAGGAGTTCCTCAAGGAAGCCATCTTGGCCCGATTCTGTTCTTGTTGTTTATAAATGATATTTCTACAGTAATATAATTTTCGAAAATTTTAATGTATGCCGACGATGTAAAGCTTTGTCATTCGAAGAAGCTTCAATCAGATCTAAATACACTAGTTACTTGGTGCGATTTAAATTATATGCCGCTTAATCTTAAGAAATGTAAGTACATGGGTTTTTCGAGAGGAATATCACAGCCAGCTTCCTATACAATTAACAGTTATAGTCTTGAGCAAATGTATGATTTTGTTGACCTTGGGGTTACTATGGACTAAAAACTCGGTTTTAACTGCCACATTAACTTAACAGTCAATAAAGCTAGAGGCTTTCTAGCATTTTTAAACGATGGTCCAAAGAATTTATGTAACTAAAACTCTTTACTACATTAGACGATTGTATAATTTGGAACCCACGTTACCAGGTCCTCGTGGATCGCTTAGAATCAGTTCAAAAACAATTTTTAATATTTGCCTTAAGAGAGAGCATAAAAAAGTCAATTCTTTCTATCCTAAATACATATCAACAATTTGCTTTCATATCCTTTGATTCTTATCTTTATTCTTTACAATAACTATTCGCTGTCAGCTAATTATTTATTAATTGTGTCATCTATTTTTTATCTACCTGGTGAGGTTTTCTCTGTAGCTGAGCAGTTTTAGGTCTCGACGATTAACAAACCAAAGCCAGACTATTGATAAACGTCCATGAAAAATGCGATCTTTACCTTCTGTTAGGTGAAATAAAAAAAAAACCTCAGAAAATGTTTGAAAACAAAAAGGGTCAGAAAACACTCGAAATCTTTCATATAACTGAGCCTTGCAGTTCATTCGCTCTGTTAATTGAAACTGCTCACTGTTTTCATCAGTAAAATAAAAAAAAAAAAATGCCCATACGCTACACAACGTTGTAATTTCGGAAAGCTCCAAGTGCAATTCAAAGTGCCGGACTTATCGTCGCTGCCGACGAAGAAAGGCGCATTCAACAAATTGTCAACGAAAAAAGGCGCATTAAAAATTTTGTGGGAAATAAGGACGCATAAAAAAATATTTTGACGAAAAAAGGGGCATTAAAAAATATTTCGAGGAAGAAAGGCGCAGTGTATACATTTACAGTAAACTTCACAAGGGATTTGGTGCTGGATTGAAAAATAATGGGCCAGCCCAAGTACCCATTATACGTATGTGTTTTTATTTAGTATTTCGTTTTTTGAATAACTTATATTGCAGCTAGTTATCGAAGCGCGTCTTTCTTTCCTAAAAAATATTTTAAAGCGCCTTTCTTTCTTAAAAATTATTTAAAAGCGCCTTTCCTTCTTAAAAATTATTTTAATGCGTCTTTCTTTCTCAAGATATTTATAATGCGTCTTTCTTCAAACAAAAAAAGTTTGCGCCTTTCATCGTCGACAAACAGCTTTGCGCCCTTTTTCGTCGATAGGAACGTTATGTATTGGCCAACCTTATTCTTTGCAACTTTCACCAATTTCTTCTTCCGTAAAATTATTTTAACTTATTTTGTCAAAAAGTATTAGTCAAGATTCAATATAAGATTTATAAACTTTATTTTGAAAACTTTTGCAAAATCATTGCAACTTAGATTTGGCCATGGGGGGGGTTTTAACCCCCAAAACCCCCCCGTGCGCACGGGCCTGGACGAGTGCGCGCTATGCGCAAGAATTTCACCATTACCCTCGTCGACATCTACGACCCAGTAGATAAAGTCCCTGATTCACAACAGAAATGATATACATGATACAGCAGTGGCGCAGGGGGTAAGGCTGCCGGCTCTGATGCGTGCTTTTACAGGATCAAGCACGGGTTCGGGGCAGGTTAAGTTATTTTATAAATTAAATTGGCCTTGAAACATTTAACATATGAAAACCTTTTATCATAATATTTTTTTTTTTAATTTATTGAAGATTGGCCAGAAAAATATTACCAATTGTCTCATTTAGAGCAAAGCTGTAAGTAGACGCTGGAAAGTATAAGTAGTTGCTGGCGTCATTTTAAATAATTTTCCTTGCTTTAAAAGAATTAAAAAAAAAAAACAATTCCCATTTTTGTCTTCACCAAGAATCCCGATTCACCGAGAATCCCGAGAATCGAAGTCAGGTGTCCTGCAAGTAGTATACATTTATACCCATTTTGGTATAAAAATTGTACAATTAGTGTCTTCATAGGACATGCTCGAACAAATGTGACCAATTTATTCCATTTAAAAGAGACTAAACATGACCCAACTATGGAAGGTCGTGGCATGATACAGTTGATTAAAAAGTTTTTTCTTTAATTTTTACAGTATGCCCATTTTTCAGTGTAATTTTGACAGTACGCACACAAAGTACAACAACAAAATACATTACACAAATTACGTATGCACGGGTGTATGTCACCATGCGATCACCTGTTCATTGCATCATGAGACTAAAAAAGTAGTAGTCTACTACAATAAAATAATGGAAAAGCATATTTTCTAAGCAGAAAATGTATTTTTCATATTAAGAACGAAGTTAGCTATATAGAATAAAATATTTTGATAGCAACACCAGAATCTATATATTAATAGGCTAACACTCTCCCCATAGTAATTTTCGCAACGCAACTTCATATAGTATTTATAGATAGATCCCTATAAAAGTTATATTGCCATCTTGGTATGGACTATTTCTACTGTCTCGCGAAAAAAAATTTTTAAATTATGCTTTGTTTATTTGCTATTAAACAAACAAGAAGCCTACAAACTTTCCAAAACTCTCCAGCTATTTTGTAATCTCCAACAGCACAACATATATAAAAGCTTTCACCAAAAGCCAAAGCTACAGTATCTGACTGTTTCATTGTACGCTAGATGGACCAGTGCGCGCCTTGCGCAAGAATTTCACCATTACCCTCAGCCAGGGTTTGAATTATATATATATATGGCGCGATATTCAACAGTTATATCATCAACCTCCTAGGAGATTTTTGCGCCGAGCTTCTCTTCCAATTTGTGGTGTGCCGCTTTGAAATTTTTCCTACAAATTGGCGGAACCTACGGTTTTTCGCCGACTCCGAACGGCATCTACAAAGCAGATGAATTTTTGCTGAGAAGCCTTTCATGGCAGAAATACACTCGGAGAGTTTGCCAAACCACTGCCGAGGGCGACCCCGTTTTGAAAAAACTTTTTCAATCCACTTTTTGATGTAACCTGTACCAGGGCTCGAACCCGGACCTTCGGTGTGGTAGGCCGACAACACTACCTCCACACCACGGTGGCCGCCAGGGTTTGAATTGCTGGCTGAAAAATAGCAAAAGTTTGAAATTTTTAGCTTAACTAGAAATCAGTTTTTTGTCAGATTCGAAAAATTGCTTGTAGCCTATACTTATAGTTCAAAACTATTTCAGAAGCTAAAAATAAGCAAAGTAAAAAAAAAAAAAATTTTCATTTTACTTCAGCAGCAAGTTGATCGGAAACAAGCTTCAGCAATCAGCAGAAAAAAAAACTTAAGAATTTTGCTGAGGCTTTAAGCTATTATTTTTTTGTATTCAAGTTTATTCAGTTTTCATATTTTTCAGTTTTTCACAGCAGAATTTATGTTTCGAATTGCTGACTGAAAGATAGTAAAACTAAAATTTTTTTGCTTTTTTTCAGCTGTTATTTAAAAATTTCATAGGGAAATACAAATAATCATACGATGTTCTGATCGTACTGGTGCAAATCCTTCAATTGCTATATGCCTTTTTGCTATACTTACATCCGAAAGACATATGTATGTAAGGATGTGTATGTATATGGAAAAACAAAAGTAAGACAAGTAACAAACGAAGTATTATTCTCTGCATTACAGATATTACGTTAGGCTTGGGATTCGAAATATAAAAACTTCTTCTAACTGAGCCGCGCATAATAAAACCGTCCCTAACCTATTGGGGCCCTGTGCATGTTAGAATAATGGGGTCCCTATGACTTTGAGAGAACACTATTTTGATAGAATTGACAAAGAAAGTAGATAAACTAGGTTAAATAGTTAATTTTATTGACAGTCACATGAAACGAATAGATGTATGCTATATAGTATTTGAAGAGGAACCCTTCTAGACCTCAAATGGGACATAGCATATCCAATGCTATGGACTTCTTCGACAAGCTGGTTAATCTCTCTTGAAACATTGTACTTAAGAAATTTTGCCTTTTCCTTTTCCACTGCTATAAATGGATCGAATTCACTCAATAATTCTACATATCCTAAATAATTTCCTTTATCGAGAGGTCTTAGGTTTTCATTGTCACCGCGAAACGAAAACCCTCCCGATGTCAAAAGTTGTACAATAGGTACAATCCGTTTAAGTGTATTTCTATATTAATCCATTGCTCTTCAATTTTCGAATAATCAGTACTTTGTTGAAATATGTACCTACACACATACATACATAGTTACAGATTTATTAACATCTTTGTAGGTTCTGGATGCATCGGAAAAGTCAATTTATTTATTTTTAAAATATGCTGGTCCCTTACGAACAATATTTCTAACTTTTTCAAGTAAAATTTTCGGCAAGATCGTATGATATTTTTTCCGGGTGGTTCTACCTTCTAATGTACAGCTTTTATCCTTTTTTCATGCCACCAATGCCAGTTTTGATCCCTTTGTATGGCTTGAACTGATCGCTTTTGTTTGAACATGTCCTATGAACTTTATGAAGTAATTGTAATGAGTAGTAATTGTACTCGAAAATTAACAGGTCTGCTATGAAGAAACCAATTGTACTCTTTGTGGCCACTAGTGTAGGGCACATACCATTTGTTCCTTTATGGGTACAGTTGGACAAGTTCCCATATGGGCCTAGTTGATGAAATGGATGAATTGCGGACAACTCTCTTTAGAGATTATTGCACGATTTTTTACAGGAATAGTCCAACACAACCACTATACCACGACAGTTTTTATATGCGAGGCTCAGTTGGAAGAAGTTTTTATATTTCGAATCCCAAGCCTAACGTAATATCTGTAATGCAGAGAATAATACTTCGTTTGTTACTTGTCTTACTTTTGTTTTTCCATATACACATCCTTACATACATATGTCTTTCGGATGCAAGTATAGCAAAAAGGCATATAGCAATTGAAGGATTTGCACCAGTACGATCAGAACATCGTATGATTATTTGTATTTCCCTATGAAATTTTTAAATAGCTGCTGAAAAAAAGCAAAAAATTTTTAGTTTTACTATCTTTCAGTCAGCAATTCCAAACATAAATTCTGCTGTGAAAAAACTTGAATACAAAAAACTAATAGCTTAAAGCCTCAGCAAAATTCTCAAGTTTTTTTTCTGCTGATTGCTGAAGCTCCTTTCCGCTGAACTTGCTGCTGAAGTAAAATGAAAACTTTTTTTTTTACTTTGCTTTTTTTAGCTGCTGAATAATTTTCAAACTCAAGCAGAAGCAATTTTGAAATACTTGAAAATAGTTAAGCATTTTCAAACCCTGCCCTCAGCGACATCTACGACCCAGTAGATAAAGTCCCTGATTCACAACAGAAATGATATACATGATACAGCAGTGGCGCAGGGGTAAGGCTGCCGGCTCTGATGCGTGCTTTTACAGGATCAAGCACGGGTTCGGGGCAGGTTAAGTTATTTTATAAATTAAATTAAACAATTCCCATTTTTGTCTTCACCAAGAATCCCGATTCACCGAGAATCCCGAGAATCGAAGTCAGGTGTCCTGCAAGTAGTATACATTTATACCCATTTTGGTATAAAAATTGTACAATTAGTGTCTTCATAGGACATGCTCGAACAAATGTGACCAATTTATTCCATTTAAAAGAGACTAAACATGACCCAACTATGGAAGGTCGTGGCATGATACAGTTGATTAAAAAGTTTTTTCTTTAATTTTTACAGTATGCCCATTTTTCAGTGTAATTTTGACAGTACGCACACAAAGTACAACAACAAAATACATTACACAAATTACGTACGCACGGGTGTATGTCACCATGCGATCACCTGTTCATTGCATCATGAGACTAAAAAAGTAGTAGTCTACTACAATAAAATAATGGAAAAGCATATTTTCTAAGCAGAAAATGTATTTTTCATATTAAGAACGAAGTTAGCTATATAGAATAAAATATTTTGATAGCAACACCAGAATCTATATATTAATAGGCTAACACTCTCCCCATAGTAATTTTCGCAACGCAACTTCATATAGTATTTATAGATAGATCCCTATAACAGTTATATTGCCATCTTGGTATGGACTATTTCTACTGTCTCGCGAAAAAAAAATTTTAAATTATGCTTTGTTTATTTGCTATTAAACAAAAAAGAAGCCTACAAACTTTTCCAAAACTCTCCAGCTATTTTGTAATCTCCAACAGCACAACATATATAAAAGCTTTCACCAAAAGCCAAAGCTACAGTATCTGACTGTTTCATTGTACGCTAGATGGACCAGTGCGCGCCTTGCGCAAGAATTTCACCATTACCCTCAGCCAGGGTTTGAATTATATATATATATATATATATGGCGCGATATACAACAGTTATATCATCAACCTCCTAGGAGATTTTTGCGCCGAGCTTCTCTTCCAATTTGTGGTGTGCCGCTTTGAAATTTTTCCTACAAATTGGCGGGACCTACGGTTTTTCGCCGACTCCGAACGGCATCTACAAAGCAGATGAATTTTTGCTGAGAAGCCTTTCATGGCAGAAATACACTCGGAGAGTTTGCCAAACCACTGCCGAGGGCGACCCCGTTTTGAAAAAACTTTTTCAATCCACTTTTTGATGTAACCTGTACCAGGGCTCGAACCCGGACCTTCGGTGTGGTAGGCCGACAACACTACCTCCACACCACGGTGGCCGCCAGGGTTTGAATTGCTGGCTGAAAAATAGCAAAAGTTTGAAATTTTTAGCTTAACTAGAAATCAGTTTTTTGTCAGATTCGAAAAATTGCTTGTAGCCTATACTTATAGTTCAAAACTATTTCAGAAGCTAAAAATAAGCAAAGTAAAAATTTTCATTTTACTTCAGCAGCAAGTTGATCGGAAACAAGCTTCAGCAATCAGCAGAAAAAAAAACTTGAGAATTTTGCTGAGGCTTTAAGCTATTATTTTTTTGTATTCAAGTTTATTCAGTTTTCATATTTTTCAGTTTTTCACAGCAGAATTTATGTTTCGAATTGCTGACTGAAAGATAGTAAAACTAAAATTTTTTTGCTTTTTTTCAGCTGTTATTTAAAAATTTCATAAGGAAATACAAATAATCATACGATGTTCTGATCGTACTGGTGCAAATCCTTCAATTGCTATATGCCTTTTTGCTATACTTACATCCGAAAGACATATGTATGTAAGGATGTGTATATGGAAAAACAAAAGTAAGACAAGTAACAAACGAAGTATTATTCTCTGCATTACAGATATTACGTTAGGCTTGGGATTCGAAATATAAAAACTTCTTCTAACTGAGCCTCGCATATAAAAACTGTCGTGGTATAGTGGTTGTGTTGGACTATTCCTGTAAAAAATCGTGCAATAAAGCAAAAAATTTTTAGTTTTACTATCTTTCAGTCAGCAATTCCAAACATAAATTCTGCTGTGAAAAAACTGAAAAAACTTGAATACAAAAAACTAATAGCTTAAAGCCTCAGCAAAATTCTCAAGTTTTTTTTCTGCTGATAGCATTGGATATGCTATGTCCCATTTGAGGTCTAGAAGGGTTCCTCTTCAAATACTATATAGCATACATCTATTCGTTTCATGTGACTGTCAATAAAATTAACTATTTAACCTAGTTTATCTACTTTCTTTGTCAATTCTATCAAAATAGTGTTCTCTCAAAGTCATAGGGACCCCATTATTCTAACATGCACAGGGCCCCAATAGGTTAGGGACGGTTTTATTATGCGCGGCTCAGTTAGAAGAAGTTTTTATATTTCGAATCCCAAGCCTAACGTAATATCTGTAATGCAGAGAATAATACTTCGTTTGTTACTTGTCTTACTTTTGTTTTTCCATATACACATCCTTACATACATATGTCTTTCGGATGCAAGTATAGCAAAAAGGCATATAGCAATTGAAGGATTTGCACCGGTACGATCAGAACATCGTATAATTATTTGTATTTCCCTATGAAATTTTTAAATAGCTGCTGAAAAAAAGCAAACAATTTTTAGTTTTACTATCTTTCAGTCAGCAATTCCAAACATAAATTCTGCTGTGAAAAAACTGAAAAAACTTGAATACAAAAAACTAATAGCTTAAAGCCTCAGCAAAATTCTCAAGTTTTTTTTCTGCTGATTGCTGAGGCTCGTTTCCGCTGAACTTGCTGCTGAAGTAAAATGAAAACTTTTTTTTTTACTTTGCTTTTTTTAGCTGCTGAATAATTTTCAAACTCAAGCAGAAGCAATTTTGAAATACTTGAAAATAGTTAAGCATTTTCAAACCCTGCCCTCAGCGACATCTACGACCCAGTAGATAAAGTCTCTGATTCACAACAGAAATGATATACATGATACAGCAGTGGCGCAGGTGGTAAGGGTGCCGGCTCTGATGCGTGCGTTTACAGGATCAAGCACGGGTTCGGGGCAGGTTAAGTTTTTTATTTTATAAATTAAATTTGCCTTGAAACATATAACATATGAAAACCTTTTATCATAATATTATTTTTTTTTTTTAATTTATTGAAGATTGGCCAGAAAAATATTACCAATTGTCTCATTTAGAGCAAAGCTGTAAGTAGACGCTGGAAAGTATAAGTAGTTGCTGGCGTCATTTTAAATAATTTTCCTTGCTTTAAAAGAATTAAAAAAAAAAAACAATTCCCATTTTTGTCTTCACCAAGAATCCCGATTCACCGAGAATCCCGAGAATCGAAGTCAGGTGTCCTGCAAGTAGTATACATTTATACCCATTTTGGTATAAAAATTGTACAATTAGTGTCTTCATAGGACATGCTCGAACAAATGTGACCAATTTATTCCATTTAAAAGAGACTAAACATGATCCATATTTTATTTTCTAAGCAGAAAATGTATTTTTCATACTAAGAATGAAGTTAGTTATATAGAATAAAATATTTTGATGGCAACACCAGAAGAGGAATTTTCAAAAATAGAAGAGAGAAAAGAAAAATATCAAAATCCATGCAAAGAAATGTAAAGCAGGAGTTATTAGCTTTCAAATGCTGTTGAAAATAATCTGTAGCCTTACTACAAGCCGAAATCTAATCACTTCAGATGGTGTATGTTTTCATTACCTTATGAAAAATTTCAGCAGTATCTATATATTAATAGGCTAACACTCTCCCCATAGTAATTTTCGCAACCCAACTTCATATAGTATTTATAGATAAATCCCTATAAAAGTTATATTGCCATCTTGGTATGGACTATTTCAACTGTCTCGCGAAAAAAAATTTTGGAAATTATGCTTTGTTTATTTGTTATTAAACAAAAAAGAAGTCTACAAACTTTCCAAAACTCTCCAGCTATTTTGTAATCTCCAACAGCACAACATATATAAAAGCTTTGACCAAAGCTACAGTATCTGACTGTTTCATTGTACGCTAGATGGACCAGTGCGCGCCTTGCGCAAGAATTTCACCACTACCCTCAGCAGGGCCGTGCGCAGGAATTAGCCTTGGGGGGGTTTTAATTTAGATTTGCATTCGCATACATTTTTCACTAAGTTAAACATATTTGCTGAAACAGATACCCACACCCATACATCATAAATTTAAATGTTCTTTAACTTTTCTGAAACTGCATACTCTGATACCTAAAACTATACCCCAGAAAATTTTTCTGGTTGTACACATTTTTCTGCATTTGATAGATAATTGGTGATATGATGGCATATGACAGCTAACTAAAAGTGCAAAAAAGGACTCCTTTCGGAGCCATAAAACGCTCATTTCTCAGAGCTTTTCTCTCCAACAAGAGCTTCTTTCGATTCCGATTTCGATGAATTTGAAGCCTTTTTTGACTCTTTTTAATTGAGCTGCGGAGCCTTTTATTTCGAAACCTTTTATTCCTCCATTCTGAGGGTTTTTGGAGAATTTTCAAACGCCTTTTATTGGTGTTTTTCTGAAGCTTATTTGGAGACGTTTTTTAGTTCTTTTGGGTCATAATTTCTTTGCGCAATTTTTCACTTCTAACTATTCTGCCGTCACCAATTCTGACTTTCTAAATTATCCCTATGAGCTACATGTGAACAATTTAATTAATTGTCCAACTATATGCGCCAATGATGTTCTTATTTATATGAAAACCTTGAAGGAATCTTTTAAATGCGGTCCTGATAGGATTCCTACATGCTTCTTGAAGAAGTGTGCTAACATTATTTACAAACCCCTTACCAATTTGTTCAATCTGTCAATAAAGTGTGGTGTTTTTCCAAAAGCATGGAAAGAGTCGTTTCTTCTACCGCTTCATAAAAGCGGAACCAAAGCTTCTATAGAGAACTATCGTGGCATAGCAAAGCTTTCTGCCATCCCAAAAGTGTGTGAAGCTATTGTTACCAATCAGCTTACGAATCCTATCTCTACCTTGATTTCCGACTGTCAACACGGGTTCTGTAAGGGAAAGTCCACCGTTACAAACTTATTTGAATTTACTTTGATTTCAGCAAAGCTTTCGATAAAGTGTGTCACTCGTTACTTATTCATAAACTACATCAGTTGGGTTTCGAGCCGGGTCTCAATTGCTGGATCTCTTCTTACCTTAGTGACAGATCACAAAAAGTAGTGTTTAAAAATTGTGAATCCGATGTTATTTATGTCTCCTCAGGAGTTCCTCAAGGAAGCCATCTGGGCCCGATTTGGTTCTTATTGTTTATAAATGATATTTCTACAGTAATAGAAAATGTTAATGTATGCCGACGATGTAAAGCTCTTCACGTCATTCGCTTCATTCGTAGATAGAAATAAGCCAATCAGATTTCAATACACTAGTTACTTGGTGCGATTTAAATTGTACTAGTAAATCCCGTGGTCGAAATTCGACCACCTTAAATTAGTTTAACTTATTAAATCCTCTGTTCGCATTTTTCTCCAGTACCTAATGCCTAGAGGCATAAATATTGGAGACATTTTTATTGCTGAAAATAATTATTTATAGTTGAGTTATTGAGAGTCGCTTTCATAAAAGCTGGTTTACTCTAAAGACGGGTAATTTGACAACTAACCAAAAAAAATCCGTCCATTAAAGACCAGTAATCATTAATAGGAGATGACAAAAACGGTACTTAGTAATGTTTGAAAGTCCACCATCAGACCCACCACTCCTTTCATATTCCGTCAATATTTCAATAAACAAAATTAAATGTCATGGACATATACCAACAACATAGTTAGACTTATAATATATATAATGGTCACATAGAATGATGCCATATCGAACAAAATTGGCCATATGGATTCAAAGGAATGAAAGTTCATTTTGAGATTCCGTTAACTTCTTAACATCATCCGGTTTCCAAATTGTGTTTTTTTTTTGGTATACAGACAGTTTTCTCAATTTTTCTTTTAGTTGTAGATTTTTTGAAGTCCGTACAGCGGGAGAATATTACAACTTAGACATATGATGGTTTTCTGTTTTTTTTCGTCAAATTCAACTCGGAAATATTGAAAACACATAACCTAACTGGCCCAATTTAGCCTAAATATGTAAGGATTCCGGTTATATGTCGACTCTTTCACAAATTAAAATTTTTAGGAAGAAAATAGTTGATGTCTTTAGGAAAATTAACGCAATTTCAAACTATTTCGTGAATATAAAATTGAAGAAGCTACAAACTGCGTTTTTACTTTTTGTATATTAAATATATTTCTTAAAAAATATATATTGATAAATTGAAATAATTTTTTAGCTTTTTTTTCAAAAAATTTGGTTTTTTCACTCGAAGATGGATATCATAAACAGAAAAATATTGAAATATTGGGTTATATGTCGACTCTTTACAAATAAAAATTTTTAGGAAGAAAATAGTTGATGTCTTTAGGAAAATTAACGCGATTTCTAATTATTTCGTAAATATAAAATTCAAGAAGCTACAAACTGTGTTTTTACTTTTTCCATATTAAATATGATATATTTCTTAAAAAATATATATTGATAAATTGAAATAATTTTTTAGCTTTTTTTTCAAAAAATTTGGTTTTTTCACTGGAAAATAGATGTCATAAACAGAAAAATATTGAAATATTGGGTTATATGTCGACTCTTTTACAAATGAAAATTTTTAGGAAGAAAATAGTTGATGTCTTTAGGAAAATTAACGCAATTTCAAACTATTTCGTGAATATAAAATTGAAGAACTACAAACTGCGTTTTTACTTTTTGTATATTAAATATGATATATTTCTTAAAAAATATATATTCATAAATTGAAATAATTTTTTAGCTTATTTTTTCAAAAAAATTGGTTTTTTCGCTTGAAGATGGATGTCATAAACAGAAAAATATTGAAATATTGGGTTATATGTCGACTCTTTTACAAATAAAAATTTTTAGGAAGAAAATAGTTGATGTCTTTAGGAAAATTAACGCGATTTCTAATTATTTCGTAAATATAAAATTCAAGAAGCTACAAACTGTGTTTTTACTTTTTCCATATTAAATATGATATATTTCTTAAAAAATATAAATTGATAAATATTGATAAATTCGAATAATTTTTTATATTTTTTCAAAAAATTTGGGATTTTCACTCCAAGATAGATGTCATAAAGATAATAAACAGAAAAATATTGGATTAGAAATATAGTAAATTAAAAAAAAATATAATAAAAAGTTTTCGTATATTTTAAGGCAAATTCAATTTAGTAAAAAAAAAAAACTTAACCTGCCCTGAACACGTCCTTGAACCTACGAACGCACGCATCATAGCCGGCACGCTCACCACCTGCGCCACTGCTGTATGTACAACAAAAAAGTCAGATACTGTAGTTAACAGCTTTGGGTTTTGGTGAAAACGTTGATGAATTATTACAAATTAATGAAGCATTTTTTGTTAAATATAATATGCCTATGCAAAGCTCCTGGCCCATGAAAACATATCAAAATATATAATAATTGGAGTTATGCATTGTTTTATGAGATACACTCTGGCAATTGATTGTATGGAAAAAATGTTAGACTATTAATATATAGATGCTGCTTAATCTAAAGAAATGTAAATACATGCTTTTTTCGAGAGGAATTTCTCAGCCAGCTTCCTATACAATTTACAATTATAGTCTTGAGAAAGTGTATTATTTTTTTGACCTTGGGGTTACTATGGATTACAAACTCAGTATCAACTACCACATTAACGTAACAGTCAATAAAGCTAGAGGCGTTCTAGCATTTGTTAAACGATGGTCTAAAGAATTTGGCAACCCTTATGTAACTAAAACTCTTTACTACATTAGTCAGACCAATTCTTGAATACGGTTCTATAATTTGGAACCCACGTTACCAGGTCCACGTGGATCGCTTAGAATCATTTCAAAAACAATTTTTACTATTTCCCTTAAGAGATCTTCACTGGGATCCCTTGTATAATTTGCCATCGTATACGAGTCGCTTAAAACTAATTAATCTTCCAACCTTTCTAGTCGGAGGGAAATGCTTGGAATTGTTTTCATGATTAAATTACTAAATGGTTCAATCACAAACCCGTTTCTTTTGAGCGAAGTGAACTTCAATGTACCTTCTCGTCCATCAAGCCATTTAAAACCACTTATCTTCAAACAGTGCCGAACTAATTTTGAATTAAATCAGCCTTTTCGTTGTTTGTGTCAAGATTATAACCCTCATTCTGGTACGTTTGATATTTCAGACTCACTATGCAGAATAGCAACAATTTACTTTCATATCCTTTGATTCTTATCTTTATTTCGACAATCCGCGCGTCATGCGGATGCGCCCCTCGCGCCGGTCGGGCGGGATATGGTGGATAATCCGTTGGGAATTATAATTATTATTATTTTTATAAATAATAAAAAATAAGGTTTATGAAGTTTTATTGACACTATTCGGAAAATATGAAATGTGCTATGTTTATTTTCCACAGACTATTGATAAACGTCCATGAAAATTGCGATCTTTTTCTTCTGTTAGGTAAAATAAAAAAAAACCTTAGAAAATGTTTGAAAACATTCAAATAATTGAACGTTGTCGCTCATCTGCTATCCAACGTTCATTTTCTCACAATTCTCTTTACGTCTACAACTAAAAGGGTTAGAAAACACTCGAAATCTTTCATATAATTGAGCCCTGCAGTTCATTCGCTCTGTTAATTGAAACTGCTCACTGTTTTCATCAGTAAAATTTTTTAAAAAATGCCCATACGCTACACAACTTTGTAATTTCGGAAAGCTGCAAGTGCAATTCAAAGTGCCGGACTTAGGTATTGGCCAACCTTATTCTTTGCAACTTTCACCAATTTCTTCTTCCGTAAAATTATTTTGTCTAAAATTATTAGTCAAGATTCAATACAAGATTTATAAACTGTATTTGGAAAATTTTTGCAAAATCATTGCAACTTAGATTTCGGGTTTTAACCCCCAAACCCCCCCGTGCGCACGGGCCTGACCCTCAGCGACATCTACAACCCAGTAGATAAAGTCTCTGATTCACAACAGAAATGATATACATGATACAGCAGTGGCGCAGGTGGTAAGGGTGCCGGCTCTGATGCGTGCGTTTACAGGATCAAGCACGGGTTCGGGGCAGGTTAAGTTTTGTTTTTTTTTATAAATTAAATTTGCCTTGAAACATATAACATATGAAAACCTTTTATCATAATATTTTTTTTTTTAATTTATTGAAGATTGGCCAGAAAAATATTACCAATTGCCTTATTTAGAGCAAAGCTGTAAGTAGACGCTGGAAAGTATAAGTAGTTGCTGGCGTCATTTTAAATAATTTTCCTTGCTTTAAAAGAATTAAAAAAAAAAAACAATTCCCATTTTTGTCTTCACCGAGAATCCCGAGAATCGAAGCCAGTAGTGGAATTTACTAACTACGATTACGACATTCGCAATCGACATTTTGTCATACCGATATTTATCACGATATTTGGTATTCACTAACTATTTTTTCTCGACTTTCGCTTATTCGCAATCAGCTGTTTCGCAAACTAAACGACACACAAATTGCAGTTGTTTTCTATGTCGTTAAATAAAATGCACAAAATTTGAATTTTTTATTAAAAATTGGAATAATAATACTATATCCATATTATTATCATTAAAAAATGGCATTTGAGAACATAGAGTATGTTATATAGCGAGATGAGAAATCCTTTGCCAGCAAAGTTATAGATAAGTTAGTGAATCGCATATTCGATAGTGCAAGCGACCGATTCGCTATTGAAAATCTCGAAAAATCGAACCGAATCGAATCGCTATAAGTTAGTGAATTCCACTACAGGTGTCCTGCAAGTAGTATACATTTATACCCATTTTGGTATAAAAATTGTACAATTATAGCTTACACGCTCACGCATATGGGCAATCCTGTAAGCTCAAAGATTTTAAAACTCATTCATTTTACATACATACATTCATATACATACTTAAGAGGGGAAGCCATGCCATGACGTTACCGAAAAATTGAGAAATCGTCATTCTCTCTGCCGAAAATATCTGCGCATTTGGTTTCTTCTACTCGGTGAGTGAAACACTTGCTCAAATTTTCAAATTTTTTGCCCTCATTCCTTTTACTAACCATAGATAAATAGATTTGAGACTCTTCGTTTCGAGAGAGCGCTGTCAAAATGCACATTTTTTATAACATTTGTCATTGGCGCCACTCCGTGAAAGTGGAGTAAAACTGAGTATGGGTATTTGCATCTCATATTTTGGGAATTTTAAAGGTTTTGCTTTTAATTGGACTTTTGAAGGGGTAAATAAAATTTTCGAAACTTATTTTTCAAAAATATGACAAATTAACGTATCTGCAGGCATAAATAAACAAAAATATATGTACAAATGAAGTTTAAATGCATCATATAACACTGCCATGAGTTGATAATGAAATATTGAATTTATTGGTAAATATGGATTGATAGGATCAAAAGCACTATAAAAACCGTTATTGGGTGCATGGGGGCTGGTCCTCTACTTAAAATTTCTGAAGTTCTTCTAACAAAATCAATAACATAAGGCCAAGTAAAAAATGTACTTAAGGTTTTTTGTTGATAAATTTTGACTGGCTTATAGTATTGACCTTCCGCCTGCATATTATTATCAGGGACACCCAACCGCATGTTTTGATGTAGCACTCAACATTTTTCATAACTTCTACCCTTTGACCCCAAAGCTAAAGAGTTCCCGACTATTTCGGTACATTTTGTTTGTTTGTTTTCTAAAATTTTTGCACGCCATAACTGCAAAAACACCTAGTAATAGTAGGCTAATGTAAATTGGCATACATACATAATGTTGGTGTAAAACTGATAATATGAAGTATGTAAAAGTAAAAGTTAAAGAAACAGTTGAAAGGAGTAAATTAAAAAATTTTAAAAACTATAATTTTGTCACTTAGAAAGTTATTCCCGAGGATGCTTCAATTGCCTACCTCATGGGTGGTGTGGAAATGGCAAGACCTTTACTTTATTACCAACTCACCAATTTGCTTCTTCTGGCAAATGTTTCGTTTGTTGGTTAGAGCCTTTGTGGATCAAATTAACGCACGTGAGCGTGAGTGAGTGGAGCCTTCTATAACGTACGAAAAGGCGTTCACGGACATATATCAATTGATCTCTTATTTTCAATAAAATTTAAAACAACTTAATAGCGAGATGATGAAATAAGCATATTTGCGACCTTTAGGGCCGTTTTCACGACTAGGCGTCAAAGTTTTCAATTTTTTTTTTTATATTCACCAAATTTTTGGAAAAAGCGACTGATATAAACCAGTTATACGAAGAAAAGTTGTTTAAGTTTACGAAGAAGTCTATAACATGCTATATCTCCTGTGACAAAACAAAACCAAGTAAGTAGCTCTCCCGCGACTTATGCAAAACGGAGTAAGTCTTAAGCAGCCATTATGCATACTTAGCATAGACTTGACTTGACTTGGGGACTGCCATTTAGCACTTAGAAAAATAACAAGAGAGCACACTAGCCAGTTTCAAATAAGAGTAAAAGTTTCCCATATCGAACTGTTTTTTAAAAGTAATCGTGTGATTTTTTACATGTAACTCAGTAAAAAGTACCAAAACGCATTTTCTTGGCATTAGGTTTCGATTTTCTGTGCTTATCTACAATGAGTATATAGTCAATGCCAAAAAAAAACTATAAAGCATTTTGGGTGGAAAAAAATTTTTTTTAGGTTAGCCTAATTTGAATTCAATTTATTTGACAGTAAGTTTTGCGGCTGCCATATGAATAATATACATCCAAAAATTCTTATCTCTATAGAATATTTGGAGGATTTTATTCAAAATTTAAAAAAAAGGTATGGCATTACACAGTTCTCTCACGGCGCTCGCTAAACTTAGAATTTACATAGAAAATCAAAACCATGACTAAACTATATAGGTTGTATCCAGAGCCCAACAACACGAAATTACCGTTTGACGTCGTTTCATTGTTATGTCAAAGGGCAAGTGTGAGACAAACGCGCAAAAACGTCCAGACTTTTTTATACGTTTTTCACATACATTACACTCTCAAATCACACATTTTCCTAAAATATATCCCTAAGAACTCATTAAATAGCAAATTAAAGTTAATTTTTATTAAAAACCAGCAAACTGCGCAAGCGAACTCAGTAGCTTTTCCAAGAAGCAAAACAAAGAAGTGATAGTTTGACATAATCAGGTTGAGGAAGAAGAAGACCATATGTCATATGCACCAACCATATAAATTATTTAGTCATGATCAAAACTCAACAGAATTCTAAGTCAAGTCAAGTAGGGTAATCGGATACATGCAAACTTCATTAAACAGAACGCTAAGTGGCAGTTCCAAGTCAAGTCAAGTCTATGCTGAGTATGCATAATGGCTGCTTTAGTTAGTTTTCCACCTACTTACTTGGTATTGCATTTGTCACGGGAGATATGTATGTTAAAGAAAAGATTGTGGCCAGGAAAATAAGTATTTTATTTCAAAGTTTTATTTTTAGAGGAGCTGAAGAAAATTTAAATTGGTCGAATTTCGACCACGGGCGATACTAGTATTGATAAATGCAGTATGTGGGAAATGTATCTATACACCTAAGCGCAATTTCGGTTCTTTCTTTTGGTTTTTATGGGTTCCTCTGCGAAGCTTTATGTACCTACCTATAAAAATTCCCTGAGGCATAACCATCTCCCATACACAATTTTTAAGGCGTTTTTCATAATATTTCGAAGTGGGTGTGAAAGAGGTGGTGGAGTGCACATTGCGGTACATTATGCGCTGCTTGACCAAATTCCGTTTTTGTGTGTGCGTCTTATATCCCACCTAATAGTAAACACGACCCATACACAGCTCATGTCGACAACATAACATCACAAGCTTCAAACAAAGTAGGTAGTGATCATCTTTGCGTGTTGGGTGATTTCAATTTATGCAACGTTAAATGGTCACTGAGTATTTCCAAATCTGCTTTAATTGCTTGTGAAGTCAACAGTCCGAGGGAAATTTACTTAGTAGATAGCTTTTTAAGCTTAGATATTAAGCAAATGAATTGTTTTCAAAATAGGGTGGGCCGAACTTTAAATTTGATCTTTTTAAACTTTTCATTGAAAGAATGCATTTCACCTGTTATGAAGCCAGATACGCATCATGTTGCCTTTGTTCTGGACCTTGAATTTTATAAGCATGCCTTAACAAGTAATGTCACATCAAGTTGTTCTTTCAATTTTAAGTACCCTGGCACCTTGATGAAGCTGGGAAATTTGAAGAATAAACTGTATCGTAAGTATAAAAAGAATCCATTTTCTTCAACTCTTATAACGAGTGTTGTCGCAGTAAGAAAGCGACAAAGAGACCGGAGTAACATACAAAATTTCACCATACACGTCATACACCAAAAGGCCGTCCACGCAGACAGGTCTGGCATCACATCTGGCCCTGCATTGACGGCAGCACTGGCATGCATTCGCCACATACACTTGTCAAATATATATAGATACTTTGTATTAGTGAATTGTTTTGTTTTTGATATTCTTTGTACGTTATACTTCTTATATACATTGTCTTGTTGATATCCGTTATTCGTTTATAAAAGCAAAAGGTGACTTTGCCCTATGTCCAGTTACATTTTACTGCCAGATTTGTCGTGTCACTTTTTTAAGTCGTGGGCAACAAGTGGGAAAAGAAATTCTTGCGCATGGAAAAATTTCTTCACAGAAATTGCATGTTACGTTTTGAAGAAAACCTGAAATCAAACCCGAAGTCCTTTTGGAATTTTATCACCGTCCTCTCTTTTCCTTCGTGACAAAGCTGCTGATACGACGGGGGAGGTAGCAAACCTTTTTTCTGAATTATTCATGGCCAATTTTGCTTCTGATTCCCACAACCATAATAACGCCGGTTTTAATATACAGACAATCTATCGATTTTGGCAGTCTTGTTCTGTTATCTGAAGATGTTTGCAATGGTATTTCTCGGCTTAAACCATCATCTAATACCGATTCTGATTTATGCGCTTTTATGATTTTTTAACTATCCACGTTTTCCTTTATTGATACGTGGAAATTAGCTTTCATAGCTCCTATTTACAAGAGTGAAAATAAAAATGGCATTAGTAACTATAGGCCTATATACAACTTTCCGCTATGGCAAAGCTTTTTGAATGCATAATTCAGGAAAAACTAATTTGTTTTTGTTAAAAGTATTGTGTGACCAGAGCAGCATGGATTTCTTCCGTGGCACTCAACTGTGTCGAACTTGGCTATTTTCTCAGATGACTGCATCGCAGCCTTTCAGTTGGGATGTCAAGTTGACACAGTTTACATAGATTTTTCTAAGGCGTTTGGCTGGGTTTGCCACGCCATCCCGATTACACAATCGCCGTTGCATTTTGGTTGTTGACAATGTAGATCCCGACCTCTGGTGTTCCACAAGGCAGCATACTGGGCCCTTTGTTCTTTGTGTTGTTTATGAATGACATTTGCTCCTAATTCTCTTCAGTAAGGTTTCTGCTTTACGCAGATGACCTTAAAATATATTCACCGATCTAGTATTATCCGTATTATTATCTTTCGAATTATAAAAATCAAAGAAAATTTAAAACTTTCCGTTTGGGGTCATTATATTTTACCTAAAAAGGTACTAACTGAATTTGTAGAATTAAAGATGTTTTTTTACTCAATCTTATCTATATCTATATATATAAAAATGGAGGGAAAAAATTTATAGTAACTCACCAATTGAGAACGGCTGGACCGATTTCACTAATTTTTATACCTTTCATGAACATGAAATGGTATTATAACTTTGGTCCGATGTTTGTAAGTGTGAGAAGAAGAAGAGATAGACCCACTATTAAGTATACCGAAATGATCAGGGCGACGAGCTGAGTTGATTTAGCCATGTCCGTCTGTCCGTCCGTCTGTTTGAACGCAAACTAGTCCCTCAGTTTTAGAGATATCTCGATGAAATTTTGCAAGCAGGCGCCATTTTGCATAGGATTAATCATTTGTCGGAACCAGCAAGATCGATTGTTCCGATAAACGGGTTTTGGCCTATAACTCTTGAAATTAAAAAGCTATTAGAGCGAAATTTCGCAGATTTAGTACATATTATATGCGTAATGTGTGTAGTGAAAATCACCTAGATCGGACAAACATAACATATAGCTCTGATATAATCGATAGTTTCGATAAATGGGTTTTGGGCTATAAATGTTGCAAATAGAAAGCTAGAAATGTAAAATTTTGCAGGTTTGGTACTTATTATATGCGTAATGTGTGTAGTGAAAATCATAGAGATCGGACTTACATAACACATAGCTCCCATATTACCTATTGCTCCGATAAATGTGGTTTGGCTATGTATTTTTAAATTAACAGTTTTGGAGAGTTTGTAAGTAATTGTAAGTAAGGATCGGACGCTGAGAAAAGTTGTGCGTATTCATGAAAGGTATAAAGCCTTCGGCACAGCCGAAGACAGCCCTTTCCTTACTTGTTTTTATTGTATTTGTTTGTGCCCCGAGAAGGTTCTTCAGAAAGAAAAAGTTAAAAAAGTGTCTGGAATCCTGAGATATTGACCAAAATGTGGACCAGGGGTGACCCCGCATGTATTTTAACAATATGCGTATCAAATTAAAGGTGTTGATGAGAGCTTTCACAAGGAACAGTTTTCAGGTTCATCTGCGAACCCGTTTCCAAGATATTGACCATTAGGTGGACCAAGGCTGACCCAAGAATATGCTCATATAATATAGCTATCATATCAAAAGTGTTGATGAGAAAAAAATTATTATACAAAAGCTTTTTCATAGAGCTGTTTGCCTTATCTATATATGAAGGGTTTAGAACCAAATGGATCTAAGTGACTCCGAAATTGATTTGAGATATTCAAATTTAAAGTTTACTGCCTTTTGAAAATTATATGTAACATCTGGGTAGGGCGTTTATTGTATAGGAAATAGATGGCACTACAATGTCCGAAATTACTCGGATCTCTTTACCAACAAATAAACGCCTTATTTCACTATACAAAAAATGTCCTTTTGGTTCTGAGCCCTTCATATATAACAATGGAGGGAAAAAATGTATAGTAACTCATCAATTGAGAACGGCTTGACCGATTTCCCTAATTTTTTTTTTATTGTATTTGTGTGTGCCCCGAGAAGGTTCTTCAGAAAGAAAAAACTAAAAAAGTTTCTGGAATCCTGAGATATTGACCAAAATGGGGACCAGGGGTGACACCGAATGTATTTTAACAAGATACGTATCAAATTAAAGGGACAGTTTTCAATTCATCTGAATTCAAGAAAAAAATTATTATACAAAAGCTTTTTCATAGAGCTGTTTGCCTTATCTATATATATAAAAATGGAGGGAAAAATGTATAGTAACTCATCAATTGAGAACGGCTAGACCGATTTCACTAATTTGTACACCTTTCATGAACATGAAATGGTATTATAACTTTGGTCCGATGTTTGTAAGTATGAAAAAAAGAAGAGATAGACCCACCATTAAGTATACCGAAATGGTCAGGGCGACGAGCTGAGTTGATTTAGCCATGTCCGTCTGTCTGTTTGAACGCAAACTCGTTCCTCAATTTTAGAGATATCTCGATGAAATTTGGTATGGAGCCGCCATTTTGTATTATATTAATCATCGGATCGGAACCAGTAAGACCGGACCAATACAACGCATAGCTCCCATACAATCGATTGTTCCGATAAATGGGTTTTGGCCTATAACTCTTGCAATAAAAAAGCTAAGAGAGCGAAATTTTGCAGGTTTAGTACATATTATATTTGTAACCTGTGTAGTGAAAATCACCCAGATCGGACCAACAAAACATATAGCTCCCATATAATCGATAGTTTCGATAAATGGGTTTTGGGCTATACATTTTGCAGTTAAGAAGCTAGGAACGTAAAATTTTTGCGAAGTTGGTACTTATTATAAATGTGATGTGTGTAATTTAGTAACATATTATAATATAGCTATCATATCAGAAGTGTTGATGAGAAAAAATTATTATACAAAAGCTTTTTCATAGAGCTGTTTGCCTTATCTAAATATATAAAAATGGAGGGAAAAAATGTATAGTAACTCATCAATTGAGAACGGCTTTACCGATTCACTATTTTTTTTTATTGTATTTGTTTGTGCCCCGAGAAGGTTCTTCAGAAAGAAAAAGTTAAAAAAGTCTCTGGAATCCTGAGATATTGACCAAAATGTGGACCAGGGGTGACCCCGAATGTATTTTAACAATATGCGTATCAAATTAAAGGTGTTGATGAGAGCTTTCACAAGGAACAGTTTTCAGGTTCATCTGCGAACCCGTTTCCAAGATATTGACCATTAGGTGGACCAAGGCTGACCCAAGAATATGCTCATATAATATATCTATCATATCAAAAGTGTTGATGAGAAAAAAATTATTATACAAAAGCTTTTTCACAGAGCTGTTTGCCGTTCTAAATATATAAAAATGGAGGGAAAAAATGTATAGTAACTCATCAATTGAGAACGGCTGGACCGATTTCACAAATTTTTTTTGATTGTATTTGTTTGTGCCCCGAGAAGTTTCTTCAGAAAGCAAAAGTTAAAAAGTTTCTGGAATCCTGAGATATTGACCAAAATGTGGACCAGGGGTGACCCCGAATTTATTTTAACAATATGCGTATCAAATTAAAGGTGTTGATGAGAGCTTTCACAAGGAACAGTTTTCAGGTTCATCTGCGAACCCGTTTCCAAGATATTGACCATTAGGTGGACCAAGGCTGACCCAAGAATATGCTCATATAATATATCTATCATATCAAAAGTGTTGATGAGAAAAAAATTATTATACAAAAGCTTTTTCATAGAGCTGTTTGCCTTATCTATATATGAAGGGTTTAGAACCAAATGGATCTAAGTGACTCCGAAATTGATTTGAGATATTCAAATTTAAAGTTTACTGCCTTTTGAAAATTATATGTAACATCTGGGTAGGGCGTTTATTGTATAGGAAATAGATGGCACTACAATGTCCGAAATTACTCGGATCTCTTTACCAACAAATAAACGCCTTATTTCACTATACAAAAAATGTCCTTTTGGTTCTGAGCCCTTCATATATAACAATGGAGGGAAAAAATGTATAGTAACTCATCAATTGAGAACGGCTTGACCGATTTCCCTAATTTTTTTTTTATTGTATTTGTGTGTGCCCCGAGAAGGTTCTTCAGAAAGAAAAAACTAAAAAAGTTTCTGGAATCCTGAGATATTGACCAAAATGGGGACCAGGGGTGACACCGAATGTATTTTAACAAGATACGTATCAAATTAAAGGGACAGTTTTCAATTCATCTGAATTCAAGAAAAAAATTATTATACAAAAGCTTTTTCATAGAGCTGTTTGCCTTATCTATATATATAAAAATGGAGGGAAAAATGTATAGTAACTCATCAATTGAGAACGGCTAGACCGATTTCACTAATTTGTACACCTTTCATGAACATGAAATGGTATTATAACTTTGGTCCGATGTTTGTAAGTATGAAAAAAAGAAGAGATAGACCCACCATTAAGTATACCGAAATGGTCAGGGCGACGAGCTGAGTTGATTTAGCCATGTCCGTCTGTCTGTTTGAACGCAAACACGTTCCTCAATTTTAGAGATATCTCGATGAAATTTGGTATGGAGCCGCCATTTTGTATTATATTAATCATCGGATCGGAACCAGTAAGACCGGACCAATACAACGCATAGCTCCCATACAATCGATTGTTCCGATAAATGGGTTTTGGCCTATAACTCTTGCAATAAAAAAGCTAAGAGAGCGAAATTTTGCAGGTTTAGTACATATTATATTTGTAACCTGTGTAGTGAAAATCACCCAGATCGGACCAACAAAACATATAGCTCCCATATAATCGATAGTTTCGATAAATGGGTTTTGGGCTATACATTTTGCAGTTAAGAAGCTAGGAACGTAAAATTTTTGCGAAGTTGGTACTTATTATAAATGTGATGTGTGTAATTTAGTAACATATTATAATATAGCTATCATATCAGAAGTGTTGATGAGAAAAAATTATTATACAAAAGCTTTTTCATAGAGCTGTTTGCCTTATCTAAATATATAAAAATGGAGGGAAAAAATGTATAGTAACTCATCAATTGAGAACGGCTTTACCGATTCACTATTTTTTTTTATTGTATTTGTTTGTGCCCCGAGAAGGTTCTTCAGAAAGAAAAAGTTAAAAAAGTCTCTGGAATCCTGAGATATTGACCAAAATGTGGACCAGGGGTGACCCCGAATGTATTTTAACAATATGCGTATCAAATTAAAGGTGTTGATGAGAGCTTTCACAAGGAACAGTTTTCAGGTTCATCTGCGAACCCGTTTCCAAGATATTGACCATTAGGTGGACCAAGGCTGACCCAAGAATATGCTCATATAATATATCTATCATATCAAAAGTGTTGATGAGAAAAAAATTATTATACAAAAGCTTTTTCACAGAGCTGTTTGCCGTTCTAAATATATAAAAATGGAGGGAAAAAATGTATAGTAACTCATCAATTGAGAACGGCTGGACCGATTTCACAAATTTTTTTTGATTGTATTTGTTTGTGCCCCGAGAAGTTTCTTCAGAAAGCAAAAGTTAAAAAGTTTCTGGAATCCTGAGATATTGACCAAAATGTGGACCAGGGGTGACCCCGAATTTATTTTAACAATATGCGTATCAAATTAAAGGTGTTGATGAGAGTTTTCACAAGGAACAGTTTTCAACCCGTTTCCAAGATATTGGCTATTAGGTGAACCAAGGCTGACCCAAGAATATGCTCATCTATATATGAGCCCTATAAAGCACAAGTGGTATAACTCCACTTTTTCTTCTATCGAGATATTAAAGGGTTTGCTAAAAGTTGTATATAAAAATCAGTATTGAACTTTTGGACTACTTTTTTCAATAAAACTTCAGAAAAAGGTCTTCTTTAACTTAAATTGATGTTTTTCAAACTTTTTGTCCATTAACTCTTGTTTTATCGAGCACCGAAAATTAATTATACCACTTGTGCTGTAAACGATTTTAAGATTTCATTTAACTTAAACATAGTTTGAAATCTGTTTCGTTTTCTAATTGCAAACCTTTCTACCGATTTTAATGAAATTTTGAAACATTAACTCTCTAGATGCTCGGCATGATTCTAGGTTAAAAAAAGTTTAAAAATTTACGAGATTTCGAGATATGTATCGGTCAAAATGTGAGACGGGGTTACCTTAGAAGGTCTTTATGCGATATGGGTATCAAATTAAAGGGGTTGCTTGGGGTTTTAAAAAGGAGGGGTTTTCAGGTACATAGGTGAGTCCGCTCCGAAAATATTGACTAAAACGTGGACCAGGAGTGACCCCGAAGGTAATTTCTGCTTTTTATGAGGATGCTATGGGAACTAGAAGCTACCACGTTATTGCATTAAATAGAATACATTTTTCTCCATACAGTACCATGCCTAACTAAAAAAAAAAAAAAAGTGAAGTTATATCACTTGTGCTTTAAAGGGCTCATATATAAAAATGAAATGGTGTTCAGTTGTCACGCTAAAACACGAAAACGGCTGAACCAAATTATATACTTCCTTTGGAGGGTTTCTTTGTTATTACCACGCGCATGTCATGTATTAAAATCAAAACAAAATATTAGGGGGGCGTGGTACCTCCCATACAATTTTATTAATTTGGCTGTTATATTTTGTGGCTATGTATGATACAATTGCTATGTATGATACAATTGCTATGTATGATAAAATTGGGTCTATTTATGCGAATATTGGTTGTTGTCTTTGTCGTCTATGTTTATCTTCACTACTGCGCTGTAGATGGCCAGAACGTCAGATGACGCTAGATGGTGCACACCAACACACACACACGCTGTACATAATTGCCTTTGTTGCTGTTTAGATTAGTTCAGTAATCTATATCTATATCTATATATATATAAATGAAATGGTGTTCAGTTGTCACGCTAAAACTCGAAAACGGCTGAACCAAATTATATACTTCCTTTGGAGGGTTTCTTTGTTATTACCACGCGCAGGTCGTGTATTAAAACCAAAACAAAATAT
Source organism: Sphenella marginata (assembly GCA_951509765.1). Lineage (NCBI taxonomy): Eukaryota > Metazoa > Arthropoda > Insecta > Diptera > Tephritidae > Sphenella > Sphenella marginata. The sequence continues at coordinate 69,807,154 of OX608078.1, forward strand.
TAGGGGGCGTGGTATCTCCCATACAATTTTATTAATTTGGCTGTTATATTTTGTGGCTATGTATGATACAATTCCTATGTATGATACAATTGCTATGTATGATAAAATTGGGTCTATTTATGCGAATATTGGTTGTTGTCTTTGTCGTCTATGTTTATCTTCACTACTGCGCTGTAGATGGCCAGAACGTCAGATGACGCTAGATGGTGCACACCAACACACACACACGCTGTACATAATTGCCTTTGTTGCTGTTTAGATTAGTACAGTAATCTATATCTATTCTATATCTTAATATATAAAAATCACGTGTCACATGTTCGATCAGGGTGAGCTCCTAAACTACTCAACCGATTTTAATGAAATTTGCACAGCATCTACAGTTTGATCCAAGTTGAAAGATAGGATACCTTATATCTCAAGGGGGAGTGGAAATCGGTAAAAAACCATAAATTTTTTTGTTTACACAGCCACAAATCATAAACGGATCCACCGATTAGAATGAAACTTACTTGAAGTTAAACTTTGAAATATTTACTTTCGTTCTGCATCAAAAAAAATAGTTGATTCATATATTATTTAACCAAAATTGTTTAAACAATAGGAGCACCTTTTCTAAAAAAAAGCTGTTTGTGTGTTTGTTCGCTGTCAACCAAATGAATCGATTTAAGTTAAGCGAGCGCTCGGTAGCGGTACTTCGCTTCGTACATACATACATATGTATGTATGTATGACGCTTTAAATAAAAACAAAATTAACATTCATATGTACATATGTACGTTTTCGTGTTGCTGAGGGATAAGTAAAAATCAAATCCATATATGTACATATTTTGTAGTGAACGCATTTTGTGAAACCCCGTTATTCGTATTTTATACAATTGCTTCATTGTTCAAAAATATTTAATTAAAATATATACATATGTACATGTAAGTATTATCACATAATTATATTATTAATTTCTTATTTCATATTAATCAATTCAAAAATGATAGGAAAAAAATGAGAACGGCTGGGCAGATTTGACTCAAGTTTTTTTTCAGTTCTTCGTAATTGGTAACGCGGTGTTTCCACCAAACCAAACACCGTGTTTAAAAGGGTTTGGGTTATGTAGAAATGGTTATGTAGAAATGTCAAGTTTTTCTACTGAGAGTTTACCGGAAAATGGGTTTACACCCACTAAATCGGAACGACGATCATAATAAATTGTTTAGTGGGTGTAAACCCATTTTCCGGCAAACTATCAGTGGAAAACTTGACACTTCTACATAACCCAAACCCTTTTAAACACGGTGTTTGGTTTGGTGGAAACATAGCATAAGAGAAGGTTTGCGTGAGGGAAAATTTTGGGAAATATTTCCGGATTTTCAAGATTTATGTAATTTTGGAAAAGTGGGCGGTGCCACGCCCACATTTTTTGTATTCAGTACTTTGTTTGTACTTCCATAATGTCCAAAGTTTATGGTTGATCTGTTTTAAACTTTTCCAATACGTGAAAATCTTCGTGGGGTACGACATACATACATTTGTAAATTTTTTGGAAAAGTGGTCAGTTCTAAGACCACAGCTAAGTAATATTTCAATTCGTTATATCCCTGAATATATTTGCTTTAGTGACATTTTAACGTTCTTAAATCTTAATCAAAGCACTTAATTTTTTGTTTGTTATTGCCGTTCATATATATCCAGAGTATTATAGGTAGATATAGGATATAATTAAATAAGTACTAACTATACATCTGCTCAGCAGCGCATAATGGTTTTTGTCATACCCATTGAGCTCAAAAGATCCGTTTTTTGAGTTGGACATCCAAAAAATTTATTTGTTTATACCAAAGACTTTAAAGTCAGAAACATTGTATATCCTAAAGCACTGCAATAAATGGAATGTTAAAAATTAATAGAAAAATAGTTGAAAATGTATTTCTAGGGAAGTCACTGGTCAGGCAGAACAACGTCTGCCGGGTCTGCTAGTATGTATATAAAAATGAAATGGTGTTCAGTTGTATCGCTAAAACTCGAAAACGGCTGAACCAAATTATATACTCACCACCAGATGGCGGTGTTAGTCATGAATTGGTACAAAGTTAATTGAATGAAAAATTCTTTATTTCAAAGCTTTTCACGGTAAAAAATGCGAATTTTTTGGAATTTTCCATTGTCAATTGAAGTTTTGCTTTGATGTTACTCTTCGTGTTGCAATCGAACATGCAAAATTTAATGCGCGTTGGTCCATTGATATACATACATATGTTACTACTATACAAAAACGTAAGTGTGTGAGTGACTGAATTTTTGTGACTCTTTCACGTCTAAACTAATGCCTCGAACTTTACGAAATTTTGCACACTAATTCTTTTGAGCACAGAATAGAAACACGCATAATTATATTTCGTTATATTTATCGATAACAGAGTTATCGGTCAAAATGTAGTTTTACGTAAACGGAAGTGGAAGAACACCGTTTTCATTTGGACGTTGGTTCACTTCGATATATTTATCGATAACAGAGTTATCGGTCAAAATGTGGTTTCGGGTAAACTTTGGAATATCCGCACACAATTGATATCAAACGAAAGGGAAAGACGTCAGCTTTCATTCGGACTTTGGCTCATTTCGATTTCGCACAAAATTGCTATAAAAAGAAAGGGGAAGGCCACAGGTTTCATTTGGACTTTGCTTCATTTATGGAAACATCTATTTTGAGAACGGCTGGACCTAATACACATATCTAAATTTGGAAGGTAGATTTTGTATCCGCTCGAGATGGTTATACGCTAAAAATAAAGGCATTTGGAAAGGTTTTGGAGATGTCCCTAAAAATCTTGACCACGGTAACCTTATAAAGTGTTCTTTTAATATGAGCCCGTTTTCGAGATATTGGTCAAAATGTCAACCAGGAGGGGCACTCAATCAAATGAAAGGTGTTGACAAATGAGTTAACATGTTTTAGCTATTTTCCCATATAAAACGAAGGTTTTCAGATATTAACCAAAACGTGGACCAAAATTGGAGCTAGAAGGTTTTTGTGAGCAAATGGGTCTAAAATGAAAGGTCTGCATGAGAGTTTTAAAATGGAGTAATTTTAAGTCCTTTTGGGATTGGGATTGAGAAAGGGATAGGTATATGGATGACAATTAAAAAGCAATATGAAAAGACAAAAGCATATGAAGAGGATGGACGGAGAGAAAGATGTGGAGCTGAAATTAGGAGGGCGACTCACATATTTTAAATGCAAACAAGTTAATGTTTGGGCAGGACAACGTCTGCCGGGTCTGCTAGTATATATATAAAAATAGAGGGAAAAAATTTATAGTAACTCATCAATTGAGAACGGCTGGACCGATTTCACTTATTTTTTTTATTGTATTTGTTTGTGCCCCGAGAAGGATCTTCAGAAAGAAAAAGTTAAAAAATTTTCTGGGATCCTGAGATATTGACCAAAATGTGGACCAGGGGTGAGCCCGAATGTATTTTAACAATATGCGTATCAAATTAAAAGTGTTGATGAGAGTTTTCACAAGGAACAGTTTTCAGGTTCATCTGTGAACCCGTTTCCAAGATATTGACCATAAGGTGGACCAAGGCTGACCCAAGAATATGCTCATATAATATAGCTATCATATCAAAAGTGTTGATGGCTGTGTCCACTTAGAGTGAATTTTGTTTGCCTTATCTATACTATTATATAAAATTCAAACTCGAAATTGTGTTAAAGCTAAACAGCCGATCCACATATCCGGATTTTTTTCTTTCAAATTTTAATATATCATAATCTAGTCAGAATAGGACCATAGATACTTTTTTTTTAAATAAAAATTTTATAAAAACTTTTTTAATTCAAATAAATTTTGTATGATAACCCATCTTTGCTTGGACGCTTTACCATTCAGTCGTTTGTGCTTAGAGAGCATCAACAAACCACATATTGCTCTCTATTTACTCTATTTTTGTACTCAGCTAGCACAGCTACAAATATGCGAGCGCCACCGTATACTTATAACAATGCATGTGAATGTAGGGTGGCACACACATATTCACACAAACAAGCAGATGCTCAACGCAAAATGTGGACCAGGGGTGACCCCGAATGTATTTTAACAATATGCGTATTATTATTATTTTTTATTGTATTTTTTTGTGCCCCGAGAAGGTTCTTCAGAAAGAAAAAGTTAAAAAAGTTTCTGGAATCCTGAGATATTGACCAAAATGGGGACCAGGGGTGACACCGAATGTATTTTAACAATATGCGTATCAAATTAAAGGAACAGTTTTCAATTCATCTGAATTCAAGAAAAAAATTATTATACAAAAGCTTTTTCATAGAGCTGTTCGCCTTATCTATATATATAAAAATAGAGGGGAAAAATGTATAGTAACTCATCAATTAAGAACGGCTAGACCGATTTCACTAATTTTTATACCTTTCATGAACATGAAATGGTATTATAACTTTGGTCCGATGTTTGTAAGTATGAGAAGAAGAAGAGATAGACCCACCATTAAGTATACCGAAATGGTCAGGGCGACGAGCTGAGTTGATTTAGCCATGTCCGTCTGTCCGTCTGTCTGTTTGAACGCAAACTCGTTCCTCAATTTTAGAGATATCTCGATGAAATTCGGTATGGAGCCGCCATTTTGTATTATATTAATCATCGGATCGGAACCAGTAAGACCGGACCAATACAACGCATAGCTCCCATACAATCGATTGTTCCGATAAATGGGTTTTGGCCTATAACTCTTGCAATAAAAAAGCTAAGAGAGCGAAATTTTGCAGGTTTAGTACATATTATATTTGTAACCTGTGTAGTGAAAATCACCCAGATCGGACCAACAAAACATATAGCTCCCTGTATAATATTCGATAGTTTCGATAAATGGGTTTTGGGCTATAAATTTTGCAGTTAAGAAGCTAGGAACGTAAAATTTTTGCGAAGTTGGTACTTATTATAAATGTGATGTGTGTAATGAAAATCATACAGATCGGAGTAGCATAATATATAGCTTCCATATAACAGATTGCTCCGATAAATGTGGTTTGACCATGTAGGACACTTAAAAAAGATATGCGTATTCATGAAAGGTATAAAGCCTTCGGCACAGCCGAAGACAGCCCTTTCTTTACATGTTTTTTATTGTATTTGTTTGTGTCCCGAGAAGGTTCTTCAGAAAGAAAAAGTTAAAAAATTTTCTGGAATCCTGAGATATTGACCAAAATGTGGACCAGGGGTGACCCCGAATGTATTTTAACAATATGCGTATAATTTTTTTTTTATTGGATTTGTTTGTGCCCCGAGAAGGTTCTTCAGAAAGAAAAAGTTAAAAAAGTTTCTGGAATCCTGAGATATTGACCAAAATGTGGTCCAGGGGTGACCCCGAATGTATTTTAACAATATGCGTATCAAATTAAAGGTGTTGATGAGAGTTTTCACAAGGAACAGTTTTCAGGTTCATCTGCGAACCCGTTTCCAAGATATTGGCCATTAGGTGGACCAAGGCTGACCCAAGAATATGCTCATATAATACAGCTATTCATCTGAATTCAAAAAAAAAAATTATTATACAATAGCTTTTTCATAGAGCTGTTTGCCTTATCTATATGTATATATAAAAGTGGAGGGAAAAAATGTATAGTAACTCATCAATTGAGAACGGCTGGACCGATTTCACTAATTTTTTTTTATTGTATTTGTTTGTGCCCCGAGAAGGTTCTTCAGAAAGAAAAAGTTAAAAAAGTTTCTGGAATCCCGAGATATTGACCAAAATGTGGACCAGGGGTGACCCCGAATGTATTTTAACAATATGCGTATAATTTTTTTTTTATTGTATTTGTTTGTCCCCCGAGAAGGTTCTTCAGAAAGAAAAAGTTAAAAAAGTTTCTGGAATCCTGAGATATTGACCAAAATGTGGACCAGGGGTGACCCCGAATGTATTTTAACAATATGCGTATCAAATTAAAAGTGTTGATGAGAGTTTTCACAAGGAACAGTTTTCAACTCGTTTCCAAGATATTGACCATTAGGTGGACCAAGGCTGACCCAAGAATATGCTCATATAATATAGCTATCATATCAAAAGTGATGATGACTGTGTCCGTTCAGAGTGAATTTTAGATTCATCTGATTCAAAAAAAAAAATTATTATACAATAGCTTTTTCATAGAGCTGTTTGCCTTATCTATATGTACATATATATAAAAATGGAGGGAAAAAATGTATAGTAACTCATCAATTGAGAACGGCTGGACCGATTTCACTAATTTTTTTTTATTGTATTTGTTTGTGCCCCGAGAAGGTTCTTCAGAAAGAAAAAGTTAAAAAAGTTTCTGGAATCCCGAGATATTGACCAAAATGTGGACCAGGGGTGACCCCGAATGTATTTTAACAATATGCGTATAATTTTTTTTTTATTGTATTTGTTTGTCCCCCGAGAAGGTTCTTCAGAAAGAAAAAGTTAAAAAAGTTTCTGGAATCCTGAGATATTGACCAAAATGTGGACCAGGGGTGACCCCGAATGTATTTTAACAATATGCGTATCAAATTAAAAGTGTTGATGAGATTTTTCACAAGGAACAGTTTTCAACTCGTTTCCAAGATATTGACCATTAGGTGGACCAAGGCTGACCCAAGAATATGCTCATATAATATAGCTATCATATCAAAAGTGATGATGACTGTGTCCGTTCAGAGTGAATTTTAGATTCATCTGATTCAAAAAAAAAAATTATTATACAATAGCTTTTTCATAGAGCTGTTTGCCTTATCTATATATATAAAAATGGAGGGAAAAAATGTATAGTAACTCATTATTTGAGAACGGCTGAACCGATTTCACTAATTTTTATACCTTTCATGAACATGAAATGGTATTATAACTTTGGTCCGATGTTTGTAAGTATGAAAAAAAGAAGAGATAGACCCACCATTAAATATACCGAAATGGTCAAGGCGACGAGCTGAGTTGATTTAGCCATGTCCGTCTGTCTGTTTGAACGCAAACTAGTTCCTCAATTTTAGAGATATCTCGATGAAATTTGGTATGGAGCCGCCATTTTGTATTACATATATTAATCATTTGTCGGAACCAGTAATATCGGACCAATACCGATAAATGGGTTTTGGCCTATAACTCTTGCAATAAAAAAGCTAAGAGAGCGAAATTTCACAGGTTTAGTATATAATATTTTTGTAACCTGTGTAGTGAAAATCACCCAGATCGGACCAACAAAACATATAGCTCCCATATAATCGATAGTTTCGATAAATGGGTTTTGGGCTATAAATTTTGCAGTAAAGAGGCTAGGAACGTAAAATTTTTGCGAAGTTGGTACTTTTTATAAATGTGATGTGTGTAATTTAGTAACATATTATAATATAGCTATCATATCAGAAGTGTTGATGAGAAAAAATTATTATACAAAAGCTTTTTCATAGAGCTGTTTGCCTTATCTATATATGAAGGGTTTAGAACCAAATGGATCTAAGTGACTCCGAAATTGATTTGAGATATTCAAATTTAAAGTTTACTGCCTTTTGAAAATTATATGTAACATCTGGGTAGGGCGTTTATTGTATAGGAAATAGATGGCACTACAATGTCCGAAATGACTCGGATCTCTTTACCAACAAATAAACGCCTTATTTCACTATACAAATATGGGTATAACTCAATTTCAAAAAAAATGCCACTTAGATTCTTTTGGTTCCGAGCCCTTCATATATAAAAATGGAGGGAAAAAATGTATAGTAACTCATCAATTGAGAACGGCTAGACCGATTTCACTAATTTTTATTTCATTTTATTTTTTTGTGCCCCGAGAAGGTTCTTCAGAAAGAAAAAGTTAAAAAAGTTTCTGGAATCCTGAGATATTGACCAAAATGTGGACCAGGGGTGACGCCGAATGTACTTTAACAATATGCGTATTATTTTTTTTATTTTTTATTGTACTTGTTTGTGCCCCGAGAAGGTTCTGCAGAAAGAAAAAGTTAAAAAAGTTTCTGGAATCCTGAGATATTGACCAAAATGTGGACCAGGGGTGACCCCGAATGTATTTTAACAATATGCGTATCAAATTAAAGGTGTTGATGAGAGTTTTCACAAGGAACAGTTTTCAACCCGTTTCCAAGATATTGACCATTAGGTGGACCAAGGCTGACCCAAGAATATGCCTAATATAGCTATCATATCAAAAGTGATGATGACTGTGTCCGCTCAGAGTGAATTTTAGATTCATCTGAATGGAAGAGTAAAGTTATTATATAAAAGCTTTTTATAAAAATGGAGGGAAAAAATGTATAGTAACTCATCAATTGAGAACGGCTAGACCGATTTCACTAATTTTTATACCTTTCGTGAACATGAAATGGTATTATAACTTTGGTCCGATGTTTGTAAGTATGAGAAGAAGAGGAGATAGACCCACCATTAGGTATACCGAAATGGTCAGGGCGACGAGCTGAGTTGATTTAGCCATGTCCGTCTGTCCGTCTGTCTGTTTGAACGCAAACTAGTCTATATATATAAAAATGGAGGGAAAAAATGTATAGTAACTCATCAACTGAGAACGGCTGGACCGATTTCACTAATTTTCTTTTATTGTATTTGTTTGTGCCCCGAGAAGGTTCTTCAGAAAGAAAAAGTTAAAAAAGTTTCTGGAATCCTGAGATATTGACCAAAATGTGGACCAGGGGTGACCCCGAATGAATTTTAACAATATGCGTATCACATTAAAAGTGTTGATGAGAGTTTTCACAAGGAACAGTTTTCAGGTTCATCTGCGAACCCGTTTCCAAGATATTGACCATTAGGTGGACCAAGGCTGACCCAAGAATATGCTCATATAATATAGCTATCATATCAAAAGTGTTGATGAGAAAAAAATTATTATACAAAAGCTTTTTCATAGAGCTGTTTGCCTTATCTATATATGAAGGGTTTAGAACCAAATGGATCTAAGTGACTCCGAAATTGATTTGAGATATTCAAATTTAAAGTTTACTGCCTTTTGAAAATTATATGTAACATCTGGGTAGGGCGTTTATTGTATAGGAAATAGATGGCACTACAATGTCCGAAATTACTCGGATCTCTTTACCAACAAATAAACGCCTTATTTCACTATACAAAAAATGTCCTTTTGGTTCTGAGCCCTTCATATATAACAATGGAGGGAAAAAATGTATAGTAACTCATCAATTGAGAACGGCTTGACCGATTTCCCTAATTTTTTTTTTATTGTATTTGTGTGTGCCCCGAGAAGGTTCTTCAGAAAGAAAAAGCTAAAAAAGTTTCTGGAATCCTGAGATATTGACCAAAATGGGGACCAGGGGTGACACCGAATGTATTTTAACAAGATACGTATCAAATTAAAGGGACAGTTTTCAATTCATCTGAATTCAAGAAAAAAATTATTATACAAAAGCTTTTTCATAGAGCTGTTTGCCTTATCTATATATATAAAAATGGAGGGAAAAATGTATAGTAACTCATCAATTGAGAACGGCTAGACCGATTTCACTAATTTGTACACCTTTCATGAACATGAAATGGTATTATAACTTTGGTCCGATGTTTGTAAGTATGAGAAGAAGAAGAGATAGACCCACCATTAAGTATACCGAAATGGTCAGGGCGACGAGCTGAGTTGATTTAGCCATGTCCGTCTGTCTGTTTGAACGCAAACTCGTTCCTCAATTTTAGAGATATCTCGATGAAATTTGGTATGGAGCCGCCATTTTGTATTATATTAATCATCGGATCGGAACCAGTAAGACCGGACCAATACAACGCATAGCTCCCATACAATCGATTGTTCCGATAAATGGGTTTTGGCCTATAACTCTTGCAATAAAAAAGCTAAGAGAGCGAAATTTTGCAGGTTTAGTACATATTATATTTGTAACCTGTGTAGTGAAAATCACCCAGATCGGACCAACAAAACATATAGCTCCCATATAATCGATAGTTTCGATAAATGGGTTTTGGGCTATACATTTTGCAGTTAAGAAGCTAGGAACGTAAAATTTTTGCGAAGTTGGTACTTATTATAAATGTGATGTGTGTAATGAAAATCATACAGATCGGAGTAACATAACATATACCTTCCATATAACAGATTGCTCCGATAAATGTGGTTTGACCATGTAGGACACTTAAAAAAGATATGCGTATTCATGAAAGGTAAAAGCCTTCGGCACAGCCGAAGACAGCCCTTTCCTTACTTGTTTTTTATTGTATTTGTTTGTGCCCCGAGAAGGTTCTTCAGAAAGAAAAAGTTAAAAAAGTTTCTGGAATCCTGAGATATTGACTAAAATGTGGACCAGGGGTGACCCCGAATGTATTTTAACAATATGCGTATCAAATTAAAAGTGTTGATGAGAGTTTTCACAAGGAACAGTTTTTAACCCGTTTCCAAGATATTGACCATTAGGTGGACCAAGGCTGACCCAAGAATATGCTCATATAATAAAGATATCATATCAAACGTGATGATGATTGTCTCCGCTTAGAGTGAATTTTAGATTCATCTGAATTCAAGAAAAAAACTATTGTACAAAAGCTTTTTCATAGAGCTGTTTGCCTTATCTATATATATAAACATGGAGTCAAAAAATGTGTAGTAACTCATCAATTGAGAACGGCTGGACCGATTTCACTATTTTTTTTTTTATTGTATTTGTTTGTTTTCCGAGAAGGTTCTTCAGAAAGAAAAAGGTAAAAAAGTTTCTGGAATCCTGAGATATTGACCAAATTGTGGACAAGGGGTGACCCCGAATGTATTTTAACAATATGCGTATCAAGTTAAAGGTGTTGATGAGAGTTTTCAGGTTCATGTGCGAACCCGTTTCCAAGATATTGACCATTAGGTGGGCCAAGGCTGACCCAAGAATATGCTCATCTTAATATATAAAAATGACGTGTCACATGTTCAATCAGGGTGAGCTCCTAAACTACTCAACCGATTTTAATGAAATTTGCACAGCATCTACAGTTTGATCCAACTTGAAAGATAGGATACCTTATATCTCAAGGGGGAGTGGAAATCGGTAAAAAACCATAAATTTTTTTGTTTACACAGCCACAAATCATAAACGGATCCACCGATTAGAATGAAACTTACTTGAAGTTAAACTTTGAAATATTTACTTTCGTTCTGCATCAAAAAAAATAGTTGATTCATATATTATTTAACCAAAATTGTTTAAACAATAGGAGCACCTTTTCTAAAAAAAGCTGTTTGTGTGTTTGTTCGCTGTCAACCAAATGAATCGATTTAAGTTAAGCGAGCGCTCGGTAGCGGTACTTCGCTTCGTACATACATACATATGTATGTATGTATGACGCTTTAAATAAAAACAAAATTAACATTCATATGTACATATGTACGTTTTCGTGTTGCTGAGGGATAAGTAAAAATCAAATCCATATAGTACATATGTACATATTTTGTAGTGAACGCATTTTGTGAAACCCCGTTATTCGTATTTTATACAATTGCTTCATTGTTCAAAAATATTTAATTAAAATATATACATATGTACATGTAAGTATTATCACATAATTATATTATTAATTTCTTATTTCATATTAATCAATTCAAAAATGATAGGAAAAAAATGAGAACGGCTGGACAGATTTGACTCAAGTTTTTTTTCAGTTCTTCGTAATTGGTAACGCGGTGTTTCCACCAAACCAAACACCGCGTTTGAAAGGGTTTGGGTTATGTAGAAATGGTTATGTAGAAATGTCAAGTTTTTCTACTGAGAGTTTACCGGAAAATGGGTTTACACCCACTAAATCGGAACGACGATCATAATAAATTGTTTAGTGGGTGTAAACCCATTTTCCGGCAAACTATCAGTGGAAAACTTGACATTTCTACATAACCGAAACCCATTTAAACACGGTGTTTGGTTTGGTGGAAACATAGCATAAGAGAAGGTTTGTGTGAGGGAAAATTTTGGGAAATATTTCCGGATTTTCAAGATTTATGTAATTTTGGAAAAGTGGGCGGTGCCACGCCCACATTTTTTGTATTCAGTACTTTGTTTGTACTTCCATAATGTCCAAAGTTTATGGTTGATCTGTTTTAAACTTTTCCAATACGTGAAAATCTTCGTGGGGTACGACATACATACATTTGTAAATTTTTTGGAAAAGTGGTCAGTTCTAAGACCACAGCTAAGTAATATTTCAATTCGTTATATCCCTGAATATATTTGCTTTAGTGACATTTTAACGTTCTTAAATCTTAATCAAAGCACTTAATTTTTTGTTTGTTATTGCCGTTTATACATATCCAGAGTATTATAGGATTTCCATAAAATCATAATAGTGGCGTTAAGTGGTAGATATAGGATATAATTAAATAAATACTAACTACACATCTGCTCAGTAGCGCATAATGGTTTGTGTCATAGCCATTGAGTTCAAAAGATTCGTTTTTTGAGTTGGACATCCAACAAATTTATTTGTTTATACCAAATACGTTAAAACCGGAAACATTGCATATACTAAAGCACTGCAATAAATGGAATGTTAAAAATTAATAGAAAAATAGTTGAAAATGTATTTCTAGGGAAGTCACTGGTCAGGCAGAACAACGTCTGCCGGGTCTGCTAGTATAATATAGATATCATATCAAAAGTGATGATGACTGTCTCCGCTTAGAGTGAATTTTAGATTCATCTGAATTCAAGAAAAAAATTATTGTACAAAAGCTTTTTCATAGAGCTGTTTGCCTTATCTATATATATAAAAATAAGTCCCCGTATATGTACGTCGCCGAACTACTCATAAACGCATCATGCGATTTCAACCAAACTTATACACTACGTGGGCAGTGGTCCATTTATGGTTTCAAGACCCTATGCGACCCGTTTTCCGAGATATCGACCAAAATATGGACCAGGGGTGACCCTAGAAGGTGTTTACACAATATGGGTATCGAATAAGAGGTGTTGATGAGGGTTTTAACAGGAAGTGGTTCAAATTCCCATATGGGACCCCGTTTCGAGATATCGACCAAAATGTGGACTAGGTGTGACTCTAAAAAGTGTTTGCGCAATATGGTACCAAATGAAAGCTGTTGCTGACAGTTTAAAAAGGAAGTGGTTCAAAGTCCCATATGGGACCCCATTTCCGAGATATTCACCAAAATGTGGACTAACCCTCTGCAGCTGACGTCGTAGTCTGACAGACACCGCAAATAACATCTCAGAGCATATCTTAGAAAATATTTTAGATTTGCTCTCTATACTCCCTACACCTTTTCTCTTGTTATTTCTACGTCGTTCAGTACCAGGTTAAAAAATATGTATTGTTTAAGAAAATATAACCAAGAAAGCTCCAATCAGAATCTTCAGCACATAAAATCATTTTAAAAATTAGGTCTGATGGACCTCACGTCAGGTATATCGCTACAATTTTGTCACGTCAGCTGCAGAGGGCTAGGTGTGACTCTAAAAAGTGTTTGCACAATATGGTACCAAATGAAAGGTGTTGATGAGGGTTTTAATAGGAAGTGGTTCAAAGTCCAATATGGGACCCCGTTTCCGAGATATCGACCAAGATGTGGACCAGGTGTGACCCTAAAAAGTCTTTACACAATATGGGTACCAAATTAAAGCTGTTGCTGACAGTTTAAAAAGGAAGTGGTTCAAAGTCCCATATGGGACCCCATTTCCGAGATATTCACCAAAATGTGGACTAGGTGTGACTCTAAAAAGTGTTTGCGCAATATGGTACCAAATGAAAGCTGTTGCTGACAGTTTAAAAAGGCAGTGGTTCAAAGTCCCATATGGGACCCCATTTCCGAGATATTCACCAAAATGTGTGACCCTAGAAAGGGTTTGGACAATATGGATACCAAAAGAAAGGTGTTGACTAAGGTTTCAACAGGGAGTGGTTTGGTACGCTGCCGGATGTCGTAGCGTATAAAAGTATAATATATCCTTTTGACAATATATCATTTTGATAAGAAAATTAAGAACTTTTTATTTATTGTAGCTTTTGTATCATAAACCTTGGTTAGTATTACCGCGAGGTAAGAAAGCTTTCACTACCCCTCTTCCTCTCAATCAAAATAATTTAACATTTGACAAATTTTTATTTCAAATTTGATTGGGGAAAAAACAATTAAATCAAATGAGCATATTTTCGCTTTTGAATAATTTTTAATTTAAAAAAAAGTTTATGTGCTGGTGTTATATTACCATATTGACTATTGAATAATTTGTTAAAGAAAAAAATAGTTTATGTGCTGTGGATGTATTATTGGCTAATTAAATCATTTTATATAACCGTTATTTTTTAAAAAAATACAATGAATTGAGAAAATTAGTGGTGTTTTTTTCATAGTTTTCTTTTTAACAGAGGCTCACAATGATCTTAGGTTCATAATGATCCTAGGTATACAATAACAAAAAAACAAAGCCAAAACAACGTTTGCCGGGCTCAGCTAGTCTATATATATAAACATGGAGGCAAAAAATGTATAGTAACTCATCAATTGAGAACGGCTGGACCGATTTCACTATTTTTTTTTATTGTATTTGTTTGTTTTCCGGGAAGGTTCTTCAGAAAGAAAAAGTTTAAAAAGTTTCTGGAATCCTGAGATATTGACCAAATTGTGGACAAGGGGTGACCCAGAATGTATTTTAACAATATGCGTATCAAGTTAAAGGTGTTGATGAGAGTTTTCAGGTTCATCTGCGAACCCGTTTCCAAGATATTGACCATTAGGTGGACCAAGGCTGACCCAAGAATATGCTCATATAATACAGCTATCATATCCAAAGTGTTTATGACTGTGCCCACTTAGAGTGAATTTTAGATTCATCTGAATTCAAGAAAAAAATTATTATACAAAAGCTTTTTCATAGAGCTGTTTGCCTTATCTAAATATATAAAAATGGAGGGAAAAAATGTATAGTAACTCATCAATTGAGAACGGCTTTACCGATTCACTATTTTTTTTTATTGTATTTGTTTGTGCCCCGAGAAGGTTCTTCAGAAAGAAAAAGTTAAAAAAGTCTCTGGAATCCTGAGATATTGACCAAAATGTGGACCAGGGGTGACCCCGAATGTATTTTAACAATATGCGTATCAAATTAAAGGTGTTGATGAGAGCTTTCACAAGGAACATCTTTCAGGTTCATCTGCGAACCCGTTTCCAAGATATTGACCATTAGGTGCACCAAGGCTGACCCAAGAATATGCTCATATAATATAGCTATAATATCAAAAGTGTTGATGAGAAAAAAATTATTATACAAAAGCTTTTTCATAGAGCTGTTTGCCTTATCTAAATATATAAAAATGGAGGGAAAAAATGTATAGTAACTAATCAATTGAGAACGGCTGGACCGATTTCACTAATTTTTATTGTACTTGTTTGTGCCCCGAGAGGGTTCTTCAGAAAGAAAAAGTTAAAAAAGTTTCTGGAATCCTGAGATATTGACCAAAATGTGGACCAGGGGTGACCCCGAATGTATTTTAACAATATGCGTATCAAATTAAAGGTGTTGATGAGAGCTTTCACAAGGAACAGTTTTCAACCCGTTTCCAAGATATTGACTATTAGGTGGACCAAGGCTGACCCAAGAATATGCTCATATAATATAGATATCATATCAAAAGTGATGATGACTGTCTCCGCTTAGACTGAATTTTAGATTCATCTGAATTCAAGAAAAAAATTTTTATACAAAAGCTTTTTCATAGAGCTGTTTGCCTTATCTATATATATACAAATGGAGGGAAAAAATGTATAGTAACTCATCAATTGAGAACGGCTGGACCGATTGGTGACAGGTAATAGTGTCACTGGTAATAGTGTCAATTGACACAATTTCCGTGGTAAATTGGAAATAGTGTCAATTGACACTATTTCCGTGGTAAATTGGAAATAGTGTCAATTGACACTATTGCGCTTTGGAAATGGAAACCGCGTATGTGCAAAATTTTAAATTTAACTAGCAGACCCGGCAGACGTTGTCCTGCCCAAACATTAACTTGTTTGCATTTAAAATATGTGAGTCGCCCTCCTAAGTTCAGCTCCACATCTTTCTCTCCGTCCATCCTCTTCATATGCTTTTGTCTTTTCATATTGCTTTTAAATTGTCATGCATATACCTACCCCTTTCTCAATCCCAATCCCAAAAGGACTTAAAATTACTCCATTTTAAAGTCTCATGCAGCCCTTTCTTTTTAGACCCATTTGTTCACAAAAACCTTCTAGCTCCAATTTTGGTCCACGTTTTGGTTAATATCTAAAAACCTTCGTTTTATATGGGAAAATAGCTAAAACATGTTAAATCATTTGTCAACACCTTTCATTTGATTGAGTGCCCCTCCTGGTTGACATTTTGACCAATATCTCGAAAACGGGCTCATATTGAAAGAACACTTTATAAGGTTACCGTGGTCAAAACCTTTCCAAATGCCTTTATTTTTTAGCGTATAACCATCTCGAGCGGATACAAAATCTACCTTCCAAATTTAGATATGTGTATTAGGTCCAGCCATTCTCAAAATAGATGTTTCCATAAATGAAGCAAAGTCCAAATGAAACCTGTGGCCTTCCCCTTTCTTTTTATACCAATTTTGTGCGAATATCGAAATGAACCAAAGTCCGAATGAAAGCTGTCTTTCCCTTTCGTTTGATATCAATTGTGTGCGGATATTCCAAAGTTTACCCGAAACCACATTTTGACCGATAACTCTGTTATCGATAAATATATCGAAGTGAACCAACGTCCGAATGAAAACGGTGTTCTTCCACTTCCGTTTGATACCAATTTTCTGCGAATAACCCAAAGTTTACGTAAAAGTACATTTTGACCGATAACTCTGTTATCGATAAATATATCGAAATATAACTATGCGTGTTTCTATTCTGTACTCCAAAGAATTAGTGTGCAAAATTTCGTAAAGTTCGAGGCATTAGTTTAGACGTGAAAGAGTCACAAAAATTCAGTCACTCACACACTTACGTTTTTGTATAGTAGTAACATATGTATGTATATCAATGGACCAACGCGCATTAAATTTTGCATGTTCGATTGCAACACGAAGAGTAACATCAAAGCAAAACTTCAATTGACAATGGAAAATTCCAAAAAATTCGCATTTTTTACCGTGAAAAGCTTTGAAATAAAGAATTTTTCGTTCAATTAACTTTGTACCAATTCATAACTAACACCGCCATCTGGTGGTGAGTATATAATTTGGTTCAGCCGTTTTCGAGTTTTAGCGATACAACTGAACACCATTTCATTTTTATATACATATATAGAATAGATATAGATTACTGTACTAATCTAAACAGCAACAAAGGCAATTATGTACAGCGTGTGTGTGTGTTGGTGTGCACCATCTAGCGTCATCTGACGTTCTGGCCATCTGCAGCGCAGTAGTGAAGATAAACATAGACGACAAAGACAACAACCAATATTCGCATAAATAGACCCAATTTTATCATACATAGCAATTGTATCATACATAGCCACAAAATATAACAGCCAAATTAATAAAATTGTATGGGAGGTACCACGCCCCCCTAATATTTTGTTTTGATTTTAATACATGACCTGCGCGTGGTAATAACAAAGAAACCCTCCAAAGGAAGTATATAATTTGGTTCAGCCGTTTTCGGGTTTTAGCGTGACAACTGAACACCATTTCATTTATATATATGTATATAGATATAGAATAGATATAGATATAGACTAGCAGGGTACCCGGCGTTGCTCGTGTTGTAAGTAGTTAGGGGGACTTTCAAAATCAATAATATACTTTAAGATTTCATATTTATATAATATTATTACCTACTGAAGAATTTACCAAATTTGAAAATTTTGAAAATTTTGAAAAAAGAGTATTGAAACCCGGTTTTCAAAAATTTTCTTTTGTGTTATTCGTTGGTAAGGTTAGGGGGCCTTTCAAGAATTCAATTTTGACAAATTGTGCCAGGATGAATGCAAATTCAAATGTTGATTTGATACAATATTGTAGGGTAATATTAAGGTTTTTCTGCAATCGCATTTTGACTAATAACTCAGTTGTCGATAAATTTATCGAAATATATCGAAGTCCAAATGAAACCTGGAGCTATCCCCTTTCGTTTGATACCCATATTGCCGGGTAATATTAATGTTTGCATTTAAAATATGTGAGTCGCCCTCCTAATTTCAGCTCCACATCTTTCTCTCCGTCCATCCTCTTCATATGCTTTTGTCTTTTCATATTGCTTTTTAATTGTCATGCATATACCTATCCCTGTCTCAATCCCAATCCCAAAAGGACTTAAAATTACTCCATTTTAAAACTCTCATGCAGACCTTTCTTTTTAGACCCATTTGTTCAAAAAAACCTTCTAGCTCCAATTTTGGTCCACGTTTTGGTTAATATCTAAAAACCTTCGTTTTATATGGGAAAATAGCTAAAACATGGTAAATCATTTGTCAACACCTTTCATTTGATTGAGTGCCCCTCCTGGTTGACATTTTGACCAATATCTCGAAAACGGGCTCATATTGAAAGAACACTTTATAAGGTTACCGTGGTCAACATTTTTAGGGACATCTCCAAAACCTTTCCAAATGCCTTTATTTTTTAGCGTATAACCATCTCGAGCGGATACAAAATCTACCTTCCAAATTTAGATATGTGTATTAGGTCCAGCCGTTCTCAAAATAGATGTTTCCATAAATGAAGCAAAGTCCAAATGAAACCTGTGGCCTTCCCCTTTCTTTTTATACCAATTTTGTGCGAACATCGAAATGAACCAAAGTCCGAATGAAAGCTGTCTTTCCCTTTCGTTTGATATCAATTGTGTGCGGATATTCCAAAGTTTACCCGAAACCACATTTTGACCGATAACTCTGTTATCGATAAATATATCGAAGTGAACCAACGTCCGAATGAAAACGGCGTTCTTCCACTTCCGTTTGATACCAATTTTCTGCGAATAACCCAAAGTTTACGTAAAAGTACATTTTGACAGATATCTCTGTTATCGATAAATATATCGAAATATAATTATGCGTGCTTCTATTCTGTACTCCAAAGAATTAGTGTGCAAAATTTCGTAAAGTTCGAGGCATTAGTTTAGACGTGAAAGAGTCACAAAAATTCAGTCACTCACACACTTACGTTTTTGTATAGTAGTAACATATGTATGTATATCAATGGACAAACGCGCATTAAATTTTGCATGTTCGATTGCAACACGAAGAGTAACATCAAAGCAAAACTTCAATTGACAATGGAAAATTCCAAAAAATTCGCATTTTTTACCGTGAAAAGCTTTGAAATAAAGAATTTTTCGTTCAATTAACTTTGTACCAATTCATGACTAACACCGCCATCTGGTGGTGAGTATATAATTTGGTTCAGCCGTTTTCGAGTTTTAGCGATACAACTGAACACCATTTCATTTTTATATACATATATAGAATAGATATAGATTACTGTACTAATCTAAACAGCAACAAAGGCAATTATGTACAGCGTGTGTGTGTGTTGGTGTGCACCATCTAGCGTCATCTGACGTTCTGGCCATCTGCAGCGCAGTAGTGAAGATAAACATAGACGACAAAGACAACAACCAATATTCGCATAAATAGACCCAATTTTATCATACATAGCAATTGTATCATACATAGCCACAAAATATAACATCCAAATTAATAAAATTGTATGGGAGGTACCACGCCCCCCTAATATTTTGTTTTGATTTTAATACATGACCTGCGCGTGGTAATAACAAAGAAACCCTCTAAAGGAAGTATATAATTTGGTTTAGCCGTTTTCGAGTTTTAGCGTCACAACTGAACACCATTTCATTTATATATATATAGATATAGAATAGATATAGATATAGACTAGCAGGGTACCCGGCGTTGCTCGTGTTGTAAGTAGTTAGGGGGACTTTCAAAATCAATAATATACTTTAAGATTTCATATTTATATAATATTATTACCTACTGAAGAATTTACCAAATTTGAAAATTTTGAAAAAAGAGTATTGAAACCCGGTTTTCAAAAATTTTCTTTTGTGTTATTCGTTGGTAAGGTTAGGGGGCCTTTCAAGAATTCAATTTTGACAAATTGTGCCAGGATGAATGCAAATTCAAATGTTGATTTGATACAATATTGTAGGGTAATATTAAGGTTTTTCTGCAATCGCATTTTGATCAATAACTCAGTTGTCGATAAATTTATCGAAACATATCGAAGTCCAAATGAAACCTGGAGCTATCCCCTTTCGTTTGATACCCATATTGCCGGGTAATATTAAGGTTTTCGGGCAATCGAATTTTGACCGATAACTTAGTTATCGATCAATTTATCGAAATATATCAAAGCTAAATTGAAACCTGGGGCCTTCCCCTTTACCTATGTACATATATGCGAAATATCATAAGTATAGGTCAAGTATACTCAGAATTGTATGGGGGAAAAAAATATCAAAAAGTAATGGTCCCTAAAAGCGTCCGAACCCCCAAAATTAATAAAAAAAAAATAGCCTATAACTCCTTCCAGACTATAACCTGCATGCGTTCCTAACTTCATCAAAATCCGTCTTGCCATTCTCACGTGATTGAGTAACAGAAACAAACGTCTGGACAATTAAACATCGCTACATTCACATTTATAATATTAGTATGATTATTGCTACTGAAGAATTTACCAAATTTTAAAAAAGAATATTGAAAACTGGTTTTCAAAAATGTTCTTTTGAGGTATTCGCTGGTAACGTTAGGGAGCCTTTCAAGAATTCAATTTTGACAAATTGTGCCAGGATGAATTCAACTTCAAATGTCGATTTGATACAATATTGTAGGGCAAGTTTAAGGTTTTTGGGCAATCACATTTTCACCGATAACTCAGTTATCGATCAATTTACCGAAACCTATCGAAGTCCAAATGAAACCTGCGGCCTTCCCCTTTCGTTTGATACCCATATTGTAGGTCAAGTTTAAGGTTTTTGGGCAATCACATTTTCACCGATAACTCGGTTATCGATCAATTTATCGAAACCTATCGTAGTCCAAATGAAACCTGCTGCCTTCTCCTTTCGTTTTATACCCATATTATAGAGTAATGTTAAGTTTTTTGGGCAATCACCCATAACTCAGTTATCGATAAATTTATCGAAATATATCGAAGTCCAAATGAAACCTGGAGCTATCTCCTTTCGTTTGATACCCATATTGTAGGGTAAAATAGAGGTTTTCGGGCAATCGCATTTTGACCGATGACTCAGTTATCCATCAATTTATTCAAATATATTGAAGTACAAATTAAACCTGGGGCCTTCCCCTTTCGTTTGATGCCCATATTGTAGGGCAATTTTAAGGTTTTTGTGCAATAACATTTTCACCGATAACTTAGTAATCGATAAATTTATCGAAATATATTGAAGTCCAAATGAAACCTGGAGCTATCCCCTTTCGTTTGATACCCATATTGCCGGGTAATATTAAGGTTTTCGGGCAATCGAATTTTGACCGATAACTTAGTTATCGATCAATTTATCGAAATATATCAAAGCTAAATTGAAACCTGGGGCCTTCCCCTTTCGTTTGATACCCATATTGTACGATCTTTCTATATCTATATGCGAAATATCATAAGTATAGTTTCAATATAGTTAGAGTTATATGGAATAAAAAAATTTCGAAAAGAAACGGTCCCTAGCAGGGTCCGAACCCCCAAAATTAAAAAAAAAATAGCCTTCCAGACTATGACCTGTAGGCGTGTCAAATTTCAACAAAATCCGTCTAGCCATTCTCACGTTTTTAGGGAACAAAAGCAAACGTCTGGACATCCAAACATCCAAACATCGCTACATTCACATTTATAATATTAGTAGGAAGTAGGATAA